>CM057811.1:94796362-95396362 GCA_030067965.1 Latrodectus elegans | reverse complement strand
AAGAATACATTAAAAATTTCAGTTTAATTTATTCATTATTATTAAAGATATATTTTACAACTCATAAAATTTGTAAATATTTCTTAATCTGGTATTACATTTATATATTTTATAAGGTTATGTCTTTTTTACTTTCTAACGTTTAAATATTTTACTTTTTTGCATAATACAGCAATAAGTAGTGATATACCGAACGCAACATTGAAATGCAATAAAAAGCAGGAGGGACTAGAAAAGGATGAAACTCTGCAAATTGAGATAGAAAACAGCAAAGAATAATAAATAATCTCTACTTAGAAATAATATTCATAATTTAGAGGAAGAACAGCCTCAGATCAGCAGGATGTAGAAATACCGTAGACGTTGATTCTAAGAGCTACAAGAAGACAATGATAGGTGAAAAATAGTTTTTGTTGTTATGCGAAGATCTAAAGAAAATTAAAATGATTGAAAAACTATATATTTAGCACCACAGCGATTTGCTGGCTTGAGTCACCAACAAACAGTTTGCTTACGTTACTCTGGTTGCACCGACGCGTCCCAAACTTGAAACATTTCTTTGTTCCAACTATCTTTACCCCAATTGGGGCATATAGGACACTTTCAGGTAAGTTTAGATTTGGTGAATGGAACTATCTGTCATTTTCAGTCCTGTATCCTAGCACATTGTAAATGATTTGCCTGCTAAAATTGCTTCCGTTGATAGTTGCCTGATGCCTCTGCTAATGCAACTTGTTGTGTTCTGAAAAAAGAATAAAATTTTTACAATGATTTTCTCATCAAGAATTATGTTACAGAAATTATCCATTCTGCAAGTTCACCTTCATTTATATTATCTTATTCAACGTGTTAGAAGAGTTGAGGCCTAAAACACTATTTGCTTAATTTGGCGAAGTTCACCTACTCTGAAAAATACCTAGTTTTCTGACCAATCTTTCTTGTTTTGATCAAAATCTTTGATTACAAATGTTGTCCAGATGGATTATTCCTGTCGATATAATTATTGTGTTGAAGAATTTGAATGCACATATTATTTTTCCACAGCTAGTTTAAGATTTTAAACAGAAGTCGTACATAAAAAAACTTCACCATTTGTGAACTCGTATCTATAATAGAAGCTAAAGTGCTGCGTGGAAAATATCTAAAAAAATTCCCATGAGCTATATTAAAATTGAAATTTCCAATAAACTAGATGATATTGAAGATGACATTTGTGAGACGTCTTCAGCACCATTAATATTAAGGATTCTTTAATTAGGTTTATGCCAAAAAGGGGGGGGGATACTTGTAAAACAAACTGTCCAAGCAGAAAATATCCATTTAAATGGTTAAACTACTAGTACTCTGCCCGACATTTAAAATGCAAAACCAAGAAGTAGTGACCAGAAAGCTATGCAAATTTCAGGGTAGACATACCTTACCGAATTATACAAAAAAGGTGAAATACGCAATTCTCCAACACATGTAGAAGACATAATATGAGGAGCCGGAGGTGGGCAATGTTTAAGTTAATCCATAGAGCAAACTAAAAGTCGCCAAAATAAGTGGAATTTCATTTGGCTCATCTATTCTATGCAGATAATTATCAAAATAATTCTGCTTGTTAATTGAAAGTATTTATCATGATCAGATGTGATACAACATCCAAAATTTTAGTTGGAAAATTGATCAATTTAATAAAAAAAAATCATGTATATGAAGTTATCTCAAATTGGTAGATAAACATTTTCTTATATTTGTGAGAACACATAAGTTCTGGCATTTTAATCTCTTGAGATATTTAAATAGAAAATTGTAATCCTATCTATGAGAAATTTAATATAGTTAAATATATATCTTAGAATATTATGAGTATATTCTATATTCAATTAAATTTACATCAACATAATTAAAAAAATCTGTTATTTATATTAAAAATTAAAAGAGCCATATGTATCTATATATATATTTACGTATTAACTGGTTGAAGATTTTCTCCAAAAATGTTACTAAATGTAAATGTTCTAAATTTATCAGTTAGTTATCTCGCATACTGATAAATCTAAAGTTTATCAGTATGCGAGATAAGAAGACACAGCAATTAACATTTATATTCATCGATTCAATTTGATAAAATTTATTTTAATCATATTCCAATTTGTATAACGGAAAATTACAGAAATAATAATAAATGATGAAACTGCTTCCCTAAAAATAAGAATTATAAAACGCGTTAAACAATAAAATAGGCCAAACTACTGAACTTGCTAAATGGCAAGAGCAATTTAGTTCTAAGTAATTGCATTTGGAAATGTACTTTTTTTGTAGATATGGTCAGGAAAATTAGCATTAAAGAGTTTACTATGTTATTAAATAATATCTAATAATATCCAAACTGTACTATTTATTAAATAATATCTAACTGGTGAAGAGTTTCTGATAGTGTTTGAATTTACAAATTTCGAATAATTAAAATTTAAATATTGATTAATATTTCTGACAGTGTTTTAAGAAATTTTACTTGTAGCAATAATTTTACAGAGGTTAAGATAGTCTATCGTTACATTAAAACAATTGAATAAATTTACATGTGCACGCAAGATTAAAAACTGTGCGTGGTGAATTAAAATAATTAAATAATGTGTCTTATTATTATTTAGAATAAAAAAAATTTATAGCCTATTCAGATACGACAATAAGAATATTAAATGATAAAATTAAATAACAAAAATAAACTTTATTCATCCACATTCATAGAGAAAATTAAAAACAATTAGAATAATACTTAAATACTTATCAATATAGTACAATACCGTTCCCAAAACATACCGAATTCACAAAATATTTTAGTAAAACAAGATAAGCTATAATTCTGGGATCTTGGCTTTAAAACTATGTCTACATCTTCAGAAGAAATAACAATGTGCATTATCTTGATTATTACAGACGTAAGTGCAATGATTTCAGAAAACAACCATTTTTAAATTCAGAAACAATCAAGATTCATCAAAGAGTTAATTTTTTTAAAAAATAGAATAAAAAAAATATATTTATATACTGGAAATTTTTGTTTACATAATATGACATATTATTCCACTATTCAAAACTCGTTTTAAAAACGACTGATTAAACAGCCCATGTTTATTTGTGTAAAATTCAATTGTTGATATAATTTACAGGAAGTTTGAAAAACACGAAATTGAAGTGAGTGAAATTATTCCCTGCGTTTAGTATAGAATCGTTGTCAATTTACCGAAATATTGATATGGTAATAAATCCATCTATTTATTTAAAAGTCTATGAAAATATGATTTTTCCTTCTACTTAAAACAATTTAGAACAATTATATAAACTAAAAAGATTATTTCCGCACATTGTGTGTTCAGAGAAACCTGAACTTTGTAGAATTTTTCCTTTCCAGTTGTAAACGTGCATTTGAAATTAGAAAAATGTTTCATCCTTATAAAATGTCATGTGATCTAAATAAAAAATTAACTTTAAAAAACCATGAGAAATCTAGTTTTGTATAAATGCTAAGAAAATATGTCATTTTTTCATGCAGTTTATGTGTCTCGTATTCTGAAATTAATTTTTTATCAATTTATTTACGTAAACAAAATTACACTGAAATAATTATGCCAATCACACATTTAGAAACCTAGCTATTCAAAATTTGGCTTCAAGGATTTTTCTTCTAAAAGCACTATAAATGATTCCATCTTCATTGGGGTTTCTAAAAAGCTTTAAGATAAGCAAAAATAAATTTCTTACACTTCAAGATTTAAAATATTTTTTTAAATTACGTGGTTTGACTAAAATAAAAATTTTTTGTTAAGTACCATACATGTATTTCAGGTTTAATAATTATTATACTTTATCAATAATACCATCAAAACAGCTAAAATGTCTAAGAGAGCTTTTTCGTATTCTTGAAAAAAAAATGGCCAACTGTGGACTGAGGTGTGGTAGCAGATCATTGAATTATTTGTGATCCTGTTTATGGAACTAAGTCCATTCGTATTATTAAAGTGAAAATCGCTTTAGTTAGGATTTATTCAACCTGAATGAAAATATCGAGAATATAGAGTGAACAAATATTCTCTCTTTCAAAATGCAAATTAACTTCCAACCTTTCTAAATTAGATTTGATGTTAAGTGCTGAATCACCGTATTTTGTTTGTTAATAACTATTGCTGTATGGATCCAGATTGTGCTTAAATTACTTATCGTATCAAAAAATAAACTATGCAAAAATTGTTAAGTGTGTTAATTGGTGTCATGTCCATTTGAAGTTAATTTGAATCATTCCATGTGCCAAAATCACGGACGTGGCAATGTGTATAGTTTTATCATTGTAGAAATTTTCCAGAATGAGAACTTCTTCAATAGCCTGTAAGCTTCTTGTGATGGCTGGGCAATTGAAAATATGTTCCGGTGTAAGCTTCTCCTCAGGGTAGTTCCTACATGATATGTAAGATCTCGTGCCATCTGTATTTATCGTCATGTAGAAGTTCCAGTGTTGCGTGTGTGTTCCTCAATATGATAAATTGGAGACTTCTGACAAATAGTAACAATTCTTTATTTAAAATTATAAAAAGTAAATAAAATTAACTAATATCATACTGACAACTCGTCAAAATGCAAGTTCGTGTCAACTAGCAAGTTGGCACGAGACTGGTCGAAGTGCAAAGAACAAGTCTTCTTTTATATGCCAACTGGAGGGAGAAAGAGCCAATGAGTTTGCAGACTCGATGACATCATTACAATGGTGTCACATCAATGCAGTCATTATTCAGAAGTGTGATAAATGAGTTAATGAAGTTATAATTTACTCCAAATGCGAAGATAGTTTTACGAGTTATGTAAATTGTTAAACATATCCATTTTTCATTCAAGTGCATAGCTTAAAATACTTTTCAATTTCCCTTGGTATTTATGAAAATAAACTTTGCATTAAAATGTTAAATAAATATATGAGTAGTTTCGATAATTATTTTTTATTATATTATTAATGTTTCTTACCAGCATATTTACCTGTACCATACTTTTAAATTGTTTTGTTTATTTGTCGCTCAACTGTCATTTTTTGCACACGAGGGCTAATTAGACCGGGACCTACGGATTAATGTGGATTCCGAACCACTACAAACATGTATGCCCAAGGTGGGATTCGAACCCACAAACTGTTGAACCGAAGGTAAGAGAGCTAACCATTACGCTGCCAGCTCGGCCTTTTAAATTGGGGTTTACGAGTCAGATGGAAGCAACCATGTTTGAGTCTTCATAATTTAGAAACAGGATCAAATTGAAGACCCCAAATACTTAACCTGCTATCCCAATTTTGAGTATTTAAAATGAAAGTTATTAATTTATGGTATTTAGTAAAGAAATTGTAAAAAACAAGATCCCTTTTTCTTTCGATTTTTTTCTTTATTCATGACAGAAAAAAATCATTTGATGATAAAAATCATTTTTTCTCCCATCGTTTGTTTTTCTTTATGATTTTATGAAGTATGTGCCATTTTGTATTAAATCAATTCTTATGTTGGAGATGTGTTGCTGATTGTTTGATATAATTATGACCTTGAAGATGTATATGTATGCAAATATTTTTATATAATTTAATTAAAAAGTTCAAATTATCGAAAAGCATTGGAACTAATAATAATAAAAGTACAGAAGAGTGAGTGAAAGATCAAGAAATGTGCAATGTGTTCCATTTGCAATATTTTTTTTTAAATAGAGCAAATTTTTACCAAATTTTTTTTGTGGTAATAAACTGAAATCCCATGATCCTTAAACTCTAAGAAGTAATAATTCCTTCCGAAATTAACATTGCTAAAAACTTGAAAAGCTCCTCTTATCAATTAAAAAGAAGGAATCAAGTTAGAGTGTCTTGTCCCCAAGAAACATTCTTTGTATTAAATGCAAGTTTTCACTATATCGATATTTTCAATTTTCTCAAAATAAAATGCTTAATTATATCAATTCCGAAATAATTGTGGGTTCTTAATATCATTTAGTTATAAAATAAGGCACATAGTCAAGCAGTGAAATGTTAAAATAATAATTAGTCATCGTGAAAAATAATAGGTGTGTTTTAGTCGCTTTGCTTCTACTTATTTCTCCTATTACTTTTTTTTAATCTTTTCTCTATGTAGAAATAGAGATTTTTTTCTCCAACTAGAAAGAGAATACTTTTTTTTTATTCCAAGTGAAGAAAACCCCTTTGTGTTCGAACAGAACGAGATTATCTCTCCTTTTTCCAAATAGCGATATAGATTCTGTTCTTTCTGTAAATGAAAAGCGAAACTTTCTTTCACTATAAAGAAAAAAAAGAATTTATATCTCCATTTGAAGGTATGCATTATGCACTTGTAGAGATATTTCTTCTGGAGATAAAGTTTCTATGTATTTTTCAAATAGAGACTGAAATTCTCTTCATTCTTAAATAGAGATATGTATTTTCGAAATTGATATAGATTCTCTTATTTTTTTCAAATAGAAACAGAAATTCCGAGTATACTCAAATCGAGATAGATAATTAGTACTTTCTCCAAATCTAGAATGTGATTTTGTTTTTTACTTAAATGGAGAGAGATATATTCAAATGGAGAAAAATTCTATATTTTCTCCAAATGAAGACAGAGATTATCTTAATTATCGCATAAGGACTTCTAAAGGAAAACAGGTTCCTTTTTTTCCCAAAGGAAAAGGGAGATTAACCGAGGATGAAGTTAAATAAGAAAAATCTTAAGCAAAGTTTCTTTATTTTAATAATATTTATTAGTTTTTAATAAATTTTTTTATATAATAATATGCACAATATTTTTGTGATGAAATTTTTTCACAGAAAATTAATGAAATATCAATGTCATTGAGGGATTTGAGGCATTTTGTACATTTATTTCTGAAACTTTTCTTCACTTTGATATATTCAATATTTCCTTTATTTAAATCCTTTCTTGTTATTTTTCCCTTACCCCTCACAGAAATATTTTCCAATAAAATTTTTTTACCGAAGCCTACAAATGGTTTCGTGCCGTTTCCATTTGAAGTCAACTTAAATCATTAAATGTGCCAAAATCAAGGACTTAGAAATATGTAAATTATAGAGATTTATTTCCCTGAAAGGAAATTTGTCAATAGCCTGAAAACTTCTTAATAGTCTACAAATGAGTCTTCAAACAAGCTATTATTTTACTCAAATTTTAAAATATGTTTATTACACTACGAGCGTAACATCCTTAACTATTGTATAGAGAGATTTGAAATACAGATCGTTTTTCCTGTATATCAAAAAGTGTTTATTTTAAAGTTGCGTTTGTTTATTGCATATTTAGATATTTTAACGAATATGTGTTGATTTCCAATCTTATTAAACTTACCTCATTAACGAACAATTAATTTGATGGAATATGTGAATATAATTAAGAATTATTTTATCTTGCGTATGAACCGATTTCAGGACGAAATGCAAGTCCAATTATCCAATATTCAAGTATAAAATATTTGCTTTTAGTTCATTCACTTCTTGTGACGTTAATAAGAGAGAAACTGAGTCAAGAAGAATATGATTATCAAGAACTGATCACATAAAAAATAGGTTTCACTGCTTGCGTCATTTTTAATTACATGCACTTATTATTTGAATAAATTTGCCTGATGATTTCACAAACCATGAACTATAAACGCTTAAATAAAGCAATGCACATTATGTAGTGTGAGTGACTAGCAAGGCAAATTACGAGGATTTCTGTCTCTTAAATTCACAGTTTTTCAATTTCATTCCCATTTTTTGTGGAGTTCCTAAAACTCAATTAAAAATTTTTCTAATGATTAATGCAACCTCAATATTTCTTGATAATACTGATAGATTTTTAAACATAGGATTCTGCGTCATTATGCTCAAGTATTTTATCCAGGCAAAACAGTGTTCGTAAAATTCTTTTTAGCATTATTTAGATTTGATAAATTTATTCTCCACCCTAATTTTGGTATTCTTTCTCGCTTTCAAGATATAGGTACGAAATTCGATCTTTATTCAGGGCAAGGTCAAATCAACCTTTGGCTCCTTCAGTGTGTCGATAAAACTGTGTACCAAGCTGCATTGGGAATTCAACAATGGGTATTTCGTGTTAAGCTGGCCATCTGTCCGATGAATCCTACCACTGGACTTTCGGTCAAGGAAACAGATAAAGTTATTGTAGCCCTTGGCCCCGTGAGGTTGTCATGCCACTGAATTTTGTTTTAGTATTATCTTGTAATATTTGAGCTAATGCAGGATGCATGTGCTTAACATAAAGAGATAAAAATATTAAAAGATAATAGTCAATTGTGTAAAATGAAAAATCAATGTATTATTAAAGGCTTAAGTAACTTTAATTCTCAAAATAAAAAGGAAAGAAGTTGTATGAGGCTTATAACAGGCTTATTAATAGAATTAAAAGAAATAAGTAGAACATCATTATTTATCTTTTATTTTCAAATTAAAAACGAAGAATGTTATTCATAAAGTGAACTTCTAGTGAGGTATTAACATTAAAATTTCCTTTTTCAAGATTGGCGAATCAAATGATCTGAAACATTTTATTTAATAAGATATTCCACAATACGGCGATAAATTTAATTAATTTTTGTTTCTTAAATCATTTTGATCACACAATATAGCTTTTAATATTTTTCAACTCTTTATTATTTAATTAATTTCTTTAATTTATACTAACTTTTGATTTCTAACTTTATAATGTCTTAAACCATGCGCGATTTCCTTTTACACAATATTCTTAATCGCGGAAACTAATCTCGCTTTTTTTCAGTAGCAACATATTACTTCATATTAAATCATTTATTACGTGTTTAAATTAGTGTTGAAATTTAGAAGAAATGTAAAGTTAAATTTGCGTTTGATTTAAATTTGCCATTTTTTTTTCATTTGTAATATTTGCTGAAACTAGATATTTTTATGCATTAATTAAATAATCAAAAATTTTTGGCAGAATCTTTTATTCCGAAAAGAATTTTCACTATCTTTCTGATGATGATGCCTACTATCCACTAGTAAGAATATCAAGTCTATGAATTTGTTCACTCAAATAAAGTCCAAAACCAGCAATGGGCTCTCATAAAGATCCTGTCTGGATAATCCCGAACACTATAAAACACTGACAGGAGAAACTTGTTTAATAGAGGCCCTCGAAAGCCGGTCTCGTAGCCTTTAATATCATTAGAGAAAGTCATAGAAGGAAGGTGCCCACTGAGAATGAGATTAATAATTTTCTGATCTCTAAGACAGCAACGAGATTTAAAGAAATTTCTGGCTCACACACAGATACGATGCAATGCAATCACTGTTAATAAAATAATAATATATTTATTTTTATCTATTTTAATGAAGATGAAAAATTTAGTTTTAATTTAATTAAAAATCAAAGTAACTTTTGTTTATAATTAAATTTAAAAACGGAACTAGCCAAGAGATTTGGTTTCTGTTTTCAGGGATTGAAAAGAGTTCCAAGTAAGTAAGTGGAGTAAAATGCAATGTGTTCTCTTTGGGAAAAAAAAGTCCACGATCTCCTCATCATGTATACCCATATACGAGGATATCTACTGTAGGTGGATCAGATTAGAAAATGAAATACTTGAGATTTGTTAGGATGTTTACACTCACGGAATACCTCGCGTTCTGCCTGTTTTCTTGGTGTGTTGAACAGAGCTTTTGCTGTCGGACAGGACCCAAATTTCATTTAGGCCAGATGCAGACTTGAATAGATATCTAAACCTCCACTGACAGCGATTAGCTCAGAACGGAAGACTGAAGAGCAGTATTCCGGTTTCCTCTTCTGCTTCTTCAACATCTGATATCTTAATTTAATGTAGGCAACACTCTGTCAGTACAACTCTTATCATTTTTACTACTATCCTCAAAAATACTGCCATCCTGGTCAATTTTTTTTTCTGATTTTTATGGGAAAGATTTTTTGATAAACTTTCCTAAGCCATGCTTAAGAAAACAAGATAGTATTCCAATGAACTTTTTATTCACGTAACTCATCATGATTTATGTGTAGTTTAGCAATGAGTTTTTGTATAATAGGTACGCTAATATATATATATATAGTTCAGTATGCAATTATCTTATCAATTACTTATACAAGTTGCTGATCGAAATGTCTGTGTATTCACTAAACCCGATGGCGATCTCCAAGTACTTTCGAAACGAGTTTCTTTCCAAAAATTCAGAAATCATGCTTAAGAACATACTATATACTATATTTACCGACAAATACGACAGCCCTTGTTTATAGAAATAGATCTGAAAATGGAGTACGACTTATACAGTAAATTCAATTTTTGATTACATTCATTTCAAGAAATTTCCTCTGTTCGGGTTATGAAAATTTTTTCCATTTCTTTGAAGAGTGTGGAAGAAAAGTGAAATAAATTACATCCAATTCGACCAAGGTCCGATTTTTAATGCAACAAATTGACCTCTGTACACTGGATAGTATAGAGGACAATTTGTTATATGATAACTCAGACCTTGATTTAAAATTTTTTTTATCATTATAATCGTTTACTTACTTACTTACTTACACGCACCCAACCAACCCCACCCACCCCCCACACACATACATATACACACATACACTAAACCCGGTGGCGATCTCCAAGTACTATTGCAAATATTCTATATATATATATATATATATATATATATATATATATATATATATATATATATATATATATATATATATATATATATATATATATATATATATATATATATATATATATATATATATATATATATATATATATATATATATATATATATACTGAGAGAGAGAGAGGAGAATATCATTAAATTAAATTCTCTATCATCCAAATAATATTTCCATGAATCGTATAGTCGATATTATAAGTAAATTTACCTTAAGTGTAATTAAAGAATAATATTCAGATTATTATATATTTATAATATTTGCATTACTAATTATATATTGATAAATAACCTAATTTCAGTTCAAAACTTCAGAATAAAAAATAATTTGTTATAATTAATTATAATTTAGAAGATTATTACAAATGGTTCATCAGATTTATTTAAGTTTTGTATCTTTAAATAAACAAAAGCCAAAACGATAATATTAGTTAACAATGAATATAACATACTTCAAAGGGTGTGTTTTCCTTAAGTCCTTACAAGTTCTAATGTTATCATCTTTAATTAAAATATTCACAGTTTAAAAACTGATGATTAATGGAGGTAAATCATTTTAATTTTTGGGTTCCTTATAATTTATTGACCTTATATTTTGTCGTTTTTTGGTTATTCAAAAAACTCAATGCTCCCTTACCACCTAGTTTAAATATTAGTTGTATTCATGTATAACCACAATTTTGAGCTGGTAAATATTACATGTGATTTTTTTCACGTAATTTATTAATCACTTTTTAAATAATATTATGTTAGTTATTAATTCATCAATAAGATGCAGTGTCTTTTGTAATTGCATTGTAATTTGAAAAAAATAAACTTCTTTTATTTATGAACAAAAAAATATTGATAACATATGGTAATTTTTGTTTTTATTCTCTAAGTCATTATAAGGGAGAGATGATAAAAAATCTTTTGAGATATATGTAATTTTTTTACCTTTGCTAATAGAGAAAGAACATTTTTTAAAAAAACTAATCAATTTAAAGTTTTCACAAATTAACCATTCTGTAATTACTTGAAATACTAGATAATTTTTAATAGACAATTTTATTTGCGTTCTTGCTAAAGATAGTCTTTTTTTTCTTCTTTTTTCTTGAGTCTCAACACTCCCCATCATCATGCATTTCATCCAACAAAAATGAAGCACAATCCTAAAAAAGTCAAGTAATGAATCTTAATATTTGTCTCAAGAAAGATAAGAATAAGTCTAAAAATATGAGATTATTATTCTATTAAAATATTATATTCTTATATTCAATTAAAAGGAATAATTCCTAGAGGATTCAAAATACGGCATCCGTGTTACAAAATTAAGTATTTTAAAAATTATACATGCTTTATATATAAATTTAAGTCAGGAAAATCTACTTTCTTTTGTACTTGGCAAACATTTCTTGGCATCACTCTTCAGTATTCATTGAAATCAAAAATATTTATTCATGAACAACCAGTCAGAAGATCTTTAGATCTTAAGTAACATAGCATTATTTTGCGTTGTTATGCAATATCGAGATTTTTATGGCATCATGATCATGATATGTCTACATATGCGTGGATACTTATCAGCTTTCATCTTCAAGAACATTTAATAGGGAGTTCATGTTATTTACTTAAAATGACTTACAAACGCATTTCACAAGTATTCGTAACACATCACTGTCGACTTTGTATGAAATATAAACAGTGAAACAGTAAAAGTTTATATTGATAAGTTATTTGACTAGTAAACAAACATATTTGTTCAAAAATAGCAAAAGTAAACTCTTTTATTTTAACTTTATAAAGTTATATATATTCAGCCTGGTTTTATTAATTATTTTATTTAACTGGACTGAATATCTTCATAATGGTTATAAAAAGTAAATCATCAGGCTTCTTTTTTAACTTTTTATAGACTACAAGAATTTTAAGAACGATGAAGAGATGCTTTTATTGCCCTACAGATATAATGTAATGAATATGACATTAAATACATGTATAAATAACTTAAATTATTCAAAAGTTTAGAATAAAGTGCTTGTATTTAGTGGAATAATATATGCATATGATCATTGCAATGATTTAATAAGATGTTTACCTTTAGTCACTTTTACATACAGTTAAAATAAATACTTTTAATACATTACTGGACACCCAAATTGCCACAACAAGAAAGATCACAGACATTACATCAAAATTTAATTGGCGGTTATGACATTATAGAGACATGTGAACACATTAAGTTAGATTATGTTTATTGTACTATGGATTTTCAATTGAACATTCCTGGTAATAAATACAACCAGATATCGAATGATTTTCAACTGTCGTCAAATTATGATTGATAAGGTTATATCAAATTTATCATTATAAATTTCAGGCTATTTGCTTCTACCAACAGGAACAATACTAATTGTCTCACAACTTAGAACAATGGTCACGTACGATTTTTACACATGAACATGTACTTATTTCTCCACGCAATGTCCCGAGAGCCGGAAATATTGTGAATAATACAAAGCTCTTAATTTAAGATTCTTGAAAGATTAATCGGACGGATGAATGAGAAGGTATTTGACTGGATATGGTATCGAATCCGTATCCTCCATATTTTAAAAACCAAACTATGCAGTCTCTGTTTATTTGGTCAAGGAGTAAAGAACGGTTGCATGCAAAATATGCAATTGATGTAATAATAATGGAAACACCGTAATAATTTTAAAATAGCACTTCATTATTATTTTACATATTTAGTAGACAGCTAAAAAACCGAATTTTATTAAAAATTGCGTTTGAATTGCAATAAGATAACTGATTAAAATCCTTTATTTCAATAGCTGTGTGTATAAATCTGGTTTATACATAAGTAAATAAAAGATGACTTACTGTTGCGTCTGTCCAGCGAGCACATTTGGGAATTTCGAATGAATCACTGCACACTCTCTGAAAAGTAAATATAGCACATAACACTGTATTATATATATATATATATATATATATATATATATATATATATATATATATATATATATATATATAAATATAGATATATATATATATATTGATTCAGAAAGTTAAAATATAAAAAAATAAGATAAAAGCTGAAATTTTTTAATAATAATAATAAGGAACAATTTCATTGAATCGATATATTATTTTCCTCGTTTATCTTTAGTAAGAGTTGGTACACTAAATAAATAATTTATAATTTTAGTAAAGCCAAGATTTCTGTATTCAAAAGTTATTTGAAAATAATTTTTAAATAGTTCGGTAGTATATATTATATAGGAAAAGATGCACACAAATTATATATACAGAAATTATTCCATATAGGAAATTAATTACTGCTTTTATGTATATCAGTTTTATTCTTATCAAAGCAATTTAGAATTTAACATTCAAATTAACTGAATTTCTCACAGACTTTTGAGTTTATGGAATGTAAAATATGATGTTCATATTTTTTGGAAAGGCATTATATGTTTTAAAAATGTCATGGTTAAATCGTTATTATGGTTACAAATCGAAGAAAAATAAATGTCATATTTGGTGATTTGTCTCAAAATCCAGTGACATATTTTTGCATAAAATATTTATACTAAGTTTTATAAAACTAGTGATACATTCCCATAAACTTTATAATATTACGTGTAAACATTAAAAAAATAGTTTATACATTAAATATCACTTATAATGGGAATAAAGGAAAATTTAATAAAATATATAATTGTTCTCATTAAAACTCTTAAAATGTCATATTAATATTAATTTTATATCATTATATTTTTGTCTTTTAAACCAAAATAATATATATATATATATATTATGTTATTATCTGTTAAAATTATATAACTAAAAAATATGTAGATTCCCAAAGATCTAGCCAAAAAAGTTGACTTCATATTTAAAAAAATGCACATTTAATTTTCTTCAACTATGAATAAATAAAGACATCTAAAATTTATAAAAAAAAATAAAGGTATTAAATATTTGCTATCATCTGTTAATGAAAACTATAACTGTCATCATCCATAAATGAATATTTTTCACTCATTCACCTGTATTTTATTTAAAAATTTCCATACCTACATCTCGTTTTGAACTACATTTGTACAATAGTAAATTTTTAATTGTTTTGAAGTTAAATTTAAGTATTTGTCGTAAATTAGAAGTGAAATCCAAAACTGTACAGCAATAAATTTAATTGTATGTTTGACTTTAAGTTCATTTGGGCTTTGTGTTAAGGTAGGTGTAATATAATCGGTTTAAATGCGTTCTATGGATTTTAATTCATAGAAATATACAAAGGCTACAATAATTTAAACATCATTGTTCTGAAACTCCTCACATTTTTTAAACACGAACAACTGTCTCTTACCGAGTAGATTTCAATAACGTTGATCATCATTTCATCAAATACAACTTTCTAAAATAAAGTAGACATTTATTATTAAAAAATAATAGCATTAAACAACAAATTACAGTAAACATTTTTTAAATGAAAGCATAAAAAATTTAAGCTAAATAATATTTATAAAATATTATTTAAAAGAGTAAAATAATTTCCCTCAAGTAGCCAAATATATAATTGATATATTTGGCTACTTGATATAATATATATATATATATATATATATATATATATATATATATATATATATATATATATATATATATATATATATATATATATATACGTATGTATAAGAGAGAAAAATTCGGTAATTCGGTTTTGAATGTCGATTAGATTTTCTTTGATAATCTTAAATTTAAAAGTTTCCTACAAATTATTTTTGTTTCATGTTAATGGCTTCGTTGTACATCTAAACATCTTCGAAGTGCATCTAAAAATTCCTATCCTATTGTGGGATCCAGTGCAAATAAGTTTCCTTTTTATGTGATAATTCCTTCTCCGCATTCTGGTGACTATAAAGAAATACATATTCCGTCCTTTTACCTGTATCTGCAGCTATTATTCTGCAGGAACATCTTGGTGTAAGTAATGCGAAGAACTTGAAAATTCTCCTTTAATATGCTTAAATATGTAGTATTTCACATGAAAAAGACTCCAGAAAGATAAAATTCCAATGTCTGCTGAAAAAGCTTTCCTCAGCTATTATCTCTTAATCGATACCAATGCTTTAGTTAAAGTATAAATATAGAATTCTGGTTGCATTGATATATTGTTATTATTATATTAACTCTTAATTTATATATATATATATATATATATATATATATATATATATATATAATATATATATATATATATATATATATATATATATATATATATATATATATATATATATATATATATATATATATATATATATAATATATATATATTTTGAAGCGTATTTCCATAATGATTTCTACAGTTTATTACTTATCCTCCGTACGGAAATATAAGTTTTCCTGTACTCTCAGTAATTTAGACAAGTCCCAGTCTGTTCCTTAAGTTAAACTGGATTCGAACACTCGCTTATTCTTCAGCACCTCGTAACTCTCATGTGTCACACGCAACTTTTAAGTGGTACAGTAAAATAATGATGTCAAATTTGAGCTGCCATCCTTCTCTTTATGTGGCCGTGGTGGTCTGGTTGGTTAGGGCATCATTCTCATTATCGGAAGGTATTGAGTTCGAATCCCCGCCGACCGAAGATCTGTCGTGTTGGCTTAAGTTGAAGGGGCATATTAAAACTGGGCGTGGTCACAATGTATTCCAAGTGAAATGATAACTTATGGGGGTGACAGTCCAAGTAATGGGAGTCTTCTACTTGGTCTCTGCTTCACAAACACGAATAATCCACATGGCTGCTTCGATCTAACTGGTTGAGCCCAACTCAAGGCAAATACAGGGAAACATGCTGGCACCACAACAAGCCTCTTCTTCGCATCCACCGCCTTAGTGGGTCTTTGGACATCTCCGATTGTCACGAATGCGAATTGAATGTGGTCACATGTCCAACACATCGGTTTCCGGCAACCCGGTCAAAGAGAATATGGTTACACTTGCAGACGCCTCTAACGACATGCGCTATTTCACTTTGCTGATCTTATTGGAAGCTGAGAGAAGCCATTACGCTCGTGGACCACATCTAAATGCACATTGTTTTACAAAGTTTATTGTTGAAAAATTATCCTTCATCAATACCAAAGTATTAGACATTTAAATGTAAAACGCCTGCTTACTGACTATTATTAGTATCTTGTAATTGATGTTAATATGCGCTGCTTAGGCACACAGAATAAATTATTGATATTTTGAGGAATTCTTTAGTCTGTATCAAAATATATACGCCAAAATATTAGTATTCAACTTTGCTATACCAGTGATAATTATGCATAAGTTTTTTTATCAGTATTGTGCTTCTGTTTTTCTGGTATTTTTTTTTACATATTCGACTTACAAGAATTTTACTAGTGGCACAACTCTAACTTGGAAAAAGTAAATCGAAACATTTCTCCATATATGCAAAATAATTCCAAATATTTTTTATAAATTTACACTTCGTTCTCATAGAGATCATTCTCTTTTTCAAATGAATACAAAAGTTTCTGCATTTGAGATAAAATTCGTAAATTAAGGAA
Source organism: Latrodectus elegans (assembly GCA_030067965.1). Classification (NCBI taxonomy): domain Eukaryota; kingdom Metazoa; phylum Arthropoda; class Arachnida; order Araneae; family Theridiidae; genus Latrodectus; species Latrodectus elegans. The sequence continues at coordinate 95,379,084 of CM057811.1, read as the reverse complement.
ATTTAAAATTATGAAATGTTAAACTATGTAATATTAAACTATGTAGTAAACAAGAAAATTTAAACTGTGTATATTCATTTTAATACACTAAAATTTTGAAATTCCCCATAAAATATGTGAAGTGAATGGTGTAAAAATATTCATGGTAATTTCAGTAGAATGTTATTACTAAGTGATGAAATTATATTTAATAATAACTTTCACATAAACTCTAAAAAAGATAATTTGACAAACAAACAATTATAATATTGTATATTTAAAGTAATAATTTATTTGGATTATTTCTCTTTATGAATGTGTGTGTTATAGAAAAGGGCTGTACGTATATGAAATCTTAATTCTGTTCGTCACCAAAAAGAATTCTGTAAACGCTTATTTTGTGGGAGTTTGTCGCACAAAGGTCATTCTTTGCACACGATGGCTAATTAGACCGGGACCTACGGTTTAAAGTGGATTCCGAACCACTACAAATATGCATGCTAAAGATGGGATTCGAACCCACGAACTGTTGAACCAAAGGCAAGAGTGCTAACCATTCGGCTGCCAGATCAACGCATATTTTGAGGATGATTTCATGGAACGGAAAAGAGTCTTACAACAAAATGTTCGTCGGCGGTTAATGTTAAATAGAAGCTAAAATAGATTCTCAAATGTTGATTATAGTTTTTATGATAAATTAAAAATATAATTAAATTTTAAACTAATAGTAAGGTTGGTTATGTAACGATATAATTTGTTTAAACGATGTAATATTCAGGTAAGAAACTTTTCTCATTTCAAGTAAGAAGTTTACGGTTATTTTTGAAGTTATTATCTACAAGTTGCTTGTGAGAATAATCAAAAAATATTTATGATAAAGGACTCTTCATTTTTGTCCCTTTCTTACCATAAGTATATTTTTTAAAATTATAAAAAATTTTCTTTTTTTTATTTTTGGAAGTATTGTTTTTGCACTCTTTTGAGAAAGCTTTTTTTAAATCTTTCCCAATAACTTTTTCTCGGATATGCGTAAAAGAGTGGTTAGAAAATGTCCCAACTTAAAATATTTGTAGCTTTGTACCTCAAAATTTGCTGAAAGTCTCAATGTACAACAATCAATTAACCAAATAAAAAGAGTTTTCAATCATTCTATACTTCAATTGATTTGATTTTTGCTAATCTATGGACAAGAGGATATATCCTGAAGTTTAACCTCTTTTTATTCAAAGTTGTGAATCGAATTATTTTCTATTGTGCGAAACTTGTCTCAATGTTTTATTTAACAGAGAATAGGTGAATGTCTAACATTTTATATGTTAAATTGTATTATTTTATTTTCATTTGATATCTAAGGATTAGTGAGAAAGGAGTTTTTCTTTCGGAACACCACTTTCTAGAATTGTATAATTGTATATTTTCTGTTTCTACTTACATAACAGTAATTTATTTTTTGCTTATTTAATAATTAGGTTGGGATTGGTAAAATCTTGATATATGTTTTTCCTTGGTAATGTCTTAACAAAATAATCATGAGGTATGCTGAGTATCAACAATAATATCATTTTACTAGACACAAAATGATTTAAATAGTAACCCTGAATAGGTTCATCGTAGATAAGAGTAACCCTTGGTTAGGCGATAAATTTTAACATTCAATATCGGCGAAAAAATTTTATTTCTGGTAACTCTGATATTTCCTGTGGTTTAACTAACGTAACTTAAAGGCTGCCATTTTGTTACTCACATCATAGAGACAATTTTGGCGTTAAAATAATCTCCAAAATAATCAAGATGTACCCGTATATAAATTTCACCCATTGAATTAGTAGTTTCATAAAATCATCGTTTTGATAATTTTCTTATTAGATTGCTAACATCATTTGGCGAATTTATACGTAAATAAATTACATGAAAATAAGCGTAAATTGTATTTGTATACAAATTTATATAATATATGTCAGTAACACAGTAACTTATAGGAATAAATATTCCGAAACATTTATTAACACAGGAGGATTTATCTTTATATTATCTCGGTACGGAATAGAAATAAGATTATAACAAATGCCTACCAATTATTTTTACTTTATGTGTCATACTCATACTGAATTCCAGATGTTTGGCACATAAAAAGAATTGAAAAAATACATGAATGTAAGTGTGTGTAACTGTTTTACTGTATTTTTTAATTTTTTTCGGTTTTATTTATGTACACATGATTCTGTGAAGATATTTTTATAATTCTCCTGTAGCCTATACAAGGACTAACATGATTTTCCACACATGAAACTATGAAATAAATGTATTAATTATGTGTAGTTCCAAAAAATAAATGTAATTGAAGTGGGTTTGAATTTCGGCATGGTACGACTAAGACAACATATATAAATAAACTTTTTTAAATTATAATTATAACTAATGAATCATTTATTGATATTTTTATTTTCCTCAAAACGATTTACTTTGGGTTTGTTTGCTTTAGAGTAATTGACTTGTATCTAAGAGGTTTACTCTGAAATTTTTGAGATACGCGCAGACGAAAATTTACAAATGAAAATAACGGATTAATTTTAAAATACAAAGCATTTTAACACATAAGACGATTTTTTACTGACTTACTTCAACTTGTTTAGCGTAGAATAAATTTGAAGCAGAAGAGAAAATGGAGTTGATTTTAAATGGAGTTGATTTTAAAGCAGGATTAAATCAAGAAGAATGCGTTCAGCGGTTGAAATTAGCATTTGGTGATGAACATCTAGCTTGTGCTACTGTATTCAGATGATTTAGAGAATTTAGAAGAGGTCGCAATTTTCTTCAGATGAAGAACTCACAGGAAGGTCGCCATCGGCAGTAGTCCTGGATAATGTGTCTGCCATATGAAAAATGTTAATGGATGATAATCGCTGTACTTATCAAATGATACAGAAGGAACTTAACATTGGATCCGCAGCCATACACAAAATCATTCATGAAGAATTATATATGGAAAAAGTAGTTTGCCATTGGGTTCCCCATAATCTAGCTGAGCACCAAAAACAGGAGCGTGTCAGAATTAGTAAAGAAACTCTTAAATTGCTAAATGATGGTGGCCACCGCATCATTTCTAAAACTGTAACAGGTGATGAAACGTACAAACCATTTTAACACGTCAAGAAAGCAAAGTATGGGTCTTTGAAGATGATTCCACTCCGACAATGGTGAAAAAACAACACACACTGAAAAAAGTGATGTAAGTCGTTTTCTTTAGAAGTACGGGATTGATCAAAGCCATCAAGTTTGAAGGACAGAAGACAGTAACAGAAAACTGGTATACCACTAAATGTCTTCCAGAAATTCTACAAGAACTGAATGTTAGGGGGCTAATGCTTCACAATGACAATGTCTCTTCACATACAGCCATATTAACAGTTGGGATTCTTAAACAAAAGCAAATTAAAGTGATTGAGCATCCGCCGTATTCACCTGATCCAGCTATGTGCGACTTTTGGTTAATCTTTAATCTAAAAAAGAACTTACGTGGATGTTGTTTTCATTCAGAAGAGATTGATGTGGCTATAAATGTACTTTTTTCATCTATTCCAAGAAATGAATGGCTTGAATCATTTAATCTGTGGAAAATTCGTGTACAAAAGTGTATTGATGCTGGAGGAGACTACTTTGAACACACCTAAAATTATGCAAGTATAACTTTAAAAACTAGTTGTATCTCAAAAATTTCAGAGTGACCCTCGTATATACAGCGCTAACTTAAAAATGTGTTTTAGTAAACTCAAAAATACATATATCTGAATATTCGTATAAAAATCTATATAACTGAAAGCTATACACTTAAAATTTTTCAAAATTTAATTTTTAGTATTTTTTTTCCATTTAGTACATTGTATGGATATATTTGTGGTTCGAGGACTAAGGATTATAATGATTAAATCTTCTTATATATTACTTTGAATTTTGCCCCCCTTCTAGAATTATTTGTATTGCTTTTTTGTTTAGAGTAGCTAATGTATATAATTTCAGTTCATATATTTTTACTTTTTAGAGCAAACAAAATAATTTTTTTTAACATGAATATACGAAATTTATATTAACGGAATATAATTTTAAATTTAAAAAAATGATTTTTTACCATCTCCTCTGCCTCCAGTGAGCAGTATGCTTCTGTTTGTGGCTCTAATCCAAAAGTTTCAGATTCGACAGATTTTAGGAGTATTTTTAAAATTTCTTCGACATCCTAAGTAAAAGCAACAGTTCGAAATAATGTAAAAAATTATCTATTTATTATATAAGTTAATGTATGAATATATACACACCAATTTTTATCTAAAATTACTGCATATAAATAATATATTCTATATAGTAGGTGTGTACAAAACCGGCAAGATAGGTCAATGAATAAAGTAAAATGTAACTTAATGATTAGCATTACTCCCTTTCATCTGTAGGCACTGAAATTGACCTCCGCCCAATTCTCCACAGATGTGAACACGTTCGAGGAAATTTGTACATATTCTTGCCAGTTATTTGGTTTTGATGACACACTGGATGCTGTTCATATTTTCTTCGTGTATTGTTCCCTTTAACAAATTAAAGTCTTAAGTGGACTAGTCAAATGACTGAAAAGACCACACGTTTAGCTGTTCATCATCTGAAGTGAGACCCTTTCAGGCACACTACCCTTTGAAATTGACATATTAACAAAAAATATTTGTATTTTGTCTATTTAGGCTTTTATGAGTATGCAGTGAAAATTTTACAAAGATTGCATGTGCCATTTCGATTTTGCGGGTGTTCCATCACATGAAAAAGTGCGCCGCAAAGGTTGTAAAAAACAAGCATTACAGTGAAGCCCGTATACGCATAAATGTTTTTGTATGCAAATGAAAAACAATGCATTACTGCTACTGAGCAGATTTAGCGTGATCCAGGGTGCATCATAAGAAGGCCTGCTACTCTAAACCAAAAAAATAAAATAAATACAATTAAAATAAAATAATAAATTAATAAAATAAAATAAAATAAAAATAGATTTCTGTACAATTTTTTTAGTGATTTAACTAAGGTTTTGGGGCTGCATAGAGGAACCTGGTTGAATATATCATCGTCATCATTTTCACTGACATCCGATACAACATTATCAGACTGAGACTGATTAAGTCGTTTAGATTTTTCTGTATCACTATCACTATCCATATGTTCTGATTCACTAACAGAGGGCAATTTTTGAAGCATTTTTAGTGCTTTAGAAGGACTAAGACCTCTACGTGCCATTAATTTGTAATTAACAAATTAAAAAATTAACTAACAATTAAAATTATATTTACAAAAAAAAAAAAAAAAAAGAAATTTAAAAAAACATATAAATTCAAAAAAATATACACACAATATTATAAAACGAATAGCAGCGAAAAGGAAAATCAAGAGCATAAAAATAATGTTTCCTAACTAGAGAGGATTCGAACTAACTGATATAATCCTATACCACACCGAAGTTTCCCAATTCAAGATGCCAACAAGGGTGTAGAAATGTTATCCATATAATAATCCTTCTTTGTAAATTCCAAAACATTAGTTTATTCCACCCCAAAAGAGAGAAAAAACATTAAAAAATAAACACAGCTGTTCCCCTCGGCATTGAGTTCAAGCTAGTCGTGCACTGAATCTTGTCAAGGAAAAGTGCCGTTGCAGCGCAGTGTTCCAGGTGATGGAACACCTTGTTTTATCAGATAATTCTGTGTGTAATTTATGAGTAAAAATTTTTAAGTAACGCTTAATCAATAGTTCAAAGTACAGGCAAGAAAATAACGTAGAAATTTCTTTTCAATTATTTTTGTATAAGAAAAAATTCGGAAATATTGTTTCAAAATAAAGGAATTTAAATATAATCGGCTATAATTGAAAACTATTAATCTTCTTATGTAGTGCTGCCATCTATTATAAAAAAAGAAAGTTTAAAGACCATTTTAAGGCAGATTTCATCTCTTTATCACAAAATGCAACGGTTTGGTAGCAATTGGAGTTCCATCACCTCGTACAATGAACCGCAAAGGGATAAACACCTCACATGTGTCAACATGACAATCATGATATGATCAGTGGAGTAATGCACCACCCTCCTAAAAGTAGCATAACTAAATCTTCTCTTCTGGAAGATTTAAAAAAAAAAAGCCTTTTTAGAATTTTTAAATCGAATTCACTGAACTAACGTCTCAAGGAATATGGACCCAACACACAGGGGTTTTGTTGTAAGAACTGTAATATACGAAAATAAACACACAAGCACACTCTTCTATAAAACTAATATGGGCCGGTCTTAAGTATCGCACTCTGTATTACTAAAATAATTTAAATTAAATGATTCCCTTTGTTTTTGATTTACTTTATACACTTAGAAGCTATTTATTTGAGAATTATAATTGTTTCCGATAATTTGTGACTCTGCATTTAGAGATCTGGCGAATTAATAGCTACGTATTCTTTTTAATTTTCAATCCAGTGGTACCCGTGTTTGACTTCAACATTGAATTTGGATGTTCGTAGAGCTTGAAATCTATTTTGAACTCTAAATCCTGATTCAGTCAATCTTTAATTGCAAACAGTTTTTTAAATATATTATTTAGAATAACCAAATCCTTGTAACTGTTAGTGTAAATAATAGCAAACGCATATAAATATTAACTGAATTGAAAATAAAAGTAATTACATTATTTAATTAATATGTTCTGGTAAAATATAATAACAATTTCTTAATTCAGTTCTTGATTCCACTAGCATTTTACATTATTCCTTATTTATCATTAAGAGACATACATTGTGTAAAAAAAGTAGATGGGCAGAGTTTTTTTTTTTTTTTTTTTGCCAATTAATATTTCTTATTTTGGACTAACTACCAGATATTAATGCAAATTTAGTTTAATGACCCTTTTTTCATTTTAGGCAAAAATTAAACATCTATCACTAATATTAAAATTAGTATACATAATTTCAAATGCGTAAAAAAAGTAAAAGGACACTTGCTAATATATTTAATTTAGTGAGTTGTTCTTTAGTTAAATAGTGATTTTATAGTTTATTTTATTTTTTTCTGTCAAAAAAAGTCTAATTTGTTTAAAAGTTACGCTGTCTCCTCATTCTCAGAACCTTTGAATGATTTTCAAAAAGGTCAAAATGATGGTAAAGGTGTTAGAGAGGTTACTCGATTGTTGCAGGTGAGCATCCATACAAACTTTATCAGAAATCTTTATAAAAATGGAAGGAAAAAGAAGTCTGGTAGACCAAAGAAGTTGACACCACGTAAAGAAAGAAAACTTGCTCATGTTCTTAAGAAGAACAAAGGAAATGTTTCAAAGACTTTAAACTGTTTTTTTCGTCACATGACTTAATCATGTGACGAAACAAACAGTTTACAACTATGCTAAAAGATCTAAAAAAAAAAAAACGGAAATATCATCCAAAGTGGACACAAGCTCACATCGATAACCGTTTAGCTAAGAGATACATGTCCTGAACTACAGAATGGACTTCTGTGATATTTTCTGATGAAAATTAATGTAACTTAAACGGTCCAGACGGATATCAGCACTAGTGGCATTGTCTGGGGAATGAAGACGAATACTATTTAACATGACAAATGGGAGGAGGGAGTTCTATGGTTTGGTTGGCTGTTGGATTCTGAGGAAGGATGAACCTGATTTTCTTAAATGGTAGGCAAAAACATACAGACTACATTCAAGAGCAGAATTTTGAACTTCATCCTTATGGCTCTGACTTTGGAGGTGAAAAGTTGAAGTTTCAACAAGACTGAGCTTTCATTCACACCACGACAGGAGTCAAACATTGGTTCCTAACAAGTAATGTAGATGTTTTACCATGGCCAGCCAAAAGTCCTGACCTAAATATAGTGGAAAACATCTAAGCAATGCTAGTTCGTCGAGTTTATGCTGATGGGAGGCAATCTGATTTACTAATTCAGCTTCGCGAAGCAATGAATGAATCATGGGACAATTTTTGTCAAACAGAAGTTCAATCTCTATACAATTCAATTCCAAATAGAATATTTGAAGTTATAAAAGCAAATGGGAAGAACATTAATTATTAAAATCACTCTTTTTTCATTCATTATAATGCAGTCTTCCTTCTATTTTAACAAAGTTTCAAAAAAGAGAAACTATTTTTGTTGCCATTAATATTTCATGTTTGAATATCATAATTCTGATGTTAAAATTGTATTTTTAAAAATTTTGTAAAATGTTTTTAATAAAAAGTTTTAGTAAGAATAAAATATTTTTCAGTTAATGTTACAAAATCAAAAGTGTCCTTCTACTTTTTTAATGTAGTGTAAAAACAAGAACAAAACAAGATACATTTTGAAAGTAATATACTAGAAACCACAATTCAGAATTTGTGAAGAAAAATTTATTTTGTTTAACAATTAAACAATATAATTTCAAGATTGTATTAGAAAATAATCGCATTTTTTTTTCTAAAGTTTAGGAATATAACGTTTTGTTTGCAACAAAAAGTGCAATTTCTAATGTTAATAGAAAATTAATGCATCTAACTTACAAGTAAATGTAAATAAGTGTGTTTTTGAAATAAATATTCGTTTGGTTTTAAAAGAAAGAACAGTTTTGTCTGTGTTCAAATAATCTAAACTGTTTTCTTTTCCGAAATTTTTAACTGGTAAGAAAATTATCTAAGAAACACTAGTTATAATTCAGAGTTATATTTTATTTAGAAAAATTAAAATATTTATACTTAATGATAAACTATGTTTTTTTGTGTGTTATACTTTCAATAATATTGATCATTTTTGAATACCTCATTGTTTTGAATACATCATTTTTGATTACATTTGAATACCTTATACAATAACTTATACTGTTGGGTAATATATGTATTTTAAGATACCTTCTGTGTGAAAGTAAAGTACAAAAAAGTTCTACTTTTTATAATTTTTAATTATTATTACAAGTTTTATTCTAAGTCATCATGAAATTTTTCAAACGTAAGAATAAAATGTTTAATTTTACTCAAAAATATTTATATTTCCTAGTTAAATATCATTACCTGAAAACAATTTGGAATTTTTCATATTTTCTATTGCAAATTGGGGATTTTATAATCTAGCCCATGTTGTTGTTCTCGTGTGCCAGATAGGCTGGCCAATTGTGGTGCGCTGCTCAATTTTCCAACTAAACCCTATTTGGTGTGGAGTCCAACTTCTTCAGTACACACATATGCCATAGGGAGCTGTTTATAGGGTAGGCAACCATCCACACCTCACTCTCACCAGGAAAGGACAAAGACATGATAGATAGAGAGAGAAAGTACATCCACGGCTGAACCGGGATTCGAATCTAGGACGTCCCTATCCGCAGTTAAACACGCTGAATCCTAGACAAGTTGGCCGATAATCTAACCGATAAATGGGAGAATTATTCAATAAATTATTAGTGGTGGTTGTGAATAATTAATTTTAGCGTAATATATATATATATATATATATATATATATATGTATATATAGTTATCCTACGATAATATAATCAGTACTATCTTTTGTAATCTTTAATTTTTAAATACTGTTACATTACTTGCTGCACCATCTGTTTGAAAAATGTTGTACTTGTCAGTTTCCGAGAAGTAAAGTAATTTGCCATGATGTCGATTTTATAAGAACTAAGGTAAACTTTAGAAACATTTATTGTATCTCAGTAATTCTGAAATTCTTATTAAATGCAGGTCTTAAGTACCAATTGAATTTTTAACAAGATTTAAATATCATTGTTGAAAAGTCTTGGAAATTAAAATTAAGATGTACCTAAATTCAGTTCGATAAATGGTTTGTTGGAATTTAAGCTAATTTAGCTAATTTTGAATGATTTGGGAAAAGAAATGGTGATAATTGCATTATTGTAAACACGTGTCGCTTATTGGATGCGTGTAATATCTATAAATATTATTGTTTCCTGTAAATGTATTGCTTAGTTTGAGAATTAGAAAAGTTAATGGGAAGGAGAAATCCGTACCACTTTAGATCAGTAATCAGTTTTCTGATAATGGAAACTGAGTTCATGACTTTTTATGACATCTGCCATATTCAGAATGAACGATCAATTATTACCAACTGAAATAAGATATTAATAGCGTAGTTAATTTTCAATTCATATAAAGTTCAATGATATGTACCAGAGGTGTGAAAACAAATTAAGAAAGTGCAAGTTTTAAAGGCATTCATATTTTTTTTTCCTGTCCTACATTGTCAATGAAAATGTTGCTACGCTGTTACGTTTGGTGTGTCCATCCTTAATTTTCTTCTTTGCAATACTCATTTGTAGAGGTATTATTTGCTTGTTATCTCCAATTATAATTATTGAGACATCAGCAAGACAAGGACTTTACTGCACGTGAAATGATAATATCGAATGTCAACAGACTTCATCTTGAGTCATGTACTGAAAGTTGAAGACAAGAGGACTGAATAGTCTGATGCTAGGGAAAAGTATCACTAATTTCCACCTGAAAACATTCGTTTTCAGTTTTGTGCAGAAAGAAGGAAGTATACATCTGAGCATTGAAAAATGGCTAATTTGGCTGGATGAATCATGGCTACATTTTATTTACACATTATTACAGATGAGAGACGTTTAACTTCGTGAGAGCTCCACATTACCATGAATCTATCTTGATTTACTCAAATTGCGCTAGAGTCTGGTGAGAGTATCATGATATGTAACATCATTTATTATAATGTTAAGAACTGATGAATATTAACATTAAGATTCATTATAATGTTGAGAACTGATAAATGTTACAGTGAAAATTCACATTATAATGTTAAAAACTATGATGAGGAGATACCTGTTGTTATGAAATTGGGGTTTGGATTTTTTTGAATATAAACAAACAATCATGAGAGCCTATTCATTATGGCAGATCAAGTGTACCCAAAAATGTTTTATTTTTTATTCTGATAGTGATAACTTCATTATACATATTGCTTGAAGTGCTCAAAATTAGTCCTCTGTAAATTAGAATGAATTTTAACATCTCCCCTAGCCCCAAATAAAACCGAATCTTAAGACCAAAGAAAAATATGTAAGATGTGGCAGAAGGACGTATCTAACAACACTTTCTTCTAGAATCTAGTTTATAAGTTCTGAAAAACTGCATAACCCATGTATAACATTCTCTGGGAAAAAAATTTCTCCGTGGACATAAAATTCAAACGAATTCAAGCTGAGTTTTTATTTATGAATTTTGGTTTGCTACATCTGATTTGCTATAGCCCTGGTTGTTTTTAAAGAAAAGCTTGAATTTTTTGAAAAGGGATGTATATCTACGTAAGGACTACATGTTTATTTTTAAAATATAACAATATGATCGTATAAAAAACACGTTGGATGTGCATGGTACTTATCACTTGAGGTTTTTCCATCTGTAAGTATGTAACATTGAAAATGATAAAAAATTGATTTTATCATTTCCAGTATCATGTCTAACAAGAATATGCAAGCCAATGGATTTCACTTTTTTTTAGGGAAAGTAAACTATGTCATCATTAATTTATTACAATATTTATTTCATCAAAATCCGCGAGAGAGTTAATCGCATTTATAGTGAATAATTTTTGTTTCAGTACCTATGATTAGTTTAGAATAGCGGTTTTTATACTTGCTGTTATACACGTGCTTATTTTTTCTGCTTACTTCATGTATTGACCATCTTGTATTACAATATTATATGTATAGCATCTTTTAGTAACAAAATATTTCGATACATAGAAGAATCATATGAGAATTGATTATTGTCTGATTATTTATGATGGTTCCAATGAGGATTATGTTTGAACATAACTTTTGAATGATGGGAATAATGTTGCATTTCTTCATGTACATCGATCGGGGTGGGGGTTTCTACAGGTGTTTTCTTACAGGGGTTACAGTTACATTATTAGGGGATTTTTCTTCCCATTAGACAAGTAAATACGAAACCATATCTATGAAATTTCCTTGAAGAAAGCAATATATGTGGCCGATGTTAAAATGACTTATAAGCTGTCAAGGCTGCTAGCTATCTACTACGGGTGTCAAAGTTAGAAACATTAACTTATTATTTCCAGTATCATTTTTTTTCTGAAATATATATATATATATATATATATATATATATATATATATATATATATAATATATATATATATATATATATATGTAATGTTATCAATGTGTCGTCGGATTACTTCTGAATGTTTCTTCACATATTCATCATTATAGCTGACTCATGACTGAGTGGTTAGGGTTCCTGACTCCTAAGCTGTGGGTCCCGGTTCGGGCATGGATATTATTTTGCCTATGGTTTCTCAGTCTTTTTTTCTATGATGATGTATGAATGTGTCCCACCCAAAAATTGTGGTTGTATGGCGTGGGTAATGCTATTCGCAACCATGACTTTTCACCCAAATACCTGCCGTTATTTAAAAATAATTCATGACTATTTACTGTATCATACATTTAGAGTCATATAGTCTCAATCTGACGATGATTAAGTGCACCAGATCATTAGGTATTTTAAAATTCATAAACAAAGTTGTATTGACATAAACACACATAGAAATTAAATAACTAAACCAGGACCTAATATTTAAAGTGGATTCCAAAGCCTAACTAAGTCTATGATTGAGGTGGGTTTTGATCCCAAGAAATGTTGAAATGTTTCCCGTTATTATGGGCATGTTAAACTTCTCTGGAAGCTTTTTCTGCAAATATAAAACTTTAACACAATTTAATATTAAGAATGATTAGGAAAAGTGTCCTTCTAATGATTGAGATGTGATAAGTTCATAGGTGACTCAAACAAAGATCCGTCGCTTTAACTAATGACGACTTGGGCCAAGTTAAATAGGTCGTGATTTCATTTTGTCCTCATCTTATTGTGGTAAGGCGTGGAAAGGGAAAATGCTAGTTTAGGTATTCTCGTCACTTAGGCGTGATTTAAGGAAATAAGGCAATTGGCTAGGTCAATCGAAATTTAAGTTCAATGGAAATGGGAAACAAATATCAAGCAAACAAACAAAAATACATTTTTGAAATTTAAAATGTTTCTATCATGGTAAGTGTAGAGTGAAAAGTTTTTTTTTTTTTAAGTTATGTGAGTTTTTTCTTTACTCAAAGAAATATCAGACTTTGTGATCAGTCTAAATATAATACTTTTTTGTATGATGTGTAAGACTTCAATGAAAATAAGTAACATATAAAATATTTGGCACATGAGATTTTAATATTTTTTTATCTTAATTATAAAGGAAAATTATCAAAAGCATCTTACTTTGGGATGCAATTTTTCAGTACATCGAGCCATTTCGTCGTAGCGAACTGTAATATAAAAAAACTCTATGTATGTTTTTGCGTTTTTTACGTAAAGTAATCCAATTATATGTATATACATATATATATATATATATATATATATACATATACACACACACATATATATCTATATATATATATTTGACTTAAAATATCTCAGATAGGAAATACTGAGATTTTGGGAGAAAGTTGAGCAATTTAGGCGTATTCTAATCTAAAAATGGCATTTCTAATGATTTGTTGACCTTTTAATGAAATTATTGACGACTGTTTTTGAATTTTTCAGTAATTTGGAGAGAAATAGGTTCTTCATCACCAATATTATACGAGATAAAATATAGCCTTCCGGAAACTTAACGAGATTTATAGATTTTCACGCCAAGCCAGGTATAAATTTCACCTCGCGGCATAGAAGAGTTAGTGAGGACTGCTAGTCTTGAAAGTCTTGAATACTAATTTATAGCATAGAATGTTGTCTATCCGAGGTATTATAGTCTTCTGTGTTCGGAAGCTGATTTTTGTTAGATCAACTGACTTAGAGATGTATATAATTATGATTTTGATTGCTTGAATCTCCTTTATCATGTTGCATTTGCTATGAATGGGATTTTGTCTTGTAATTTTTATTAAGTAATACGTGAAATATATATACACTTCAGAGTGTGTGTAAACTGAGAGTCGATAAGAGATTGTCTTACTGACTCTCAATTTACACACACTCTGAAGTGTATACACAGTTCTTTGTTATTCATGCATTTTTAATTAAACTGATATTTAAGTGAAAAATTATTAAAATGTATTTTTTGAAAGAGAACTGGTTTGTTTAACAAAAAATTTCATGAAATTTATTTTATACTCACCTCTTTGAACTTGCGCCAGTTTGTAGGATGAATGTATAAATGAATTTAAAAGAAAACCAACCATATAGAAAGCAATGTACTCAAACATTACAAGTAAAAGACGAAAATGTAATATATATTTATTTACAAAATGTTTTTACTAGTCATTATTTTTATACATTTCTTCAATGTGTCACATTCATTCCTTGCTTCTTACAAGCAGATGCTCAGTTTCTGAGAACATGACTGACATTTCTTATAAATTACTTTTTGTTCCTTTTGTTGTTCTTATCAGGCTTATTTTATTAGAAATAAAATTCTTCATCCATCTCGTATTCTTAAAGTATTTGTAATTTTTGCAAAGTTTTATAGCTTTAGAATTAAACTAATTTGCTAAACATTTCTATTTACATTGCAACCAGATCAAATCAATGTTGTTCTACAACCTTAGTTGTATTCTACCAGTTAGACGGTTGCAACTGAAAGGAAGTCTAATAAAATAGCAGTAGGCACCAAGCAGAAGACCCACGCTACTTGAGTTATCCCCTTTAGAAGTATTATTTCCCTTGGAGGTCTTATGTCCACGTTCGACTTAAACGTTCCTCTGCCATTTATATTAAACACTACGGATCTTCAATTAAATTCACTAAAGTGGTATTTAATCTCAAAACCTTCTGATATGAGAACAGCCCAAAGAGCAGGGTAATTTTTAATGAAACACATTATCAACTCTCTTTATTTCACCTATAAAATGGTGAAACTTTATTAAATAATTTATAAAGTCATACTTAGTCACTTCTTTGGTGACTGCAACGAAAACTCATGATTTCAATACATTTCACCAAACAATAATTAAAAATTCGTCTGATAAATAATCCTTCTTATTCTCTATATTCATATATGTATATCTTCTCGATGGAAACTAAATTTTCAAGGTGATGATTTTATATACACTAGAATTGGGCTGTTTACAAAAAACAATATTTTTTTAGTTGGAATTTATACTCTTTTTTATTGCGGAATATTGCTGAATAGCAGATAAAACGAGAGCAAATTAACTATAAAATCTTAATGAAGTTCTTATCGTTATTTTTATAACGTGAGTGTGTGTGTATGAATATTTGCTTGAAATTAAAAACGAATAATTGTGAGTACATTGGCAGTGCATGTGTTCAAATTTAAATAATGAAATCAGTTAGTTCTTTTAATTTTTATCTTCAGCAAATGTAAAAAATAAATTTTTACTAATTTTACGTTTGTATATATATCTAAAGAAATTAAATTTTAAGAGTATAAATCTGAATTTATATACACTAGAATTGTGTGTGCTGTTTGAAAAAAATGATTAATTCATTTGAATTTTTATATTTTTATTAATGTTTATTAATATAAGCTTAATGTTAAATAAACTATTTTTGCGTAAAGAAATAATAGCTAAAATATATTTGAGATTTATAAATCAATGTCTAGGCTATCAAATACTTATATGGCATATAAAATTTTTAATATTTCCGTTGAGTTAAAATTGTTGATTTTTGAGTTTTCTGTTTTATTAATTTCAATTGATAGTTTTGTATCTCTTTGCTTCACTATATTAATGCACTTTTGTGTTCATGATTGCACTTTGAGTTCATTATTTCGTTCGCATTGTACATCATTTATGTTTACCTTAAAATAGTACTATTCTCACCATATATATTTTTTGTTTTCTCCAAGTGATTACCCAAAATAAGTTTTGACTTTCAAGTCCAAAGTCATGAAAAAAGAGAAATCTCTCGAAATTAGGTTTTTAAATATTATCTTAGCAAACAAGGATAGTAAAATTTAAAAATTTCTCTTTTATTAATTTTTATATTTTAATTTGAATTGCTAATATTTTTAATCAAAGAGAAGGAAACAAGTTTTTCATGAATTTCTTAGCCTGGAAAATTTTGAAAACGAAGTATGCTTGTTATTTGATGAATAAATTGAAGTCAACTGAAGGTTGAGATTGTTTTTATTTTTGTTCATAGGTCTAATCCACCAGACACAGCTTGGCTAAAAATCAAGTTGAAAGACACATTGATGAAGGACAGTTTAAAAGCTTCTTTAAGTACCAATTTTGTATGTCTTTCTGGAGAATTTTTCACTTACAATGAGTAATTTTTGCTGTCACAACTTGTAATTTGAGTTCTTCACAGTGCTTGTGATCTATTAGAGAATCGATTTCATGGTCAAAAAGTAAATGAGCATTCACGATAGCTTCGATTTACCAATTGATTTTTACATTAAATATTTCTTTCGTTTAAAATATTTTTAATCAACAAATACGGTAAGCAAGCTCACACCCTTGGTGACAAATTGAATAAAAGTGCCAAGCCAGAACAAAACTCCAGAAAAAGTTTGGTTTACCATTACTATTGTATCGAAGCAGGATTATCAAGATTGGCACACACGCTACAATTATTGCCACCCAAAATCATTCTCTCCAAGGGTATTGGTTCTGCAAGAGTCAAATCACAAATAATATCACCCACATTTTTATTACTCTACACATTTGATTACTGAATATTTTTATTCGTTTTGAATGTAAATATCAAATCTGCATATTTTAAGCAGAAACTAAAACTAGTTGTATTAAGAAACATTGCTTATTTAAAGTATTAAAAGCAAAACTTACTTTTTTCACAATATATTTTATTCCAGCAAGGATGCAAGTGATCATGACTTCTTGGTGCAGACTCACTTGCCGAAAAATCATCAAAACAGTCAACTAAATGCAGTATAGCGACTACTATAATTACAAACAATTTAATTGCTCGCATATTGAAAGGTACAGAAATCATATGGAGAATTGAAAAAAAATATTTCTCTCTTTCCAAGAAACTATTTCTTTTATACAACTTTGTAATTACATTATAAGCATCTGGTATCGATTGTTTAGACATTGAGCCTCAATGTTTTAAGAATCATTTCAATTTTTTTAATATAATGAGCTTATCAAGGCATTGTTTCATTTTATAAACAAAGAGTTATTGTTTGAATTTGAAGGAAGTTTGCTATATTAAATTATTTCTGCGTGTTCGCTACAAAGAAAACTTGATGTTTGCTTTTGGTAAATGTTAAATAAAAACAAACTATTCAAATATTGAATTATTAATTCGATAGCGCAGAGAGAAATTACAATAGAGATGTACACGTTTAACTATCGAAAACATTAATATTACTCTTTCTTTTAAATGGTAAATTTTCTCAATAGAGGAACAATGATCATTGCAAACAAAAAGTTTTCTAAAAATATCATGAACTAGCTGTATTTGCTCTAATAGTTTTAGAGTACACTTTCGGTTAAATAAAGAATTCAAATTACTAAATATTCTCTTGTTACTATATTCAAGCAGTAAAATGTAGTTTTATAAAAAAAATTGCAAGAAATATAATGCTTTATTAGTTAGTTTTAGTCAATATTAACCTATCTAATTTTATATTCATATGGATTATATAATAACAAATTACAGTTGTAAAATATAAGTTTTTTTCTGAACTAAAAATTCTTTCAATGCAGGAGTTAATATAAAAGAGGTAAAATGATTGCTTCATTATTAACACATGCTTAATATATAAGTGATATTAGATAAAGTATTATTCAAACAAAAAGTAATACATAACTTTATATTGATCGCCTTATATATATATATATATATATATATATATGCGAGGGTTACTCTGCAAATTTTGAGATACGCGCAGACGAGAATATACAAAACAAAAATAACGGTTTAATTTTAAAATACAAAGTATTTTAAAACATAAGGTGATTTTTTACTGACTTACTTCAAATTGTATAGCATAGAATAAATTTTAAACTGAAGTGAAAATGGAGTTGACACGAGAACGTTTTCGCGCTATGATTTTCAACGGTTTTAAAACAGGATTACTTCAAGAAGAATGCGTTCAATGGTTGCAATTAGCATTTGGTGTTAAATCTCTAGCTTGAGCTACTGTATTCAGATAGCTTAGAGAATTTAGAAGAGGTCGGAATTTTCTTCAGGATGAAGAACACATGTGAAGGCCGCCGACGGCAGTAAACCCGGATAATGTGTTTGTCATACGAAAAATGTTAATGTATGATAATCGATGTACCTATCAAATGATACAGAAGGAACTTAACATTGGATCCGCAGCAATACACAATATCATTCATGAAGAATTACATATAGAAAATGTAGGTTGCCGTTGGGTTCCCCATAATCTAAGTGAACACCAAAAACAGGAGCGTGTCAGGATCAGTATTGAAACACTTAAATTGCTGAATGGTGGTGGCCGCCGCATCATTTCTAAAATTGTAACAGGTGATTAAAAATACATACCGTTTTATGATGTTCCAACAAGTCAAGCAAGCAAAGTATGGGTCTTTGAAAATAATCCCACGCCGACAATGGTTGAAAAATAACAGGCACTAAAAAATGTTGTATGCCGTTTTCTTCAGAAGTACGGGATTGGTCAAAGCCATCAATGTGGAAGGACAGATGACAGTAACAGCAAACTGGTATACCACTAAGTGTCTTCTACAAGAACTGAATGTTATGGGACTAATGATTCCCAATGACAATGTCTCTTCACATACAGCCAGTTGAGATTCTTATACAACAGCAAATTAAAGTGAATTAAAGTGCAAAAGCAAATTAAAGTGATAGAGCATCCGCCGTATTCACCTGATCTAGCTATGTGCGTCTTTTAGTTATTCTTTAATCTAAAAAAAAACTTGCGTGGACGTTGTTTTCATTCAGAAGAGATAGATGTGGCTATAAATGTATTGTTTTCATTTATTCCATGAAATGAATGGCTTGAGGAATTTAATCTGTGGAAAATTCGTCTACAAAAGTGCATTGATGCTGGAGGAGACTACTTTGAACACACCTAAAATTTTGTAAGTATAACATTAAAAATCTAGTTGTATCTAAAAAATTTCAGAGTGACTCTCGTATTGTAATTTTCAGTCCGTATCTAGAAAATGTTATCTTTTAGGCAACACCAGTTAATTGAAGGGATCCATATATATATATATATATATATATATATATATATATATATATATATATATATATATATATATATATATGCATATACATATATACATATATATATATGTATATACATATATATACATAAGTATATATATATACATATATATATGTATATACTTATGTATATGTATATACATAAGTATATACATATATATACATACATATATATATATGTATATATATGTATATATACATACATACACATATATATATATATATACATATATATATATGTATATATATGTATATATACATACATACACATATATATATATATATACATATATATATATATATATATATATATAATTCAGATACTTTTTTGTGATCAGGCGATAACTGAAATCAAGTGGTCATGGCAGAAATATTTGAGTAAACGATTTTCTTAGTTTAAGGGAAAGTTTAGGGAAATGAATCAGTTTTACTGAAACAAGTAATAACTACACTACAGCTGAAAAGAAGTTTTAAAAGATTCAAATGTATCTTGGTATGCTTCGCAAATGATGGTTTCGGTAAACGACCACGAGTCGTTAAAATCAAGCAATTAGTTCAGGCAGATGAAATTTATGGCTTCAAGTGATAATCATGCCAAATGAATTTCAGAAAATAAAAGAAAATTATCGTAAGAAGCAGACTGTTTACTCAAATCATTCGCTCAGAATCATAATAAGAATTACTACGATGCACACATGAATTTAAGATTAAAAACAACTTTCCCATTTAGAATGTGAAAAAAGTATTATTTGTAAATTAAATAATTACATATGAAATCTTTATGCTGATGATAATTCTGCTAGATATGTATATTATAGCTATATATATATAGCAGCAAATGAAAAGAAAGTTTATATTATCCCCATATATATATATATATATATATATATATATATGTACACACACAGACAGATATGATGGTATATGCCAGACCTTAGATAGAGAAACTACGTGTTATATTGATATGAGACAGACTGACATATGTTTTAAATCCTCTGAATTAGTGAATTAGGGAAAAAAATTGATGTATATTTTACTTCCCGAAGTAAGACTGGTTTAAATTACAAAGTTTAATAAATTGTCCGAGTCAAAATACATGTCGAGAGTTTTACTTTCGGAAGTTAAAAAAAAATAAGTGTGTTTTATCATGTAGTGAAAATCATCCCAGATATAAATGCCCTAATTAGAAAAAATATGTCAGTAAATGAGTGTATTGAGTTTGTAACGCAAATCATTTCTGTTTTAATTGCTTGGGGGAACGACTTGTAAATCAAAACATTCATGCAATATCTGTAAGCGGCGTCATCATGCCACACTTCACTTTCAGTAAGAGCAAAAACGATAACGGTTATCGGCGCCTAATGAAAATGTAAATACTCTCAATGAGAAAGTGAATTCTTTTCCTTCCCCCAAAGCTTTAGAACGCATTCCTACTAGCAATAAACAAGAGCTACGTGGTCAGGAGCAAAATTGCTTGGCGGCGACTAGTTATACTTCGTCAAAAAATTCGAAGTCTGTACTACTTAGCACTTTTATTTGTGTTTTATCCGATGACGTGGGAAATGTTTTACGCGTTCGTGGTTTATTAGACGTTGGAGCCAGTGCAAATTTTTTTAGTAAGAGTTGCGTTGATAAGCTTAATTTAAGAAAGGAAAAATAAATATTGGAGTTTCAGGTTTAAATGGCAACTCTCTGACAATTAAATCTAAAGTTAATGCTACGATTGTTAATGATATAAGAAATTTCAAATTAGATTTAGAATTTTTGGTTGTTTCCAGTGTTACAAATTTGACCCCTTTAAGGCAAATTGATATTTGCCTTCCCGAATTAAAAACATTAAGTTAGCGGATACGGGATTTAATGTTCGAGGTCCAATTTATTTAATTCTGGGAGCAGAAAATTTTTATGGACTATTAAAGCCTGACAGAATTTACCCTACTAATATTAAATTAATTTTACAAAACACAATATTCGGAATTGTAGTGAGTGGTAGTGTACCAATAGGAAGTGAGACTAGTATGTACACTGTAGTCTTATAAACGAGGGTAACTTAAACAAAATTATGCGGAATTTTTGGGAAATAGAACAAATTGAAGAAACACAGAAATTCGAAACTGCTGAGAGAATTGAAGCTAATAATCATTTTATAAAAACTGATAAAAGGGATAAATCAAGAAAATTTGTGGCACAGATACCATTTAAAAATTTCCGAAATTACTGGGAGAGTCTAGAGAGATTGCAGTCAAATGATTAAATTCCTTATGGAATAAGTTAGAAAAGAATCCAGAGCTTCTGGAATTATATCGTCAATTTATGAGTGAATATGAGTGTTTGAACCATATGCAAGAAATTTCTATGACGCAAGAACCTGAAGTGGTCTACTATTTACCTCATCATGCAGTTTATAGACCACAGAAAATGAATACGAAATATAGAGATGTGCTCAACGTTTCACAAATTACTTCAACTGGTGAGTCATTAAATTCCATACAGCTAAATGGTGATGTAATTCAAGATGATTTATTTGCTACAATATTGAGGTTTAAAAAACATCTTTTTGCTTTTACTACCGACATTCAAAAAATGTATAGAATGCTTTGGATTGCTCCTGCACAACGAGACTTGCAAAGAATTGTATGGATGCATGGAAAGGTAGTAAGGAAGCGAATATTAAAACGTATCAATTATTCACAGTGACGTATGGAACCACTAGTGGTCCATATTTGTCTCAGAGATGTCTTCAACAGTTAGGTACTGATGAACAACTGAAATTTCAATTGTCTTCTCAAGTAGTTCAGAAGGATATGTACATGAATGACATATTGAGTGGAGGGTGCAATTTAGAAAGTGTAAAGTGTCTAAAGCAAGAATTAACTCAAATATTTAAAACTTGTGGTATGGAACTACATAAATAAAAAAAGTAACTGTCCGGAGTTGAGGAAATTTTCTGAATTTTTCTGAAGATTCAAATAACTATAGCATTGATCAAACAAAAACTTTAGGGTTGCTATGGAAGGCCAAAAGTGATGAGCTTTCCTACATTTTGCTCAAAAATGATGCTTCTATGGTTACAAAGAGAGAAATTTTGTCCATAATTGCCTGCCTTTTTGACCCACTTGGTTTGATAGGACCTGTGCTTACAAAGGCTAAGGTTCTTATGCAACATCTGTGGAGGTTATCAATAAACTGGGATAAAAGACTGCCATCAGATGTCGTACAAGAATGGTTACAGTTTTCTGATGGGTTGTGTGACATTAACTATATTAAAATAAATCGATGTATACTACCAGAAAATGTTGTAAAAATTGAACTCTTTGGATTCTCGGATGCATCAGAGGGCTATTACGGTGCAGCAGTCTATCTAAGATGTGAATCAGCCAGTGGTGAAGTAACTTCACATCTAATGTGCAGCTAGGGAAGAGTTGCACCAATCAAAACACTTTCGATTCCAAGACTTGAGCTGTGTGCAGGTGTATTGCTATCTAAATGGATGAAAAAGGTTAGCACTTCCCTAGAACTTAAGATAGATCAAAATTGGTATTTTTTGGACAGAAAAATTGTTTTGTCCTAGATTCAGAAGTCTCCAGCAGAATCGAAAACCTTTGTCGCTACCAGAGTGGCTAAAATACAAGTTCAGACAGATGTCTTACAATGGAGGCATATATCATCGGAGTGAAATCCTGCAGACATCGTTTCTCGTGGCTGCAATTCAGCACAACTGAGAAATAACTCTTTTTAGTGGCATGTACCACTATTTATCATCGAGAAAGTAGAGACGCTTAACAACTGTGAAAAGCTAATTAACGAGGACTTAGAACATTTTAATACAGAACTGGTTAAGAGTGAACGAAGGTTCAAGAGACCTGTTTTCCTAGTGACTTTTAATTCTTTAACTGAGGAGTTACTTAGTATTATATTAACCATTATACTAAACTTGTATGCATTTTAGCTTTTCTTTATAGATTCCTTAATAATTGCAAATCACAGCAAAAGGTAACTGGCCCCCTGGAATGTAAGGTTATTAAAGATGCTGAATTTGTCTAAGTAAAATTAGCTCAACAAGAGTGTTTTAAAAGGGAAATTTTACAGGCTTTCAGAAGGATATACCTGTAGATAGTAAGTTAAAAAATATTTTCCCGTTTTTAGATGAAAGGGTTTTTGTAAGAGTTGGTGGATGACTAGCCAACAGTAAGTTTAATTTTGATAAAAGGTTTCCTATAATTTTACCTACCAATCATAAATTGATTGCGATGATTGCTGAAATGTTTTATAAGAACTATTTACATATTGACCCACAAGGGTTATTGTTTCTTATTAGACGAAGGTTTAAGTGGACGTAACCTTTGTAGAAAACTAGTGCACGATTGTGTTGTTTGCTTTAAAACAAAACCAATACCTCGTCAACAGCTCATGGGACATTTACCTGAAGAGAGAGTAACCCAAAACTTCCCATTCAATTGTGTAGGGGTAGATTCTTTTGGTCCTTTTTATATAAAATATCCCAATCAAAGAAAAGGAATGTATAATAAAATTTATCTGTGTATCATTATATATTTAGTGTAGTTTATTATTAATAGTGTGTATCATTGTACACATATATTATATAGTGTGTTAATATTTCTCTTGAGATTTCAAATTGTTGAATGTACCATGTCAACGTCGGGCGAAATGTTGGTGCCTGCGTGCGTAGCGCCCTCCTTGAATAATAAAAAAGTAACCAGCAGTAGCGATGTGAGAGTCGGCGAAATAAAGTGTGTGTTTTATACAGTCCAGGAGTGAGTATTAATTGAGTTAAAAACTGAGCTATTTACACTTGCTATTAAGTTTAATAACTATACTGAGTGACTAGCTTAATGTATTTATTAAAATATACTGATTTACTAATATTTAGTAAAATTATAGTTTAAGAATTTACATTTAAATCTGATGTTATTTTAAAAATTCCGTTCTTTTTCCTATATTACACGCATTATCCAAAGGTTTCCTGGTCCACATTTTTACATTAATTTTATAGCTTGCGAATTCCCCGTATAAATATACTTTCAGATGAATCTGGTCTCTCTTTGAATACAGCTTAGCAAACGGCATCAGGTCACCGTTGGTGTTTGAATCAGGGGTTTGTGTATAGTAACCAATAAAAGGTCTTGCCTTTTTTAATGGTCAAAATTATTAATCTAAAAGATTGCCTGTCACTAGTTTTGAAATAATAGCCATCTGCATCCTGCATTTTCTAGCAACATGTCTCCGGTTGTGTGTAACACTTGTTGTAAAAATTCGAGAATTTGGAAGCAAAATATTCGTGAAAGTTTGAAGAAGTGTTTTATTCGTCTGAATTTTCTCACCTGAATTTTTCATATGAATTCCTTGCTATTTTCCTTTCCTGAACTATCTCCAATTCTTGACATATTCGGTGGCTTGATGATTGGAGTATCAGCATTATTTCTAATGAGCATGAAGAAACTACATTTGTCTACTTTAAAATCGTAAAAAATAACAACGACAGGCTTTATGAATGTTACCATATGCTTTAGATGATACGCTAAATATGATGATTAAAATGTGTGATTCATAACTTTTTATTGATATTGATATTTGTTATTTCAATCAATTGTAATTAAACCAAACGATACATTGATTTCCAAGTATTCTCACTTCTTTCAATTGCAAAGAAAAAAATAAATAACCTTTAATGGTTAACATTTTATTTGGATTTGTCAGGGGTTGTACTTCCCTTACAGCATATTTGACTTTTTTTATTCAGTATAAGGATCTGCAGAAAAGATCATTGCCACTTCTAGAAACCAAAAGTTATTACTGACTTCAACTGTTCCTCAAATAACAAATTTATATTATACATATTATGAATTTGATTTACCTTCTGATAAAACTTTTCCGAAATATTATCGTTTCTTATATGTTCTTCAGATACTTCACGACATACAGCACTCTCAAAGAATAATTAATGCAGCTTTCATAAGAGTGTTTTAGAATTTATAATGGAATAAAATCTTTTAGGCAAAATCTGAATTGAGTAATCAACATAAAAACATCCTTTAAATATAATGCATTCATTCCAGTAAATCTTGATATTTTTTGCAAAATCTTTTACCTTTGGCATAAAAAAACATTGTTGAATTCATCGCTTACTTCTTCACATTGAAATTAAATATTTCTTACGAAGATTATATTTTCAGATTTGCAGATGTGTAATAGCAGCTAACAGCAATATTAGATTATATTCTATACACTTCTTTTTAACTTCACAATTTAAATCGACGGTTGGTCCTTTGCATAAATATTACCCTCAAGTAAATTTCCTTAACCTACATTGCTATATGGAAGAGTAGTAATGCTGCTTTAAGACATTTTACTCAATTCTTAACCTTAAAAAATGAAATTAATTAGAATATAAGCATATCTTCAAATATGATTGACATCTACTGCACAGTTGCAACTGTAATCGCTTGATTCTTAAATTTCTACCAACACAAAAATTAAACTTTTTATCAAAAAATTAATATGTTATTGTAATTAAATTGACATTAACACATTATTAATTTTTTCGGAAATAATAATTAAATTTATTTAGTAAATTAACTCATTAATTTACATAAATATCTATTATTTTTTTTATAAACAAATTTGCATAGAAGTAGTTTGAAATTTTGTATGCAAATATTTTATCATCACAATTGAAACCTATATCTTCCCTCTTTAATTAATTACTCAAACGCCAATTACAGGTGGGATAATGTTTTATAAGAAAAAATGGGTATCTTGACACATTATCAGAATTGCAAATATACATTAAGATTAAAGCTATTTCAAATTTAAGAGAAAAATCCACTCTTCTAAATATTATAATCCCTAGATATATTTCATTGTTTAACTAAACCTTAAAAATATCTTATTAAATCTTATGTCTATAATTGGAGTTGCTTTATTTTGTTAAAAATATTTAATTTATTGTGTGGTCTATGATCTATTTTTGAATTACCATAATTTATTGAAACAAGTTTTACTCTAATAAAAATAAAACAAAATATTTGCTTTAAAATCAAATATATGATTTGTGTTGTGTGATAAAAATATTGTAGAATGAAGAACCAGGAAAAATAATTGTGATTTAAAAGGCATAGTTAAACAAGAATAATATAAATTTCATAAATATTAAAAATATGTTTATTCAATGAAAATTTTAAATTTACTTAATCTACATTTTTAAATCAAAGATTCATTTGCTTTCAAAATTTCATTTACACTAGACTTAGACATGAAAAATCTTTTTTATTGTATTAAAATCTCATTGAATATTTAAAGAGAAACAACTTATATTCTTTAGAGACAATTTTAATCAGCAACTTTGCATTAGGTGAAAGAATTTTCAACCATGCTAAGGAAATTAACACTTCTCTTCATCATGCATTTCATCCAATAAATGCGTGGCACAGTTCTATAAAAAAAGAGGGAAAAATAAATATAATTTTTACGACTAATTAATGAACCATAAGAATTAAATTTTATAAGAAAACGATCATTTTCATAAATATGATATCAATGATTTTTCAGAAAAGAATTGCTTCTGATATAAAATTAAGAACAAATAAAGTAAATATTTTCTTATTTAGTAATTGCATTTTGCAGTGCTTGGGCATTTAAAATAATTTCATTAAAAAAAAAAAAAAACCTATTTAAATAATTTTGATATTGCTCGAAAATTTTTCTTACTATCTCATCTTATAATTATCTCAATGAAATTTATTGCACGATTATTTGAATAAAATCCAATGCCCGATCGTCTGAAAGAAATTTGATGCACAATCCTTTGAATAAAATCTATTGGACTTCATAATATAAAGAAATACTGTAACCCATATATTTATTTAGTTGGAATTTCAGCGATTTAAGAAAATACGTGGTCACAAATATTGCTTTATTTTTCAAGAATCCAATATCCTTGAGAAGGTTTTCCATGTGATAGGCATCCCATTTAAAACCGGTGAACTATTGTTATTTGTATGTTCTAATTTTAACAGAAGAATTGGTAGTTTCTTAAGTATAAGACAGATTATTTTAAAGGGAAGTTTGTATAATTATCTCCTAATTATCTTATTCTAATCGATATTTGAATATGCATGCCTATATACAATATTTTGCAATATGCCTCAAATTCTGAGGTGTGTTGTTTCCATAACCCTATGTTAAATATTCCCAGGGTTTGTATTCAATGGATTTACCATTGTAGGGATTACCTTTAGTACTCATGATTAAAAATAAATCATGTTTTCTTTATAGGTCATAAATTTCTAGCTAACAGCAGATCTCATTTAAAACAGCTGAACAGCGTTCTACGTCATTTTCACATTTATAGAATTATTCCACTGTACAAAGTCCGAAATCAACTGCAAAACCCCAAATTCCTGTTTTTCAGTTTACTGCAAAAATCACAAAATCCCCGTTCATTTTGATGTTTATGTATCAAAATAAATTCATTTCGAATTTTCAAAAGTCCTTTTGGAGATGAAAAGTGTTGTTCTTACTTGTGACACTTGGACAAGCTGTCGGTTATGCGAATTTAAGTCAGTAAGGTGTGTTTTTCGTTTAATCAGAGCATCACGAATGTGAAAGTATGACTTTGCTCTAAGACACGTCTAGACTCCATCTATTTTGACATTGATCTGGATGGGTTGAGATAAAAAGTTAATCATTGAATATGTTGAATGAAAGAGAAAGTTGAATAACTTGCACTTCTTCTATAGAATTCGACTAATATATTTGAAAGAAATTTAGTAAACTCATTAAATCCCTCACTAACGCACACTTGTGACAGTACACGCAGTAATGTTTATTCTTATGAAATGAAATTTCTGGCGTTTCTTTTGGTAAAAACATCTACACAATTTGTGTGATAAATATATTTAGATTAAGTGTTTTGCAATGGCATTCCAAAATTATTACTAACATATAATACTTTTTATACAAATATCTTAATACTTTTTGTATTATGTAATTTGCACTGTATAACAATTTTAAATCTTGCATGTTTTCTGCTACACTTGTGACGGTGATATTCTTAAACTAAGTTTAATACACATGATAAATCTTTAAGCACCTGGCGCCATTCTAGTAATTGCTTACTTACCTATCAGTGTATGTCATGCTGTTTCCTTAAATAAGTAACTCCTACAATCTATCCACGATAAAAATATTTAGATGATGTGTACTAGCTACTTCATTCATTATATTTTCCCCCTTAATTATACATTTTTATATAATGTTATTCGTGCAGTATGGTAACAGAAAATCTTGAATTTCCTCTGCTTAATTTGCCAGCCACATTCTCGAGAAAAATTTTAAAAACCGGTATTTAATATAAATCACATCACAGGATTCTAACCTTTACTTGCAGTGAAGTTGATGATGTTCTTTTGATGGGTGAAGTGGTAACCACGATTTTGCTATTAAATCTATAATATTTTCAATTCCTTTCTAAAATGTCTTACGCATAGGAATAAGTGTATTGTATAACTATTTATATATATATATATATATATATATATATATATATATATATATATATATATATATATATATATATATATATATATATATACTAGTATGTTTCTGTTCTGATATGTTAAAGTTAGCAACATATATAGAATCTTAAGAAAAATTGATGCTCTTTTCATTGCACATTCTTGTCAAACATTACAGATTAACTGTCAAAGAAGGAAAATATAAAAATTGTTGCATACTATCATTCTGAGGAATGTATAATGATGGAAATCTATTATATTTGGAATATTTTTAATTAGATCAACTTTTAAGTTATTTGAGTCCCTCAGTATTTTTAAATATAAAGATTAAGGATGCAAATTGAACTTACAATTCCATCAGTCCAACGGGTGCAAGCATCGACCATTTTTGGATCACTGCAGGTTTTCTGGAAAATAAAAAGATCTCAATTTTTTTATTTAAAAGGATGATCGAAAAATTAAAAGTGCTTCTGTTATTAAAATACATTATTCAAAATTTACTGCTTTAGATAAACTTGGTAAAAAATAATGATCTACTACCATGTTATGGGTAGAAAACTTTAACGGCTAAAATTGAATTCACACATTAAAGCACAAAATACACACATAAAATATATAAAAGTATAATTTGTAAATTTAACAAAATTTAATTTTTTAAATTAAATGAGTTTTAATTTAAATCATTAATACAATTTTTAAAAATTTCCTCACTTAATATATACTTCAATTTATAAGAAAAAATTAAGCGATATAATCGTAGTCATAAGAGAAATAAAATTTTTTATAGCATAAGTTAAAAGTACATAACTGGACATTAAAATTGCTACACCGGGAAGAAATGCAGATAACAAAATGATATTTCTTGAACAAATATATTATACTAGAAATAACAAGTGATTAAATTTTCAAAAAAATTGGCTGGATAGATCCTGCGAAATCAGTACCCAGAACAACCACCTCTGGCAGTAATAACAGCAGTTATACACCTGGGCATTGAGTCAAACAGAGATTGGATTGCATGTACAGGTACAGATGCTCATGCAGCTTCAACACGATGCCGCAGTTCATCAACCGTAGTGACTGGCGTTTGGTGACGAGCCAGTCTTTCGGAAACCTTTGACCAGACGTTTTCTATTGGTTAAAGATCGAAGAACGTGATGGCAAGGGCAACAGCCGAACATGTTTCGTATCAAGGAAGGTCCGTACAATACCTGCAACATGCGGTCGGGCATTATCCTGCTGAAACGTAGGCTTTCGCAGGGCTCGAATAAAGGGTAGAGCCACGGGTCGTAACACACCAGAAATGTAACGTGCACTATTCAAAGCATCGTTAATGCGAACAAGAGGTGACCGAGACGTGAATCCAATGGTACCCCATACCATCACGCCAGGTGATGGGCCAGTATGACGATGACGAATGCACGCTGCCAGTGTGCGTTCACCACGATGCCGCCAAACACGGATGCGACCATCATGATGCTGTACACAGAACCTGGATTCATCTGAAAAGATGACGTCTCGCCATTCGTGCGCTCAGGTTTGTCGTTGATCACACCATTGAAGGCGCTCTTGTCTATGACGCAGCGTCAAGGGAAGCCGCAGCCATGGTCTCCGAGCTGAGAGTCCATGCTGCTGCAAATGTTGTCGAACTGTTCGTGCAGACACTTGTTGTCTTCCAAACGACCCCGTTTCTTGACTCTCGGCTCGTGACGTGGATGCATGATCCATTACGGCCATGTGGATAATACGCCTGTCTTCTCGGCTGCTAGTGATAGGTGGCCGTTGAGATCCCGCATGGCGTTCCGTATTACCGTCCTGAACCCATCGATTCCATATTCTGCTAACAGTCATTGGATCTCGACCGACGCGAACAGCAATACTGCGATAAGATAAACCGCTATCCCGTACGCTACAATTCAACCTTTATCAAAGTCAGAAACGTGCTGGTACGCATTTCTCCTTCTTACACGATGCATCACAACAACTTTTCACCTGGCAACAACGTTTAAATGCAATTTGTGTAGGAGGAACTGGCTGAGCAATTTCCTCATTTAAACACAATGTAGGTGTCGCTACAGGCGCCTGCTTTGTCTGAATGCGCTGAAAAGCTAATCATTTGCATATCACAGCCCCTTCTTCCTTTCGTATAAATTTCACGTGTGTAGCATGTCGCCTTCTTGGTGTAGCAATTTTAATGGACATTAGTGTATATAACTCCTGTATTTTTATTTCAAAATATCATTCTGAGGAGATATAAATAGAAATTAAGGGTTATTTTTATTTTTTGATTTTTTTCTAGAGAGTGCTTACACAAATATATTTAAAGTAATAATCACTATACTAAAAATTATTTTTAATGCTTGAATTTAAGAACCGAAGTAAAATAAAAACCACAAACATGTCAAATCAGTTGAAAATTTGGCTTTAATTCATAATAATTTAAATGCACATTTTTATAAAATTTAAAATTTATAGAAACTGATTGTTATTTGATTTAGGAAACTGAGCTCTTTTATGAAAATTCCAAATATTTATTTTGTTTTGCCGAATTCTGAAACATAAAATGAAACAATATAAAGAATATTTTCCAAAATTAAAACTTTTAATTATAAAATTTAATTTATGAAACTAATGTGCGAAATTATCATAAAAATATTGAAAAGGAATAAAATTTTTATGCTCATTTCATTTTACAAGGCTATAAGGAAGACATTAGATTTGAAAATCGATTAAAATGTATAATCATTTCCAAATATATTTTCTTCATTCAGTTCAGCAATCTGAAAATATAACAATACACTTCTGCTATGTAATAATAAAAAAAAAAAAAAAAATCTGTGACATGACAGTTCAAAAAAGGGCTAAGGGGACAAAAGGTGCTCACATATATTTTTTTTCTGATTGAGAACCCTAAAGCATTTGCCCTAGTTAGGTGCTCCGCTTACCACCAAAACCCCAATTGTGTAGTTCCCCAACATGCTTGATACTCAATGCATCGACATCCATTATAATCGCCATAACGGGAAAGAAAATAATTGTAAATTATTGTCATAAATAATCCATTTGCATCCTACATTGTTAAACATTTTATAAACTAACCATTTATCACTTATTAACTTACTTAAATTTTACTTAAGTCAATTAATTAAAATAATGAAATTAAATTAATTAATAATTAAATTAACTTATTTGAACGCCAATGTTTATTTCTGGTGGAAACTACTTAGCGTTGGTGATCTATTGTGTAAGTACATTGTATGATAGTACCTTTTTTTTTAAATGGGACAAAATTAAATTTTGCAGTATTTAGTTGTTTTTTCGCCCTTGATGATTTGCAACTGTCACGCCTTTTTTTTAAGTGACATTATCATTAAGCAATTTTTTCACAAACTACCTTTAGCTTTGTTCAGCATTTCCCTTGTTTATCATTGCTTATCACTTTTTAGTCACAATATTTGCATGAGAATTAATTTAGTTTTTATTAAAATATAATGTTTTTTTTGTCTTATGTCAGCTAGGCTGACAATATGGGGTGCTCTGCTCCACTTTTTCATGCGCTACCATATTTGGTGTGGAGTCCGACTGCTTCAGTACACACATGCAATAGGAACCCGTTTATAAGGTAGGCAACCATTCACACAGAAGGAAAGGACAAAGGCAGGATGGATAGAGAGAGAAAGTACATCCATGCTCGAACCGGGATTCGAACCCAGGACCTCCTTATCCGTAGTCAGACATTCTGACCTCTAAACAGGGCGGTCGGCAAGTAAAATGTTGAGCCAATTAAATCATCGTATCTATATCATATTATTTTTGTTTTTAGTAAAATACACGATATTTCCTTAGATATAATGGGAAAATATCAATGGAAAAATACCAACCCAAATCTAATAAGACATCGAATAGTTGAAAATTTTCTCAATTACGCATTTAAGTCTAAATAATGTATTTAAGTCGAGGGAACTCGCATTCACTTTCCATTTCAATACAGGTTGATGGTGGATTAAGGAAACCTCTTACACATTCGTTTAATTTCTTAAAAAAATTGTAGAAAAGAATTATCAATTTTTAAAGAAATTACATAAAGGGTATAGGATAAAAGATTATCTGATATCGTAATAACTCTACCTTCAGCTGTTAATCACAGAAGACAACTTCAAATAAGGGGCATACTTTCATTCATGAAGCAAAAAATAATTCCGAAATAGAACATCATTTAAATTGATTAAATCAGATTTTAAGCATCTTTACAAGAAATTTGTGTCACTGTTGTCCCAGCGTACTTCCCTGTACTCAGCCCTGAGTTGGGCTTTACCAGTTAAATAGAAGCAGTCGGGTAGGAGTATTCGTAATTTTGAAGCAATGATCAAGCTGTAGATTCTCCGATACTTAATCTGACAAATTGAGACGCATTATTTCGTTTGAAAAAAATAACGATTAAGAACGATGGAACTTGTCCCAGCTGCTTTAAGTGAACACGACTAATCTTCAGTTAAGCCAGGATTTGAAATCATCTTCCGATAATGAGAATGATACTCAAAAATTTACAAGTCCAATACTGAACATCGGAATTTCAGTTTATACACAAAATAAGAATTGCATATTTGTTGATTCCATATTAAAGGTTTATACTTATTCATGACTACATTTTAATTATTAATTGACTACATTTATGTTTTATATTATACTAAATACATTTAGGTAACTTTTATTTCCTTAATGAATTGATAATTGTGAGGAAATATAAAAAAAATCAGCATTTTTTTAAAGTAAAATTGATTTAATTTTATGAAATAACCCAAATGACAACAATATATGTTGAAAAATTTAGATATAAAGAGCATTAAACAAAATTGTGTCCATGATATCTCAAGCTTTTTGACGAATTCATTACGTAATTTCTCAAGATGTGATTTGTTGCAGAATGACATGTCTGAGAGTTTTAAGATTTTCGTGCTGAAGATTGAAACTTTTGAAGGTGGGATCCATTGGGATGAAGGAAAAGAATTCAATATTTATAAAAAATCTTGAAAATTATAATTGGTATTCAAGTGTCTTACGGTAGGATTCCTTTCTTACTCTATCTGTTATTTAAAGTCAAATAATCATTTATGGAACATCCGCAATATATTTCTAATAAGATATATAAGTAAATCTTTTTTTGCCCAGCAGTAGGTCTAAAATTGAATATTTTTTTAAAAATAGCTGAATAATTAGCTCCGACGCCATTAGGTCCCATCTTCTAACTTAAAAGGAAAGATGACATCTTTTTATAATAAACGTCCATGGGTGAGTCATAGTGCAAAACAGTACATATTTAGTATTAAGAGCACAGCTGTATGTCTTAAATATAAAATTTTCTCAAATACCTGAACAAATGGCTCTGACGTCCTTAGGTCCCCCTTTCCGACACAAAGGAATATTTGACATCTATTTAACAAAGTTCCATGGCGGTGCCATCGTTACCAAGAATGTTGGGTGAGTCTTAATGCCCAGCTGTACTGCTGAGCTTGAAGAATTTTTAAAACACCTGAACAAATAGCTCTGACACAGCCACGTCGTATGTATTAAGTGCACAGCCTTATGACTCTTAAATAAAAGATTTTCTCAAATACCAGAACAAATGGCTCGGACGATATTAACCTTTTGAGTCCGGCGTCATCGTTTCAAAAAGCTGCTCCTAGGACGGCGCGAGAAGATGACATTTCCTACCCCCTTGACCGAAAGGAGAGAGTCATTTTCCTCCCATTTAAGTGCCCCAGGTTTCACCGTGACGAATCTTTAACTTTTGAGGGAGATACGCCGCGCTAGGTTTGCCATAATTCTAATGAAATTGTAAATGCGTTTACCATAAATACTGTACTTATCGACAAGCTATCGATTTTTTTCTAATCGTTGTTTTATATACCACATTAAGAAATGTTATAAGAATTTGAAGATATTATATACATGCATTTGTTAAACAAACTTAGTCTGTTTTAAAAACAATATGGTGTATACTAATTTATTACAGAGAATTTTCAGAAATAATTATTTAAAATAATTACAAACTTCTTAATGAATTTGTAATTAGTTATAATAAAAATTGATAAGCAATAAACTAACTGAATATTTCAAAAACATTCCTAAAAACAACCTGCCTAGTATTAAAATATGTAAATAAATGAAGATATTTTTAACAAATATTTCCTTTTATGAGTAAGTACAAGCAAATTTCTGGAGTTGCATTTGAAAAAGATTAAAAGTAATCTGTGTGTTAAATACAGAAATGGTTTCAATTTTCTTTTGATTTAAGTATTTTTATTTATAACAAATTTCTATATTGAATGGATTAAAATATATGCTTTTACATCCTTCATTTTAAGGAAAAAGCTTAAAAATGGAATTTTTCTTTCTGCATGTTTCTGCAGCTAAGTATAAAACGTTTTGCACAATGAAGGTAGCCAGACGAATCTTGAGTTTCTCCTTTATATGTAGAATTTAGGTTGATTGTTTAATAAAATTACATTTGTGTCATACAATAAATAGTAATACTCGGTTCATTTCTCAATAACTGAGAATTTGAAAATGTTCATTCAAAAATAATGCATTCCAAAATATACTTGTATCAGTCTCAGAAAATATTTTTATAAAATTCTTATCAGAACCGTAGCAGAAAAGCATTAGCTTTTTATTGGGAATAAATTCTCTCTCTCTCTCTCTCTCTTTTCAGTATTTTTAGCTTTTATAAAACTATGCTTAAATTATTTTTAAAAAACCAAAACCGTGATTAGTTTAATTTTATACCGAAATTAAAATTACGTAGAAGACAGATTGACACAACTAAAAGGCAACTTTTTTATATATGTACCGCATCTCAATTTATGATTGAAAGTATTTTCATTTTTATATTTATTTTATTTCTACCTACATGTTATTTTGTGAGATTAAAAAATGCAATGTGCTCCTGGGATATTTTCCATAAACAGTACGTCGAAAGGAAGAAACCAAGAAACATGTCTAGCATCTATTCCGATATTTGTGTACATAAAAAAAAGTGACGTTTAGTACTCTTTATTAAATAGTGCATTGGACTAATGAATAAAATATATTTCACATTGAAGAGCATATTTCTAACACTAAATCAAATCTATTTCTTTGTAAAAAATTTATTTCATTAGTCCATCTAAAAATCTAGAATGTGAAAATAGCTCTTATATTACATGAATACCGTTTCTTAATGAAAATGTTTCGAAGACTCTTAAATCTTTGAATTGGGAATTTCCTAACACATACTTTCTCAAGTGTAAATTATTATGAGAAACTTTTAACATTCCCTTATAGTATTTTCTTATTTTAACTTTTAAAATATCAATCTCAAAACCAGTAATTTTGGTCAGGGTTAGACCAAAAATAGTCCTATTTACAGGGATTATAATTGTCAAAAATGTAAGGACAAATGCTAATTTTCCAGGTTTTATTATGTAATTCAGAAATAGTTAACCAATGCAGAAGCAGCATACCAATTTACTGATAGTTAAAAATCATAAAATACAATATATAAAATCTCAGACTCTCATAAATATGAAATTGGTAATTAAAGAAAAACCATTAATATAATTAAAAATAAAAATATTCTTTATATGTGTAGTTCTCTGTATAGTGTGTATGTGTAGTAGGAATATATTGCTTGAATATCACTCTTCCTTTGAATTTTATAATGACTTCATCAATTGCAAGTTTTTCAGACGGATGATAGTGCTCCTTAAAAGATTTATTAAAAAAGATCAAGAATCTTTCGTAATTTCTATAATCTGTCGTATTCTTCATCTAATTTTGGTTTTTTCTTATTGTCTGTAAAATGTAAAAATATCAATACATTAAAAAATCTATCGTGGGACATATTTTTTCTAAAAACAGTAGTTTCAATCAATTCATCTGTCGACCAATCTTTGATGTTATCTTTATCCATATGGCCCATTAAAAGAATAAGTCCTGAGATTTTTTTAAATTCTTCTACATCAATATCAGTCCACTTTGTCCCATGTTTTCTTTTATTACTTTCTGGATGTAACTCTAATATTTGGGAAGCATATCTATTTGTTTCATCTGCAATAAAGTTTAAAATTTCTTCTAAAAAAATAAATAAAAAAATTCTTGCTCCTCAACTAAATCCTTTATTCGCCCAGAAATACCGTAATTCCCGTAAATTTAAAAATGATAGGATTATCATCTGCTTTTGCCTTACGTCAATCAAAATCAAATGATACAGAGGAATTTGCATCATTATTGCCATCAAAAAAACTAATATCCTTGCATTCAGATTCATCACAGAAATCAGAATCACTGTCTGCAAAGTTTTCTTCTTCTAATTCTTCCAATAAATTTTTAATTTCTTCATCAGTCAATCCTTTACGACGTGAATCCATCAAAATATTTTTCTATTGACTAAAAAAGTAACTGATTGTAATGAAAAAATTTTTTAAAGTGAGGATGAAAATGCTTCCCTTTTAAAAAGAGGAGCCAATAATATCGTTTTTCGCCAAAATTCTCCACTCAAAGAAGTCCCCAAATTTTACGACTTTCACACACAAAAGAGCAGCAATTAAAGCGCACTCAACTGCCCCGTAAAACTTGAGCGGGAAAAAGTCAGGCGCTTGAAAGGGTGAAAAAATCCATGGCACAACTGTTGCACCACAGCCGTCCTCTGAGACACTCGTTTTCGTGGTACAACAGTTGTACCGCCGGGACGAAAAGGTTAAGTCCTACTTTCCGACTTAAGGGAAAATATGACATCTTTTATAATAAAATTCCATGGGTGTGTCATCGAGTCCAAGAATGTTGGGTGAGTCTTAGTACACAGCTGAACTGTGGAACTTGCAGAATTTTTTTTAAAATACCTAACTACTAAATAGCTCTGTCACAGCCACGTCGTATGTTTTAAGTGCACGTATGTAGTATTAAGTGGACAGCTGTACGTATGTATGTAGTATTAAGTGGACAGCTGTACATATGTATGTAGTATTAAGTGCACAGCTATGTCTCTTAAATAAAAGATTTTCTCAAATACCAGAACAAATGGCTCTGATGCTATTAGGTCCCACTTTCCAACTTAAGGGAAAAGATGACATTTTTATAATAAAATTCCATGGGTGTGCCATCTTAACCAAGAATGCTGGGTGAGTCTTAGTGCACAACTGTACTGCTGAACTTGAAGAATTTTTAAAATACCTGTGCAAATAGATGAGGGCAATGTAACTGTTAACTAATTTATGTTACTTAACCGTTATTAGTAAAGAACACAGATCGTTGACCAGGGGGGTCAGTGCAAAATCTACTAAATTTTAATAACGAGAACTACGCCTTTCCCAACAATCTTAACATGGACCATTTAAATTAAAAAATCATTTATCTGAGACATCCAAATTTAACTCAGACCAGTGGTAAAAATGAAAATAAGTGGAAATTGAATGTCTTTGTACCAATCATACAATGCGAACAAAGAAAAATGTTTTCACTGGTGTCTTTGTCTGCTTATTTTGTACGTGCTTGAAAGATAACCAGATTTCTTCCCTTGCATCAGAAGAATATCGATAAAGGGAAAAGGCATGTATGGATGTGTAACGGGAATGGTTCCATGTATTCCAATTGCTTTTAAATATTAAACTATCAAGTGAATGTGTCAGTTATCCCTCAAAAGAAATTTAATGAAAAATGAACTTTACAAATTATGGCGATACTAAATGAATGAGAGTTGTTAAAATGATCTAATAATAACATTATTAATTCTTTGCATTGATATTTTTAAGGAGTATATATAATTATATTAAGGAGAATTATAAAATTTAAATTAGAGGTTACTCTTCAATACTGTAAAATTTTTTGTCTTAATTACTTAAAAAGTATGCTGATAATTTATACATATTGTTGGATTGAGGATTGCATATTGTGAGTATGATAACTAAAAATCTTGCTTCTTTCGTTAAATTAAAAAATTAACTCAAGCAAATTTTTGTATTTGCTTTATTTCGAAGTTAAATTTTTTAATAAATGTGAAACAGTAAATTCAGATCAGTGGTTCTAAATGTCATGGGTATGAAATCTATTTATATTGGTGATTGAATGTAGAACTAACAAAGTGTTAAAATTTTATTTTCATAAATTTGTATAACATAAACAAGAGAATTAACGATATTATTGAAATCTGGCGATTATAGTAGATGGATGATATTGATTCAGGGTTTATTGTCTGCAATTGCTTAACATGCATATCTGCTGGAATGTGAGTTTAGCCTTTTTCCATGTTTCCTACTTTGAAGCTAATTATATACGTCACCCTCAATCGAAGGCCCTCTTGACAGGCAAAATTCAATTAATGTATTACATAGTTTTCATATGCTAATCTATAAATGTTTTGGTACAAAATATTGATGTTGATAATTGTTTCCTACTTTGAAGCTAATTATATACGTCACCCTCAATCGAAGGCCCTCTTGACAGGCAAAATTCAATTAATGTATTACATAGTTTTCATATGCTAATCTATAAATGTTTTGGTACAAAATATTGATGTTGATAATTGTTTCCTACTTTGAAGCTAATTATATACGTCACCCTCAATCGAAGGCCCTCTTGACAGGCAAAATTCAATTAATGTATTACATAGTTTTCATATGCTAATCTATAAATGTTTTGGTACAAAATATTGATGTTGATAATTGTTTCCTACTTTGAAGCTAATTATATACGTCACCCTCAATCGAAGGCCCTCTTGACAGGCAAAATTCAATTAATGTATTACATAGTTTTCATATGCTAATCTATAAATGTTTTGGTACAAAATATTGATGTTGATAATTGTTTCCTACTTTGAAGCTAATTATATACGTCACCCTCAATCGAAGGCCCTCTTGACAGGCAAAATTCAATTAATGTATTACATAGTTTTCATATGCTAATCTATAAATGTTTTGGTACAAAATATTGATGTTGATAATTGTTTCCTACTTTGAAGCTAATTATATACGTCACCCTCAATCGAAGGCCCTCTTGACAGGCAAAATTCAATTAATGTATTACATAGTTTTCATATGCTAATCTATAAATGTTTTGGTACAAAATATTGATGTTGATAATTGTTTCCTACTTTGAAGCTAATTATATACGTCACCCTCAATCGAAGGCCCTCTTGACAGGCAAAATTCAATTAATGTATTACATAGTTTTCATATGCTAATCTATAAATGTTTTGGTACAAAATATTGATGTTGATAATTGTTTCCTACTTTGAAGCTAATTATATACGTCACCCTCAATCGAAGGCCCTCTTGACAGGCAAAATTCAATTAATGTATTACATAGTTTTCATATGCTAATCTATAAATGTTTTGGTACAAAATATTGATGTTGATAATTGTTTCCTACTTTGAAGCTAATTATATACGTCACCCTCAATCGAAGGCCCTCTTGACAGGCAAAATTCAATTAATGTATTACATAGTTTTCATATGCTAATCTATAAATGTTTTGGTACAAAATATTGATGTTGATAATTGTTTCCTACTTTGAAGCTAATTATATACGTCACCCTCAATCGAAGGCCCTCTTGACAGGCAAAATTCAATTAATGTATTACATAGTTTTCATATGCTAATCTATAAATGTTTTGGTACAAAATATTGATGTTGATACATGTTGATAAAACAATGTTTTAGATGTTAAAAGTATCACTATAAAATATTATTATATAGTTACACTTACCGAATACAACTCCATAACATTCATTACCATCTCATCAAATGGAGCTCTCTGAAAAAATATATAAATTATTCATAAAGACAAATGACAATGTTTTTGAAAAACTGATTAAAATTATATTAAATTAAAATTAAGTTCACACACACACATACATACATATATAATGTTAATTATAAACAGAAAATTATCCTACATAAAAGTTCTTGATAAGCATTATTAAGTGTCATAAATCTATCTTTGAAAGTACAAGGGCGTTCATGTATATATATTCAATTTAGGTTCCTTAATTTTATACTAAAATTTTTTATTCGATTTTTAATTCTTGCTTTTATCTTCTCATACTTTAAAATAAATCATATTGTTGATTATTTTGCTAGTTGTTTCTTAATAAAGTCTTTGCAACATAAGCTTTACAGGTAAACATCAATTTACAGAGACTTAATTATTTCACATTCATTTTTTTATTACGATTAAAGTTATAAATGTACCGTTGTGGTTTTGCATATATTTTATTATTATTTATTGTGTACTTAAAATTATTGTGATACACTATTCTACACGGCGTATTATAGGTAAGTAAACAACTTTTAAAGTAATATTTTTTGTGTGTTGTTGCCAAATTTTTAAATCACTAGAAATGAGGAGTGGTAAAAATAGGTTGATAATCACTGCTCTAAACTATCGATATAATTACAAACCAACTTTTTCAAGAAGACACGATTTTAATTTTTGTATAGGAATAAAGAATGTATATATATATATATATATATATATATATATATATATATATATATATATATATATATATATATATATACATATATATATATATTTATATGTATATATATATATATATATATATACATATATATATATTTATATGTATATATATATATATATATATATATATATATATATATTTATATGTATATATATATATATATATATATACATATATATATATTTATATGTATATATATATATATATATAATACATATATATATATTTATATGTATATATATATATATATATAATACATATATATATATTTATATGTATATATATATATATATATATATATATACATACATACATACATATATATATATATATATATATATATGTATATATATTTCTCCAGCAAATCTTATTTTTACACATTTTATATGAATTTAATTTAAATTATAAAATATTAGAATAGTAGCAATAGTCTACATAGTCTACTTTATTAAGACTTATGTTAAAATTCCTTTTTTCAATATCATAAATTCTTTGCTTACTATATTTTAGTTTACATCATTCATTGTGTGTATTAGCCAGACAACTTGTCTAGTTGTCAGCGTGCCAGACTACGCATAGGGAAGTCCTGGTTTCGAATCCCGGTTCAGGCGTGTATGTACTTTCTCTCTCTCTCTATCCTGTCTTTTTTCTTTTCTTGAGTGTGAATGAGATGTGAATGGTTGCCTATCCAATTAACGGGTCCCTATGACATGTGTGTGTACTGAAGAAGGCGGACTCCACACCACATGCGGTTCGGAAAAGTGGAGCAGAGCACCCGATTTGCAAGCATAGCTGGCACACGAAAACAACAACAACATTGTTTGTATTTCATTTATACTAACAATTTGTTAGAGTTTTGTACAAATTATTAAGAATTTTTTTTTATTTCTTAATGTTACGTTAAATAATCATTTCTGATCTTTCTTTTATTTTAGATACTTGGCACTTCCTGATGAATCATAATTGTTTGATAGGGTATGAAATTGTTCATATTATATTACTCGGAAATGAAAATTTTATGAGCCTTAGTATTTCTAAAGTAATGTTTTACCCTTTCTTCATCTGATGCTAGGGCGCAATAAACCTCAATTTGTGGCTCAATTCCAATAGTCTCCGATGCTAAAGTTTGTGACATGACTTCTAATATATATCGAAGTTCCTCCTAAAAATTAGAAAGTTTTTCATAAATACGTTTATAAATATAGGCTTTATTATTATTCATGTAAATGAAACTAACTAAATAATATTAACTGATATAACTGTGAAAACGTATTTAAAAATTTGAGAAATCTTGATTATGTTATGAAAGATAAAGATTTAATTGTTAAAGTAATAGTTCCTAAATAGTTCAGCTAAAAACCTGAAGCATTGCAGAAGCTATTTTAATAATATA
This sequence comes from Latrodectus elegans, assembly GCA_030067965.1. Taxonomy (NCBI): domain Eukaryota; kingdom Metazoa; phylum Arthropoda; class Arachnida; order Araneae; family Theridiidae; genus Latrodectus; species Latrodectus elegans. The sequence goes on along the minus strand of CM057811.1, from coordinate 95,336,394 downwards.
TTCCTGTGAAAGGGAATTTTAGACAAATTTAAAATCATATTTTCTTTAGAAATAAAATGTAATGAATATAGTAAAAGAAGCACATTTTTAGCATCTTCAAATAATATTACTTAAATTCTCTTTCACTCAGTCTCAGAAAACTGACATTTTTACGACAAATGCTTTTCGAAGTTTAGTTTATGCGCCAATTTGTAGAGAACTCAAAAGGGTGGAGCGAGGGACATTTCGTTTAGTTTGGAAGCAGCTGGATTAAGGAAAACAAATGCACAGACAGAACAAGAATATGCTAATTAAAGTATCACATTCTATTTCCCTTGAACAAATACCATGACAGCAATAAGTGCAGAAAAAAAATACATACCATTAGAAGTAGATACATTGCAAAGCGACACTGTATATCATCTATTTAAGCACCATACTAAAATTAAGCATTGGACACAATGCCTGTTGTAGTGGATGCGTGTCAGAGAATCATAATGGGTATTGTATGAACAAATATGTCACTATGTATATATATATATATATATATATATATATATATATAGTTGATAGAGGAAAAATATTTACAATCTGAACAAATAAATTCATATCAAAGCTTTACAATACATAACGTCTGATTGAGTACCATAGTGGTTATATCCATAGAAAAATTGGGTACCATCTGAATAAACAGAAGCATAACAAATCAGCACAGGCATTGACCAAAGTAATTTCGCAAGAATTATGTTCTACATAATGTCATAGAGAGCTTACCTAGTCTAGCCTTACATTCCTGTCTTACATTGACTCACAGACAAAGCTTAACAACTTAACCTTACATTCTTTTCTTACATTGAGTGGTAGATAGTTTAATAACAATATAAGAATTGAACGTTGCAAAGCATTTCAATATCCATCGTGTAAATTACTTTAAAGAAGTATTTCCATACTACTGTCTATCATAGGCGTCGATGATTCCAATCATTCCATTCCACAGATTATGTTTTTCAGAATTTCTTTTATGATACACAAGATATAAAGAATTTAAAAAGTTAGATTTATTTTTAATTGCCTTGAAATAACATTTCATGGAATATCAACTATCTCATAAGGAGTCCTTCAAATGAAGATTCAGCTAGGTTTATCATAAGTAATTTTGAGTTAAAGAAGAAAGGTAGTTTGAATTTCAAAGCGATATAATTTTTTTATTCCAATCTTTATCTAAGAAGTTATGTTTTTTATTTTATTGACGAAAAATGAGCTTGCATTTTATTGGCTGAGTTGTGGTTTCACGCCGCTAATAGTTATGATAAATAAGTAAAAATTATTTCACGCAGGCAGTTATTGGAAATGTAACAGCATTCTCTCTCACTAGTTTACTGGAGCTACGTGGGATGTGTCCCCGCTAATCTGTGACGTCACTGCTTACCTATAAGTGTTTCCACTGACGTGGCGAGGATGTGATGAGGAGGGTAGCAGCATGGTTGGAAATTACAAAACTCTTGTTGGTTGGCAGGTATTCAAAACCTGCCTATCAGGCTTAAAATATGATCTGGAACTTGTGCAGCTATGTATGTATATTTTATTGCCTCGTTCATTAACATTAAACCTGTTATAATGTTAAAAATGAACTATTGTTTCATTGAGTTTTAAAAAAGGTAAAAATACTCATTTACCTTTAATATCAAGTTTATTTCATATTTCTTTCATAATATTCAGTACAAGGATAAATTATCAGTTAAAATTATATTTATATATGACACGTAAAAGCATATCTTCTCTTAAAAATAAAGATTATAGTTTGATTTTGCATGGTTAAAAATAATGATAGCTAATCTAGCTAATCTAATGTTTTAACAACAAAATTTTTACTATATATTTATTTTCGTGTATTTTCTGAGGAATATAATGTGAGACAAATGACATAAAACAAGTACGCATGAATAATGGAGAATCTGAAAATCTGTAGACTATCACAAAAAGTTCTTTATATAATAATACGCGAGATTTTTCATTTACAGGTGAGTTCCTATTGTTTCTAAAAATATGAAATGATTTATAGTAGGCAAAATTTAGTGATGCACATAATGAAAAATCACAATAAATTTAATTTGTAGTATTATTTGGATATTTTCAGTTGAACTTTAAAATTTTTTTATGAATTTTATTCGGAGCCCCAATGATTCCTTATCTTCACGTTACTTACTGTAAGATCAGCAATGTGAAATATCTCTTTAAGTGGTTAGTGTGATTTAGGGGTTGATCATAACTTCCCTCAACAGATTGTTGGGGCACAGAGGGTTGGGTATGTGATACTATTAGTTGGATTGTGGCGTCGATAGTCCTTCCATTGGTGTGGTTTGTATATGAAAAGAAAGATTGAACTCATCACCTGACAAATTTTTAAAATTATGAAGCGCTGGTGATAGGTAAGTATTCTAAATCCGATAATCTGCATATTCTGGCACTCACCTCCATTGGTATGTATGATATAATATTCTGCATGGTAGAAGATGAGAAGTGGTTGGAAATGTTTCGAAACATAAGAATAACGTCTTACTTTTATGCATACATTTTTTTAAAAATAATTTAATTATTTTAAGAAGTTAAAATTATGAAACAAGTTATATCCTTATTAACCATAAAATGGTGGTTTCTTTCGTTACAGTTGTGATCCTGAGTATACCACTTTATTACGATTCTTATTGGTTTAAAATACATGACATAATGTAACGGTTTATCCACGTCACATCATATTGAAATGGCGTTGTAAATTCTACATGTCAACGCATTTGCTGCCTGCCCTCAAATCACATTCTTTGAGTGGGAGCAAACAAGGGGCAGTTCAGCATCGAATATCTGAGAATAATGTCGAAGTTCATTTTATTAATAAAACAATTTATTACATAAGGAACAAAAAATCAGTTAATTAGCCGTTTCCCATTGATTTAAGCCGTTAACACATGACCAGTAGAACAGCAGAAAAAGCAAAATGAAAAAGACAAAACACATCCACTTTATAATTTATTTGAATCGGCAAGGACAATTTAAATTTTTAAAAATTTCATTAATTAATATATTTTTTAAATTAATTGCATTATTTAATAACAATTTGTTTTGAATGTTAAAACTATTGCCTTTGCTTTTGCCAACATTAAATTTTTTATGTTGTTGTTGTTTCTCATCCCCTTGAACAGATGAGCTAGATTAGGTCAATGAGCCCATTCACCCGGAATAAATCCATTACCAATAGAGGATCTTAATCTAGGTGAGCTCCAGACAAAATAAAATGTGGCCAGGAGAAGCACATGCAGAAGAACACTTTGAGTAAATTTTGAAGTGTTTATTACCGCCAAAATAAGTCATTGATAACAGATGAACACGAAAGAGAATTTTCTTTATTTTACTATTCCGTTATTATTTTATCGTCGTATTGTTATTATTTTAATAAGTCTATGATTAATTTGTAAATCTTTCTCCGATTTTCATCATGAAACCGATAGAAGTACTTTGATTAATTTACTTAGTTACTCCCCGACATTTAATAAATTACTGCTTACATTGATATGTTTGGAAACAATCTAAAATTTCTAAAATTTCAGACACAAAAAACAAAAAAAAAATTTTAATTTTCTTACATCAGGATTCAGAGTATTTAGGCATTCATGCATTTTTTCTAATTCGACTGAAATAAATAAAAAAATTCATTAGAGTGTATAATTTTAAGAAATAACTAATTTCTTAACTTATACTCAACACTAGAAGTATAAATTGTATAAATAAAGTTAAAAATTATGAGTAATAAAGAATGGCTAACTTATGCTTAATTAATAAATATACTGAAGTATAGTTAATCAAGTTTACTAATCTTGTGATTGACGGATGAACAACAAGAAATAAGTTTAAAATCAACAGGAAACAATTCACACCATCCCAGACTCTCCTCAGCGTTTTGATTAGAAAATTGTATTTTTTATTAGAAAAAAAATGTTTCAATATATTCTCCCTAAATGGAAACTTATATATAAACTGAAGAATTTTATATAATTTCAATTGATATATAAATTTTATATAATTGTTTTTACCCTTAAAGAGGCGCAAATATTCTAAATAACATAAAATCATGTTATTGTAGTCGATACATGGAATCATGTTACTTAAATATATGAAATCATTTATACTACCAGATTTTATGAAAGTTTGAGAATGTGTATAAATTGAATAATTATTGCTCATTGTGTGTGCGTGCTAATTCAATTTAAATCAATTTTGTATAATAAGATATTTAGAATTTAATTGTTGCTTTAAATAATTAGATGGTTTTACTTATAATGTTCACAAATTGTGTTAATGAGATTTACTTAGAATTCAATAGACGTATTCCAAAAAAATACTTTTATTTAAAAATAATATAACGCGCGAGTATATGTATTAGCAGCATTCTTTAATAATTCAGTTACCACATACAGTTTTAATTACTTCCCTTTTTAAAAGAAATTGTACTTTTTTCATTCTTGTTATCTAAGAGAAGAAATCTGTAAATCAACTAAATTAGTAAAATTGGTTAGTATTTGAAGAAATTCTTCATAAATTTAAAGTAATGTAAATAATGCTTTAGCAAATTACTTTAAAAATTTGTGAACTTAATGTATCATATATATTTTATCTCAGTGTTTTACACTTAATAACTGACTAGAATTGTTTGCCTTACATGCAAAATAGAAAAATGGCTGGTAAAAGTATTCCTTTTAGATTTTTGTGAAAAATGAGCATTTTAAAAAGAAATAAGTGTATAGACAAGCAAAATTAAGCAGTTTAAAAATTTACTCTGAGGAATAACATTGATATGAAGATACGTAAAGGACATTATATTGTTAAGGTAAAAACTTCATGTTTACTAATTTTAGTGTGCATTAAATTAAAGAAATATATATGAAGTTAAAATAATTCACTAATTTATGTTCTAAAATTAATTTATAGAACTAATAGATTGTTTTGGAAGTCTCTTGAAATTGTAGGACTCTCAAATTCAAAACAATAATCTCAAGCAAAGAAAAAACATAATAAATACAAAATAAATCTTTGTGAGATAGTGAATTACTCTGACTATGATCCGATAAATTTTAAAAGAAATTTTAACTTATGTGCCAAAAGCGCTTAGAACACTGTGCAGAGTTTTTCTCTTAAACATTTTGATCTTTCTTTTGTTCTTTGCATTGAATCACATTATTTGGACCTATCCGATAGCCAAGTGTAATAAAAGAGATTCAAACTAACGCCAAATTCTGTAAAATAGATTCTAGTGAAATTCATCATTTTTTGTTTTTAAAAATATTAAAACAATGGTATGCAAGTTTCAGACATAAAATATGTCATGCTTTAAAGTCTAAATGAAAGAAATGTAGTGCCATCGAATTGCGCATTGTATTCATTTTTCCTTTCCTTTGCCTCATGATTTGTGTTTTCCTTGGATAAACTAGTTTTTGCCTTTTGAAATTCAACTTAAATGATGTTTCACCCAATGTTGATTTTAATTGGATATAACAGTATGCCTAGAACTGTAAAGATACTACATACATATAACTTTGTATTTCCTGTCATTTTGCTTAGTTTATTATTTTCAAGTCATATTTTAATATACCATAAATCAGAAAATAAGTTAGAATTAAATAAATAATATTAATATATAAATGAGAATAATTTCTAAGTTATAGAATAATTTGTAAGGAAATAAGGTGTTTTGGCATACTGCATAATAACGATCAATTTAATTAGAGTATTTAAATAATGCATGGTTAGAAGATTATGTATTATAATCACATTTGAAAGCAGTTTGCATTACATTTTTATATACTTAATTATTAAACAGTTATTGGTTAGCTTGAAAATTAATACTTTTTACAATACGGATTCCAAGTTTTTCCTGCACTTATTATATGGAGAAGGATGTGTTTATGACATAGGAAGATACATAACAATTATGTAATGAAACATTTAAAGTATACCTTTTCGGCAGAAAACTTCATTCCAACAGGGAAACAGATGATCAGAGGACCTTGTTTCACCTGGAGCTTCTACATCTCCGAGAGAACTAACCAAATGCACTAGGATGGCTCCTACACAGACAAATGTAAAAACGTTAGACAAAACCATATCAGAATCTCAAATAACCAAATATTGTGTGTTTGATTAGGGAGGATTTACTTTTATATGATTTTGCGCGACTTTAAGTAAACGTTTAGCAATGTTTATTTGACCAAGTGTCGCATGTTACACTGTTTGCTAGAAAATTTGTCCCCGATTTGAAGGAAGTTTAAGGAGCATTTCATTATAACGAACAATGAATGTGCGTGCTAAGAATACTAAAGTTGATGTTAGTTTTTAACAGTTTAAAATAAAACATTCAAAAACATTTTTGTTTTGTGCAGGAATTTTCTCATTATTTTCACAGAATAATTTTTTCGTTTCTTTGGTATGAGGTGTTTTCCTGCACGATATAAAAACAGTGTTATATAAAGCTGGGTTCACATTATATATACATAAGTTAATATAATGTAAACCCAGCTTTATATTTATTGTATTTGGGATATTTTTTAAACTGCGTGTTGCTTATTTTTTGAAAAAAGTGTGTGAAAAAAATCAAAGTTTATCTCAATGTTTGCAATGGGTTAGTTTGAAATAGTAATGATGCAAGTGAATAATTTGTATCTTTATTTATGCCATAGTTTATGCTATTAATTATATGTGAGTTAGCAGCTTGCGATATGTGAAATATCAAACGTGAATTGGAAAAGTTTAAAGCAGATGTTTTTAGATAATCCGATGAATTACAACTTTTCTTACTTAGCTTAAAAAGTTTTTTATTTTAATACCCAAAAGGGGATTCTACTAATATTTGGTATTGTAATAAAAAGAATTTCTGAATCACTTGTTTTTTAATTTTTTTTTTCAGAAATTGTGGGAACTTATTAATTTTTTACAATAGTGAGTAAATTTGGAATTTCCAATTCAATTGATGAGACCATAGAAAAAAAGAAGAGTGAGAAAATATATATTTGTTCTTAAAAATCCGAAAATATTTGGGAAACCACTTCACATAAAATTAGTTGAGGAAAATGAAGTCAGTCACTGATTTGATTGAAAATAGTGTTAAAACATATATGGGCCTAAACATTACGTTAAAAAGAATGAGTATGCCATAAAATGTTTTCGGAAGACCACTGGATTGTGTGCCTTCGTCCGTACAATACAAACCTTCTATTCAGTACAGAATAGAAAGATATGTATGAAATTCGATGAAAAATATAAAGTGTAGATAGTCAAAGATTGATTAAAATTGAATTTTTTTAAAATTTATTTGGAAAGAATGTCCGACATTGTGTAGTTTTATCAAGAAACTACAAGAATAGAATTTGGGTACCAACACCTCCTACAATGGTTTATTCCACGCATGACACAGGGAGCTCTGCTGTAGGAAGCCGAGCTGGCAGTCAAATGGTTAGTGCTTTTGCCTTCGGTTCAACAGTTCGTTGGTTCAAATCCCACCTTGGGCAGGGATGATTATAGGGCTTTGGAATCCACTTTAAGCCTTAGGTCCTGGTCTAATTAGCCCTTGTGTGCAAAAATTAACCGTTAAGCGACAAACCAAATCAATGTTGGAGTAAAAAAAAAAAAAAAACGATAATGATGCACAGTCTGGAAAACATTGCATCACAATGATCTCTCACTCTTTTTGTTCCATCGATGGGTGTATTGATCCACATGTTCATAAAATTACTTTAGAAGTTAATTTGTTATACCTTACTTATAGTAAAGATTCATTGAGTTTAGATAAGACAGATAGTACAGTTATTCCAAGCACATCTTAAAATGGTAATTACTATCTTTTAGGTAAAGGAGAAAATTGCGATTTAACACAAGCTGATATTGTTTATTTTTTCTCAATTCAATTAAACATATTTGGGAAAAACAATGAACATGAAGGCATCTTTATTTCGATTTTCAAACAGAATAGAGGGAGTTCATAAACCCTTTATCTATACATCTGTATATTGAAGGCATGATGTGCTATAGCCCTTAAAGAAAAATTATATCACAGTATAAGGATGTCTCACAGAGAAATTTGTCAGATTTTTGTGATATTGTATAATAGAGGTACCAGTATTTTCTTTACATATCAAATACTCTATCAATTCTAGATGCCTTCTTCAACTCCCAATAGCGTCTGTTTTCATGATTCATTGCCTGAAAAAGAAGTAGAAGGACATTCATATTTTATAAATTGGGCTTCATATTTTGTTTCAATTAATTTAAGTTTTCTTTTTTACTTTATTACACAATTTTACTTTTATTTTCAGTGAACGAGTTATTTACCACCAAGGAAATATAAAACAATATGTAAGGATTTTTGGTCTGTGAAAAAGTAAGCCACTTGCAAAAATACTCTTATTTTAGAGTCTGTAGCTGTTAAAAGCATTGTTTTTCAAATTGTTTTTCTTTTCGAAAAATATATTTTGTTGAAAAAATCCTCAATTTATTCACAGTTAAAATGCTTAGGGGCAAACCATAAAGTTAATTTCAAAAATGTCTAGCAGTAGAATAAAAAGATGCTAAAAAAGGTGTAAGAGAAATTGCAAGTCACATGCCAATGAGTCCAAATGCTGTTTCTAACATCTTGAAAAATCCAAAGAATCACAGGAAAGCAAAGACTGGCAAACTTAAGCAATCGATACTACATGATTAAAGGAAAATCCTTAAAGAGCTTAAAAAACGCATGGAAGCATTGGAAAAGCACAAGAGCAAGCTGGACTACCACATGTAACCAGAAGAATACTTTACAACTACACATAAAGATCGGAAACGTTCCTATTCAAGAAAAGAAATCACCATCCAAACTTGAACTAAAAGCTTTTTGAGAACCTGTTATTGTGGGCCAAAGATCACATGTCTTGTAGCTCCGAATTGACTTCCGTTACTTTTTCTGAGGAAAAAAATCAATTTAGATGACCCAGACGGTTATCAAGGTTATCAATGTTACTTTGATAACCATCTGGGCACTGATTGGATACGTACGGAAAAACGTATTCTACTAGACTGATGGGAGGAAGCAATTTATCCTCCTTAGATAGCTTTTGGGTGTGGTGAAAATATCAATTATATTTTTCTGGATGGAAGACAGAAACAAACAGATTACATTCAAATTTTAAATTCAGAGCTTCTTTCCTATGCCACTGAGCTATTCGGATAAAGTTGGATATTTTAGCAATATGGACCATCAATTCTCACAGTTAAGGACATTGAAAAATGGTTTGTGTTTTACCATAGCCTACTTAAAAGTCCAGACCTCAATAATATTAAAAATATATGATCAATAATTATTCGCCTTGCTTACACAAGTAATATGAATCGTCTTTCGAAATTCGAGAAGCATTGAGTTGTATTTGGTACAAATTTTGTCAATCCGAAATCCAAGAATTACATGATTCAATGCCAAATAGAGTCTCTTAAGTACTTAAAGTAAATAGCAGAAGAATTCCTTACTCTAACCAGATATTTATTTTTATTATTTGGAACTGTCCTTCTACTTACTTCACACAGTATGATGTGTTTAAACTAGTTTTTATTTGTAATAAAGAAGATTCTTTCTAGTTCATATTACAGATATAATTATCTGGTTATATAGTTTTCATTAATTTAAAAAAAATAAATGTTTTTATAAATGCTGTAATAAAATTATTTTGTAAAAATTCAAAGTTATTCTCTGATTTGAAAACATTCTAGTGTGCATCTACTTACTTCCTGCAGTGTATGCGTCAATTTTCGCGATATGTCACAAAACTTTTAAAAATGTAACATAATATTTACCATTCACAGTAGTTTTTGTATGCTGATAAATTATATTTTTATGATAAAAATTGGGATAATTATAACTTTATCAGCATATTTGAGTTCTTAGAATGTTTGAGAGAGAGATAATATCATGCATTTCCTTACATCCGGTTCAGACATGGTAAGATCAAAATGATGAACCAGAATTTTTTCATTAACTATTATAATCCTCAAAAATTTCATGTGACTTTGAAGCAAGTGCTTTTGTTCTTTACACTGGTGAAATTTTAATATCACGTGTTCAATAATAAGACGACAAGAGAGCCATGTGGAGGAAACATGATGAGGATGCTATGAATCGTTATCTAGAATACAAATTGTTGGTTGAGGTCAATATCTTCTTACATGATATTTACTTTCTGTAATTATATTTTTATTTTACTTTTTCACACGATTACCCCCACAGGTTAAGCATTCATGTTCACCCAATCTTGAAGACTAAATTTACAGATAGTTGTTTTTTTATTGAAATCAGTATGATATCAGAAAATGATATATTCGTAGAAATATGTTTCTTTATAAGCTTATTTGATTAACTTAATTGTTTCTGCAAGTAATACCAAAACGATAGCAAAACTTTGTAGCACAATGCCTATCATTTCTTAGCTTTGAATCACTCGTTTTCATTTTTGTAAGGTAAGTTAAAAACATTTCTCAAAAATTTATGAAACAAAAAATACGTTTGCGGTGCTAAAAATATTTATAATTGTTTCCAATTTTAAAAAAAGAATTATTTGCACTTTTTTTAAATATTTCTTAATGTAGCTTTTACATAAAAAGTATAAATCTCATGTTTTTATATGATGTCCCTTGTGATATGTTTGTTTTAATTCTATTATTTTAAATGAAATGAGATGATAAAATAATGATTACAAAAATATAAAATTTTAAAGCCAAATGCGGAACAATAAGATTAAAATATTTTTCATATTTCATTATTTTTTTTTATTTCCGTAAATTGAAGGACACTGAATAAAGACATCACATTTAAACAATCTCTACATTAAGTATAAACCTCGAAAAATATGATTATTAAAGAGTGAATTCATGTGGTAGTGATTCATTATATGGAATTAAATTATATGCTAAGATCGTAGTACGCTTAAAATTTGATTTATATTCTATATTGTAACAACTGGCAATAACTTGAAAATTTGAATAATTAATTTTGTATAATTTACTGTAGACGATGTATATGATTTTTATATAAATTAAAAATTATAAATCTGTCCTAGTTTTTAATCCAAAATTGGATTATATTTGCTGAAAAATTGTCATAGACATATTACTTAGCATAAAATAAATATCAAAATTATAAAAAAATGACTTATGAAAAAAATGAGGTTAGTTATAATTGATTTTATATTCTTATAAAATCATTGTAGAAATCTTTGTATTCAATGTAATTATTTAAATGTTTTTCATAGAGTTAAATATTGGTTAAATTAATGTAAAGTTTAATTTTAGTAAAAAAAAATAATAAATAAATAAAAAGTAAAAAAATAAAATATTTATATCTGATAAAATTTTCTGTTATCAATACGATCTAAAATTTACTAAATTGGCAAATTTTATCGAAATGAATTGGGCAAATTGTATTATTAATTATATTTAATCGAAAAATGTGCACTGGGTAACATATTTTTTACAAAAGCTACGTTGATTTAAAGTAAAGAAAAACTAAGCAAATCGTAATACATATTTTAATTAAAGATATTATCTATATTTAAAAAAATGAAGATGAGATTATTGAATAAATTAATTTCTAAATCTTTGTAAAATCCTTTAATTAATTAAAAATTGACTTATCACAGATTACATTTCTGAATATATATTGAAAGAAGATAATATTTCCTTTTATGTAATTTATAAAGTTAAATATGACAAAATAAAGATCAATTAGTTGCGCTTAAATTATTATTGGAAGTTCAAAATAGAATTATGAAAAATGTGTAGTATATATAGTTCGTTGTAGTATATATAGTTCATTGTAGTATATATAGTTCATTGTAGTATATATAGTTCATTGTAGTATATATAGTTCATTGTAGTATATATAGTTCATTGTTAGTAAAAATTTACGTAGTTGATTCAAATTCTCAGTAGATTAATGTAATCAGGCAAAAAAGCATTTATTTACGAATAATCTACAGGCTAACAATTGAGTATTGTCTAAAGACATCTGAATGCATATCTCATTTTTATCTTCCACGACGTTTTCGGGACGGTGATTCATATTTTTATGACTAAAAGGTACAAATTCTGTAGTATTTTTGTCTGAAAATTCATTGACAAAAATACTACAAGATGTGAATGCTTAAAACAGGAACAGGAAGTATATTGCTTCCATATTGTTTATTTTTAGTGAGAATAATCTAAGGCTCAGTATCTCTTTCAATGAGCAAACGGACTTTTTATTACATCTACCTTGGTATGTGATCCTCAGATTAAAATCATCAATCCTTTTACTCGTTTTAGAAAATCAGAGATAACAACTACTGTTTTCAAGTAGTTTTATGCTTTTCATCGCTATCAGTATGCGATGTACACATCCGTTTTCACAGGGGGATCAAAATCTGCAGGACATGTTGGATGTGCTGTATTTACTGAAAACAAAACTCTAAGCTACAGCCTTCCCTCGTCCTGTTCCTTCTTCCTTGCTGAGGCAACGGTCATTTATCAAGTGCTTCAGCAGATTAATACAAGTGATATTTTTAGTTATTGTTTGTACACTGACAGTTTGAGTGTGTTGGAAGCTTTGAGGAGCAGTAGTTTTGCTTGCCATCCCTTTGTATCAAGAATTTTCAAAGCAGTAGATTCCCTTGCTAGCACAAGGGATATGGCAGCATTTTCTGTTGGGTCCCAAGTTTTGTAGGTCTTGATGGCTGATTCAGCTGCTAAATTTGCATCCAACTAATCTATTCCATCCATTCCTTTATCGGATGTAAAAATGTGTGTTAAACATTTTTTTCTAGATCTTTTCAGGATTCGTGGAACATGCACTTCACGAACAAATTGCTCTCCATTTCTCCATACTTCTCCTCATTTAAAGTTTTACCGATATGAAACACTGAAGTGATACTAACTCTCCTTTGTATCGAACACACACATTTCACACACAGACATTTGTTCTTAAGCGAGTTAAATCCATGTGTAAAATGTGTGATGAATAATAGACAGCTTATCACATTTTAATCTCATGCCCTGATTTTAACAACAAACGTTAACAATTTTTTAAAACTTTTCTTTTAACTTTATCTGATTTATTGGAACAGCCACCAAACAAAAATATATTTGCTTTTTTAAATATAATATCTTTTCTGCACTTTATTTAAATTTTATATTATACATTGTGGTTTTATATTTTCTTAAGTATTTCTGTATTTTAGTAATCTGAATTTTAAGTTAATTATATACAGATATCTTTGTGTTTTAATTTGGTTTTAATGTTTCTTGGGTTTTCTTTATTTAAATAAAAATAAAGTACTTACAAAAATCAAAGATTAGCGCAGCTTGTACTTTTTGAACCCTGCGTCAGAGAACCCAACCAACCATTTGCAATGAGTAAAGTTGAAACAGGTTTATAAATCAATTGCCTCCACACTTGAATTTAGCGTAGGATATTAAAGTTTTAAATATATATATATATATCAATCATTATGACTTTAATATCATCTGATAACTTTCTGTTTGAATAGTCTACGTGGTTTTATAATTAAATTACTACTTTCTCGCGTAGAAATTGTTGCGTTGACAATAGTATGGTCATCAGTCCTTTTTAAATGTAACACCAGAACAAAAGAATTTCGTGCAATTAAACAACCAGTTTTAAAATATAATCATTTGAATACTTGCTGCAGAATAGATGCGGATTATTTTTTAAACGATCAGATCAGTTTATTTTTCACTTGTTGCAAAATCATTAAAATGTCAATAATAATCGGAAATGCTTATGTAGCATTTAAGACAGTACGAAATAAAATTTCTTCAAAAAAGGCAGATATTTGAGTAGAAATATAAAAAGACCAAATTTAACAAAACAAAGAATAATTTTTTTCAGTACTTTTGTTCCTTACTTTTCAAACTTTATACAGTCCAGTCAAACTGAAGTGACCACTAGTTAAAAGCACGAATAATCACCTTGCAGATTGTTGGTGAGAAGTACAGAAAGAGTGTCAGTAAGGTTCCTGAAAGTGCTCACTGAAATGTTGACTCTTCGTGGCCAGTTCAGTTATATTATGCAGGTGAGGATCTTTATGACACAAACAACTCGATTGAGATGTTCAAACAGATTCTCTATTAGGCTTAAGTCAGGTAAGTTTGCCTTCTACGGGAAAACGGTAAATTCACTTGGTTCCTTACAAATCATGCGTGAGCATTGCCCACTAATTGACACTTTGCACTGTCTTGCTGGTAGATGCTATCATCCTGAGGAAAATGAATGAGGAATATAGGCGTGGACCTTATCCGCAATTATAGGGGCATACCCTAGATGCGTATTTGTATTAATCCATCAAGTATCTCACAATGATAAATGAACCCAGATAATGTCAGAAAAACATTTCTCATATTATAATGTTCTCGTTTCCCTCCTGAATAAAACCGGCAATGTTAGCAAGGTGTTTGCATTCAAAGGTTTGAAGTCATATCAGTGTCTGTTTGCCCGATGAAGCAGGAAATGTGATTCATCGGAAAATGCTATATGTCGCAACTTAGTGGCATCTAGTTACGATGTTCGAGAGAATATTTTAGCCTTTATTGCCAATGAACAGCAGTCAGCATAGGTGCATAAACCAGGCGTCTGCTTTGGAGGTCCAGAAGAAAGGTAAAACAGTTGTTTGGAAGACATTACTGATCGCCCCATAGTTAATCTGGGTGATCAGTTATTCAACGTTATCGCGTCAATTCACTGAATGCATTTAAGCAACCATCATTCACCACTGTCGTCTATGGCCCATTGTTTGCCTCGTCAATGATATTGGATACTTGCTATTTACGATATACTTTTACGTGTACGGTATACTTTTCTGTCACATGAACACTTCCCAAAACTAGAGAGTTTCGAAAATGCTTCAACCCTTGGCCCGAAAGCCAATGATCATGCCCTTTTGGACGCTGATAAATCACTCCATTTGTGAATTATGTCAATGATTGCAATGGTTTTCGAAACCTTCACACACCCTTTATATACGCTCACCTGCTCTGTGGTGCCACCTGCCTTCTTTGATTTATTATTAAACACCGACTTTATAAGTACTTGCTAGTTACACTAATGTGACTGGACTATGTATGACCATAGATGCATACATACATACATACATATATATATATATATATATATATATATATATATATATACATATTAGTTCTCGAATTCTGTCTTCTAAATCCTTCCAACTGAAGCATAAAATAACGGAGTACTATTTATTCTGAAAAATCAAAGAAGATTATGTTTTTATGTTATGAGTTCCTGGAAAATTCATAAATTATGCTAAAAATTCCTCAATCTACTTGTACTTGTTTACTTTTAGTGTCTGAATTTAACTATGGTTTTTATGAAAATATTTACCTGTTTATATTACGCGTATACTTAAGCCATAGCTTTACACTTTTAATAATTCGAATTACTATATATATATATATATATATATATATGTTAATAATATAATTAATTAATTAAAAAGCATTAATTAAAAAGCAATTAATTAAATAAGCATTGATTTAAAATTAATTAAAAAGCATTGAATTAATTAAAAAGCCAATTAATTAAAAAGCATTGATTTTCTTAAAGGTCATTGAAACCACTATATACAGGGTGTACCAAAACGACCGCAAAAACTCTGCGTAGCTGGATTCCTCATTGAGAGTGCTTAAAAACTGCCCAAAGAAGCAATCCTGTACGATCCATAGCTTATTAGAAAAATACAAAAAACGAAGCATGACAATGCTTCCAGTACATGAAAAAACTTTTTATTGACCATATCAACAGCAGTGTATGCACAATTTAAAGCAGATATTCAATGTGCCCGCCTTGAATGTCGAGATAGGCTTGAGCATGCCGTGGAATGGCTTTCATCACACATTGCAGCATCGCGGGGCCCACCGAAGTATAGGCAATGTGTAGAATAGCAAGTAAGACCATTGATGTTGGCACTACATTTCGATACATCCGTTCCTTTAGATGGCCTCATAAGGAAAAATCCAACGATGTAAGATCTGGAGGACATAGAACCGGACTCCCATGTCCGATCCTACGGCCGGGGTATTCCACATCCAATCAACCACGTACAGGCGCACAGAAATGCGCCGGAGCCCTATCATGCTGGAAAAAAAGGGATTTCCATTCCATCGGCCTTACTTTAAGTACAGGTTGTAGAAGTCACGAACGGAATACCTGGCCACCTTACAAAGACTACCAGTAGCTGCAAGATGCAGCCTTTTAAACAACAGTTTAACGACGGCTTGACATCATTCCGCATGCATGACGAAATATGTGTAGCGAAAATTTTAAACATCATCCTCTGGAAAGATACGAAAATACTGTTGTTGATATATCCAATAAAGTGTTTTTCTTGCACCTTCAGCGACGTCCTAGTTTGTTTTTCGTATTTTTCTCGTAAACTGTTGATCGTACAGGAACGCTTCTTTCGGCAGTTTTTATAAACTCCGAACAAGGAATCTAGCTGGGCAGAATTTATGTGGTCATTTTGGGACACTCTGTATTTAATGTGCCACAATTACCATTGGCAAACATAAAAACCAGGCCTTCTTTGGCTCAGAATTTCCTTCTTAATGGGCAAAACTTTTAAGTTTTTTGTGTTTTGTAAAGAATTAGTTTTAAATCTAGTATCTGAATTAAAGTGCTTAATAATTTAGATCTTATCAACTGGGTGTACATATGTGTATTCTCCATTCATGAAAAATATCTCAAAGAGTTTACATATATTGTAGATCAGGTATAAAATATACTGTAATAATTTTATTTAAATATCTTGTGTATCATTTTTTTGTGATATTTAATTTAAATGGTTTAAAGGCAGTAAATAGAACCTAAGAAGAAAATAATTGGAGAAAATAATCTCTTTGATGAACCTAATTTTATGGAAATAATATAAATTTTATCTGCTAAATTTTCACTTTTCCTCACATTAAATATTGCAGATAAAATTTATATTTTACAAAACTGTGATAGGCTACTCATTAAAACATTTATTTCTGTGATCTGTTAATCATAAAATAATAATAATTCAAGTCGAGTATCTATGCATTATATATAATTATAAGGAAAGCTTAGTTACAGAAAAAAGTTTTAATCTGACTTATAAACTGAAATGAACTGATATATAAATAATTAATTTATGTATTTACATAACATACATTTTTATCTAAATCAAAGTAAACCTAATAGATTTTATAATTTATGAGATTTATTCAAACTTCAACAAGATATAAATTTAATTCCTATAAAAATGTATCTATGAAACAAATTTAACTAATATAAAAATGTGTTGTTTAAAATCTCTGCGACAGAGAAACAAAATATTGTAAAGCTTTAAAGATAGTTTTATTCTAAATATTTACGAAAGTTATTATGATGTATATTCGATTTTTGTGGAATTTAACACAAGCCTTCATCATTCATTCTATCCATAAGATTTGCTGCACAGCTCTAAAAAGTTAAAAATGTATCATTAAAAATCAGTGAAACATAAAGAACTAGATATTATCATAAGAAATGATTGCAAGTTAATCAAAATGCGATCTTGATATTTCCAAAGTCACATTTTAAATAATTTGCAATTAATTAATTATTAATATTATCATTTGAAATTATCATAAAATTAATTCAGAATTTATTTTCTGGGATCAA
Source organism: Latrodectus elegans (assembly GCA_030067965.1). Lineage (NCBI taxonomy): Eukaryota > Metazoa > Arthropoda > Arachnida > Araneae > Theridiidae > Latrodectus > Latrodectus elegans. Next base: position 95,318,657 of record CM057811.1, on the reverse strand, counting down.
AGTTTTGTTTTATATTTAGTTCTTATTATAAAATAATGCAAGATTTGTGTTTAAAAAATCATCTGAACTACAAAATAGCTTAAAATATCATCATATATCAATCTTAAATATTATTATATAGAGAAATTAAAAATAATGTTCATATTGATTTGTCTAAGCATTTAAATCAAATAATACAATAGTTATCTAAATGAAATGCATTGCAATATTTCCACTTATGTTTTAAACATATACGTCTTGTCTAAATTTGGTCGAATTAAAATAATATTTAGGAATAAAGAGTGTTTGAAGAATTTTAAATGTGGATGATGATATTCCTAGTGAATTGAAGAATTCTTACACTTAGCAAATGTGAATCTGCCTCATCTAAGGTTTTCGTCTTTCTATTCATAAGAATAGCAACTTTCATGACACGTGTGTGTTAGGTCACATACCCTTCTTCTTCACCACGCCATAGTTTATTTATCCCAATTTCATGTTTTGCCCATACACAACTTTTACAATGTTCCCAGGATTCTGTGAGGACATTTATTTTTATATACTAAAGATTGTGTTTGGCATCTGCATCGTGTTAGCGTAGTTAACATCTTTGACAATATTCTGTGTTCCTTAATTGAACTAATGAGAATTCTATATTTTGCAAATGGCAAATTTTTACGACTTACACTCTTGATGTTTCTACGAAGACTAAATTTTATTGAGATACATGAGAATAATGGCTGAAGTTGCACTAGTTTGATGTAAATGAAAAATATTATGCTTGGAATTAATCTTTAGTAAAGTTACAGTCGTAAGCACAGAACAAAATATATGATATTTACTTAATCCGGTAAACACCTCAGACTTTCATTCCTGTCTGAAATACTCCCAATACTACGTCTGGAACTTTGAAGTCACGTCAGGAAAAATGAAATTTCTCCAAGGTTACGTTTTCTTGGCAAACGCTGTCATTCAGAGAATGCGCTAATTGAACTATTATTTCATAGATGTGCTATTTTTATAAGAAACAAGGCGAAGATTGTTGGCATTAAACTTTAATATTTGGCGATATATTTATTTAATGAATATGGTGAGCTGAGCTCTCTGCATTCAATGTAGAGAACTGACCCATTCAGTGAAATTACTCTCTCAATATCAAAATCATTCAAGATGCCAAAGCTAAGTTTGTCTTATCTAGTGTAATTAAATATAATGAAGAGTGATATGTCTCTACATAATCACTTGTTGCATAATGTAAAATTGCTGAGCTGGTGTTTCTATTGCAAACTAATTTCGAATTATTTTGTATGTTTATTTTATAGGTAGTCAAATGATTCAAAGGATTGCTCCCTTTCATTGCTTCTAATGAATTTAACAGTGACAATCTTAAACTGGAAATAATATAGGTGATAAATCTCTTTGACACTGCCGCAAAATTAAAATATGGTGATTGGTTGCATTGTCATAAATAATTGGACATAATAGAATTGATGAAGATGCATCAAAATGAATGTTTGAAGACCATGACACTTATACAATAGTTTTTATAATTAGATTTTTTATTCATTTAAATAATGATAATACAACTAATATATAAATATTAAAGTTATATATGGTATAACTTTTATGCAAATGTAGATGAATTTTTGTGCAAAATGTTATATTGCTACCTAACAAATTGCTATCAATAACCATAATAACATGCAATAGCATTTTATAGTGTCAAATATTAAACATTTCTTCACTAGGAAAATATGCGAATTACCTAGTGTTTTTTTTTAAATTAGAGTCTAGCAAAATTGGCATCACTGCTCTCTAATGGTAGGAAAATACGATTAAGTAAGCTTTCGGGTTTGATCCCAACAACAACTAAGCAACAGAAGATGGATAGTGCGCTTTTGCATTCTGCATTCACGTTTATCATGTAGATTCTTGGGAACTACAGGGTTTTCTCCCTTGCAATCCACAGGAATACGATTAAAAGTCTATAAAATGTTTTCCCAGAAAACCATTTACTTGGTGCAGGTGAGAAAAGGCTAGTAGGTGCTGACCTAGAGTTTGAGACTTTGGCACCGATTACGCGGTGCCAAAGTCTCTCAAACATTTCTAAATAAAGGAAGTACTAAGGAAATGGCAACTTACAGTTCCATCACTCCAGCGAGTGCATGAGGCCGCTTTTCTCGGATCACTACACGTTTGCTGAAAGAAAAATTATAAAATATCTTTCATTAATTTATTTAATTACTTTTAATAGTTTATTAGATTAAACGAATGATTAATTATCAAACCTTTTAATGATTAATCGATTAAAAAACATTGAATGATTCATTTTTTAATTTTTTCAAGTGTAAATTTGTTACATTTAAATAAATTTTTATTTAAATTATTAACTTAATTTAAGATTTTTTTCCATAAAAATTTCTGTTAAAAATTTAGATTTTAATTATTATTATATTTATTACAATATATTATATTTATTACAAATAAATTTTAAGAAGAAATAGTAAATTTAATGTTTTAATTCAGGCCATCAATTTTAACAAAATTAAAAAGAAAACTAGCAGACATTTGTTAAATTTTATCAGATAAATTAAGCTATCATTTTTTCGGAAAAAAATTAAAAATTATTGATTAAATATCCCTTGTATAATTAGTAATAACAATTACAATGAAATAATAAAAATTAAATTTTTATTTATAATTCGGTCTTATAAAGTTCGGCCCATGAACTCAATCTTTTGAAATGAAGATCAATACTAAAGACATTGATATCAAACTGAAATCATTATTTAAATTCTGTTTCACAAATGCCATAAAAATAAACTGATCTACAAAGATGTAATACTACAGCAAATTGGCGAAGTTTCGGGAATACATTTTTTCTGTTGCTCTTGGTAATGTACTTAAAAATGTTATAATAAACCCTTATTTTCACTATTTTCAAACATATATAAAATTTCTTTCATTTTCTTAAAAATAGTTGCGCTTTATTTGGTTCAACTTTGTAAAATGCATATAAAATAATGTATTTTTGATTCAATTTGCATAATATCTTGAAGCTTGTTTGTTATTTTATATTATCAGTATAGTCTCAATCGCAAGTGAAAGATACATTTCATTTTCAAGATTATTTAAATTACAAAATCACCAAAATATCTTTTTTTTAATTTAAGGACAATTTCAGATAAGAAAATTCTGTAGTATTATCTATCTTAAAACTCATAATTTCGTTTAAGTTTACCACTAGAAAAAAACATGATTTATAAAACAGTTGATTAATTAAGTTTAAAAACTTTTCATGTTGGCATAAGCAAGGCATTAGTCCTAAGATTTAAAAGAGATTGCTTACAAATATTGAAAATGTTAATTTAAAATTCTATTAATTAAGGAAACTTCAAACATTAAAATCATCCTTGCTGATTTAAACTAACGATAAAGTGGATGTTTTGTTTTGATTTTTCATTTTGCTTTTTTTTCCAATTATTTAGAATAACGTGTAATTTTCATGATTTGAAAACTTTAGAGCTAGTGGGATATCTTACACTCCCATTGGAGATCATTGCGATTTGTTTTCGTCGCTAAATTAAGCACACATTTTTCAGTGCCAGAATTTTCCCAAAGTTTCAAAATTGCGCATTTTTGGAAAATTGCAATCACACAATAGTATAAAAATTCTAAAAGAGTATTACTGGAAAATGAATAAAATATTTTTTGTTGGGTTTGCCTTTTCTTCAAAACAACCGATATAAGAGATAAATAAATAACAACATTGGACTTACATGATATAAAAAAATATGTAATAAATTAATAAATATATAAGAAAAAGATAGTAATAAATGAAAAACTATACATAAGGAAAATATTTATTAAATAAACAAAATAAAAAAGATATAAATGACAAATAAACAAAAAGAAATTAGAAAAAAAGAACAGTTTATGATGTCTGGAAACTGGCGACGACGAAACAACAGAAATAGAGGTCAAATGGCTTCGAATTGAAACTTAAAATGAAAACTTCGAATTGAAAGTAAAACAAAAACTTTAATACTGTTGCCACTGAAAAGAACCATACATGTGCCTAACCATAATGATATAAAACATGTGAAAAACCAAATCTGTCAACAAAAACAAAAATCTGAAATGTAACCAAAACTCAAATTGGTAATGTAATCAACGCGAAAACCGTTAGATTTAGCAAGAAATGTCTTGGAGGGAGTATTATACTTACACCGAAACTTTTATAAACGGAAAAAATATATTAAAAAGTACTTCTTTATTACTGGTATAAGTCATGAATGGATTTTTTTCACCTCGCCGGCAACACTCCGGCATTCAATGGTAAACTTCGCTCTGTTTGTTGCTGCTCGAAAAATGCAATTCGAAGGCAAGCATCAAATTGATTCGACAAGTGTAATTTTCAATGCCGTGTTAGTACAGTGTGTCGTAGATGAAACATTATTTGACGTCATGGATATTTTAAAGTATTTCGAATAAAGTGAAACAAGCATGATCTGAACTGGAACGAAAGAAAGAACCACTTTATGGTTAATAAAAGTGACATTTGTGAATAGAAAATATGCTATTTAATTAATTAATTTTCCAGAAGTCATCGGAAGAGTATCTCAGGTATTATTCCAACCATTGTTTAACGACGGGAGTTATATATTTCATTTCAATTTTAGGTATGTGTTCGTTCAGAGTGGGTGTGCTGGAATTTTGGAATTTTTCCTTAACAATAAGAGAATAATATTTACTATATTTAAAAATGTCTTTAGAAGGAAATGCGCAATAAATATTCACATGGCTGGCAACAGTTTTTTCATATTATGTTATCTGTTAGCTAATATCAAACAGTTTTACTAAGGACTGTTAATTATTTCTGATAAATGACCTTTGTTAATTACTTTTAGTAAAACATATTAATTCTAAATTTTAACACACTATGAACTTAAGCTTAGTATTGACTTTCATTTTAATGAATGAATATTTTTATCTACATTATGGAATGCAAAATTTATGAAATATATAGATCTCTAAAGCAAGCAGCCGTTAGTTGAGCATAAAGGAAGAACCTTCATGCCTCAGGTATTTTTTATTTTTTTGGTTCTGAAAACACCTTAATGCCTTCCGTGGAATGCTTTGATTGTTGGGAGATATGGTAATGAGATAGTGGATATATCCACCAAGAATGATTGTGATCTTCCGATTAAAAATTTAAATGAGATTACTCCCTCTGAAATCTACACCTTAAGCAGACAGCAATTGCTCTCTATATGGCGTCTTCTGTAAGTTTACCATTGGTATGTTGCCAACATTCCTAGTCTGTGCCTGTCATGTTGTGGAATATGGCGATGAAGATCAGTCATGACTACATTTAGGAGTGTAAATATAAAATGGTTAAGTTTCTTGAATGCTGAAATATTTCTCTATCTTTGTTCTCGTTCCTTCTCTGCCAGTCCTACTCACATTCTAAATTGTCTTGTCGCCTCTTGAAGGAACCTGTGGGATAACAGTGATTTGATCTGTGGGAATTTGGTGCAATAGGAGTGCACTACATTTAGGAGTGTAAAAATAAAATGGTTGAGTTTCTTGAATGCTGAGATATTTTTCTATCTTTGTTCTCGTTCCTTCTCTGCCAGTCCTACTCACATTCTAAATTGTCTTGGCGCCTCTTGAAGGCACCTGTGGGATAATACTGATTTGATCTGTGGGAATTTGGTGCAATAGGGTCTTTTAGATCTGCAGTAGGATTTCCTACACCAGGGGGATAGATAAAAGCAACGTATCTTTCCTTTGAACACAGCAATAATATGAGTGCTTTAGAATTTCTTGTGTTTTTTCTTTCGATAAATACTTTTTCACACATAATAAAAATACTCCTGGGTGTATAATCTTAAGAAATTTTAAGAGAGGCTTACGTTAAATATCATTTGACAAGCTATCTTCGATGTAATATCAAGAAAAAGTATGGTTATTATAAAAATATTTTATTAAATAATAGAAAATTGTAACGTACCGAATACACATCCATAATATTTATCACCAGTTCATCAAATAAAGGTCTCTGAAAGGAAGTAAATTTGTGTTACTAACTTTATGCAATTCCTAATAAATGAACGAGTAATATACGTACGAATGCTCTAATAAAAATGATTAATGAAGAAGCGAGATAAAAATATGACTAGATTTTTCGATATGCAATAGAGGGAACACCGCTTTTATTATATTTGTTCACGTGATGACTTCTTCACCTTCTTTACTCCTAAATGCTTAAAATAATTTGTTTGCTTTAATCAAAATCAAAAATTGTCTTAAAATCTTAAAATGTTACTTTAATTTTTACCCCAATCGTATACATACATTTATTTACTTTATTTTTTATTGCATATATATATATATATATATATATATATATATATATATATATATATATATATATATATATATATATATATACTTTTGTAATGTGAGAAAGTGTTTTCTTTAACATTCGATATTTATAAGAAATGTAAGGATAAAATATTATTATGATATTTTTAAAATTCTCCTTTCTTTATCGATAATTATAAAAAATGAATAAGATAGTAGAAGTAGTAGAAGGCAAGGTATATGTTAATTTGTTTATAGATTGCTCTTAAAAAATAATAGGAACAACCACAAACATATAAAGGGGAAAATATCTGATCCAACATAACACCGTCTCAGAATCATCCTAAAGTGACAAGATACGATGGAGGTAAACTCGATTCATTGATTCAACAATATTATAAAGAAGGTTTCCGAAAATCCGTAAGTGATAGAGATGTTCCCTCAGGCAGTCGTGGTCCATCAAAAGGAGGAAGTGCGTAACAGCTTCTCAAAGTGCACTCTCCGTATATTATAGACAGTTAGAAACAACTACAAGTTCTCCAACTACCCACCGTTTGGATGTAGTTGGTTAAGCAGCTGCATTAAAAAAAATTTCTGAACGTGATTTGTCTAGTCTTAACCTTGCAAGGCACTTTCTTGCAAGGAATTCTAAGTTTTTCCATAGCACCGATAACATCCATGAAGATGATCTTGAAGTTTCTTGACCATTCTAAAAATTTGAATTGCTTAAATATGCATATATTGCCTGATGATTAACCTGCGGACTGACAACAATTTTTACAGGTTTATGATGAGAAAACTGCGAATTGATTGCTAAAATCCAGATTCTTTGTAATTGGGTTGGAGAAAATCAAAGAGAAGATTATGAAATGTACCTACTTTACAGTTAAATGTCTGGTGAGCATTTCCTATGATCCTAATGTTAGGTCCACTTTTTGCATATACTTATAATATACCCTGTTGATTGCATGGGGCAATTACAAATTACATCACAACCTATCATAAAAAGTCCCATTTCCTTTCCTCCAAATGTATTACAGATTATATTTCGCTAGTATTTTAAAGTCCAATTATTTTAGACTATCCAAAAATATAATCATAGTAGCATATTATCAGAAGAGGTCATATCATCATTGTATCTCATCATCTATGCATATGTATAATAGAAATATTAAAACACCTTGTTATGATCACATAATCTTTTCTCCTTAAATTTAAGTTCAGAAATTTAAATTTTATAAAATACTAATTCTCTCTTATTTACTACAGGGAAATTAAATAAGGTGTTATAAATTTGATTCCATTATACATAATAATTATATTTACAAATTTTATTTCATATTCTGTGAAATCTGAATCTTGAATATATCAAATTCATCTAATTATTTCTAAGCAAGTAACTATTTTTGATTTTTTTGTCTAATTTCTTTTATTTTCGAGTTTAAAGTTAAAAGCACTTGTCAGTAAAATCATGAGTTAAAATATGGTTAAACACGCTTAAAATTTCCTCATGTGGCAGAACTATTTTCGTATCTGAATCATCAATATATCTAGTAAATGAAATGTATATACTCGTATTTTTCAATATTTTTAGAGTGAAATTTCTTTCTTCTTCTTTCTTTTGTGACATTAATCATAGAATAGAGACAATAATCTTTTGTGCAGCTTTGTGAAAAGATCTAATAAACTGAGTAATTAAATCAGAATTTTTGCATCAATTTTAACAGTTCTCTGATTTCTGAATTTTGGATAGAAATCAACTTCTAGTTTACATTTAATGCAATTACTCTGAATTCCGTAAATGATTAGATATTTTGGGGGTGCATTAAGCAAAAATATTAATTTGGTAGAAAGAGAATCAAACTTTTATGAATATTAATGAATCAAAATAAATTTGTTTACCATAATTTCATCTGATTCTAACGAACAATAAGCCTTAATTTGTGGTTCAATACCAAGCGAGTCAGTTGACACAAGTTTGGAGATTAATTCTAGCATAGGCTGAATTTCCACCTGAAAAAATCAAAATTTATATAGAAACAGCATTGCATAATTATGTGCATTATTATTATACACATACAGAAATAAAAATACATTCATATCGTTTTTACATACAATTAATAAATAACAATGATCTAAGTTCATAAATCAATACAATTTTTGCTTTAAAAAAAAAAAAAAAACTATGAATGACTTTTTTGAAATTATTAACTTTATTTTTTAATTTTCTAGGTGACGAGTTATATATTACTACACAATTAAATTTTAAGTAAGTGCTGACAAAATTTTAAAAAGAAAAGTGAAATATGATTTTTTTACACCTAAAAATGCATAATAATTTGACGAATATGATCTTTCTAAGAAGTCAATATAGTCATATCCTAAAATGAAAAAATCATTTCAATAAATGTAAAATATCAAATCTCATTCATGCAAGTGATTCTGATTCTGAGAAAGAGATGGATTTCAAAATTGTCAGTGTTATATTATTAATACTTGAAATGATTTAAAATGTGGCGAAGAAAACAACAAGGATAACACTTATAAATTTCAATCAATAATATAATTAAACTGTCATATATTTCAGTATCAGCATCTTGAATATTCATCTGTAACAAAGGTTCTGCGTTTTGGTAGAGGTGGAATGAAATTTAAACAAGGCCAGGACATTTAAAAACTTACAATAACTGATGCAATAAACATCACATATTGACCAAGTAATTTCCGGCAATGTTTCAGATTAATAATGCTTTTTGTCCCTGTTGAAAAATTTATTAAAATTTAATAAATTTCTTAGTTTTTGCAATGATGTTCTAGAAAGCTTACAAGGAGTGCCATATGTGATTTCCATGGAATCTTCTATAAATAGATTACTATCATTAGAGCATTTTGACCTAAAAAAGGTTCAATTGTTATCTATAATATTTTTTGTCAAGTCTTATTTCTATTTCAGAAATAATTATAGATTTAGTATTGTTAGTGAAGGATACTTTAATTTTATTAGGAAAAACATGAATAATAAGATGATATTGATCAGTCAAATAGATGTTGTTTATGAACTTGGACAAGTCAAGCTCACTATGCTGTTGGCTATACGAATTTAAGTCAGTAGGACACGTCTTTTTTTTAACTAGAGCACCACGAAGGTGAAAGTATGACTTTGCTCTAAACTCCTCCGATAGATGGCACCACCAGAGGATCCACTCCCTCAATATTGACATTGATCTGGAGGAGGAAGAAAGTAGACAATGTATTACTCCAGAAATAAATCAATATAATTTCAAGAAATTCAGAAGCAATAATCCTGAAAGATCAATATCGTTAATAACCATCTCTGACTGTAGGTATAACAATTGAAGCAGATCATAAAGTCAAACACAGATTATATTGCTTGTAAAAAGTATGATTATTGATGCAATTTCAAAATGATGCCACAGATTATAAATCAGATTAATCTCCTGGTAGCTAATGACTTGATCCAAATATATCTAAAAAACGTGTTCACAAAAATAGTCACTGAATTTCTTTTGTGTTCAGAAAGATCAATGCTATACTGACAGTGTGAATCGTACTATATCCTCTGTGAAGATTAACATGTTTCGTAATGCTCCAATGAAGGGTGGAGCTATGGGTCATAATTCAACAGAAATTTATTGACCTCTGCTCAGTGTCATACGAACAAGATAAAATTAAGAGATCTATAAAAAATAGCATCTCTTAAAATCAATTAAAGTATGAATCCAGGGTAGAAATTCTTGATATTTTAAAAAAAATTGCTAATTTTTTTAATATAGGGGTATAGGACTTAACGAATGGGGATAAATTTGCATTGTTTGCATTTGAATTCGCTTTTATAATAACTACTCATGCTTTGGTGATTTCAGAGTGAGCCAAGCTGAATAATTAACCAGCAGAATTTAATTTCCATGTTCTATAATCAAAACCAACACTGAAATTTTGTGCTAAAATATTATTTAATAATTAATTATGAAATCATATTTCACAACTTTTACTTTATGCATTTTTATCAATAACAAATAAAAATTATAGTTTTTAATACATTAAGTTTATGTAACAGCATTTCATTTTTAATACTGCCATAATATGGCCAATCGAAAATTCTTGGAATTTTCTTGCAAATGCTTATCACGACAATAAAGAATATTATTTCAAAGATTCCACCCAAAATGTATTGATTCATGATAAACAGACTTGCTTTACATTATTGGTAGATGACAATGAATGTCAGTTATCATATGTTACCCATCATATTTTAGGTTTAATAATTTCTACGGTATCAAAACTGTTACATTTGAAGACTATTTTTATCTCGGGAAAAGGAAAGTTAAAAGATGTCAGTGAGTTGGGAAGTTAATGAAAAAATGGAATATTCATTTTGGTGAACCATATTTGCACAATAAACAATGTGTAGGGACAGGTACTACATGACAGAATGAACATCAACCAAAAAAACGTAGAAAAACAAAACCCCAGAAACAAATTTGTCCTTATTGTTCAATCTTGTGAACTAAATAATTATCACCATATACTATTCACCTAGCTAAATTACCACCACAATGACATGATTGATGGGAATGGATAAATATAATACTCAAAAAATTATTATTGGTGATCATAACGATATCATTGATTTTACAGTAAAACTCAAGAGATTTTATTACAGTTCCTTGTATTTGATACTACACATAAATCACATTTGCATAAATTAAAAAAAATAATGAAAATTCAAAGCTTACTTACATCAGGATCCAGCATATCTATACACTTGAACATTTCCTCAAATTCAACTGTAATATGAATACATTTAAATTAATTATCAGAATATGTAATTTTAAAACTAGCAATTTCTTTATAATATTTTTTAAAACGTTCTTTTACAAAATTGATAATAACTAAGCACAGTCTGTTCACAAGAAAGTACCAGAAACTGAGTATTCACCACATTATGTAACAGTAATGGTACTACTTAAGAGAGAAACTTTAATCAAGGATTAGCATATATGTGATCAGCATAAGTTCTTAGCATATAACGGAAGACAATGTCTCAATTCGACAAAAGCATTATCTCAATTGTTGTGTTTCTCATTAAGGAAAATGTATTGTAAACTATATATAAACATTGTTGTGTTTATATAGTTTACATGTTTATATAGACAAAAATGTGAAATTGATATTATGGATTAGCGAATATTATTTATGGAAAACATTAGGATTCCATTGCATGAGCACATCCCAGATGACCGTAGCATCAGATGCAATCGCTTTTAAAAGGAGACAAGTTAAAACATGCCCTACCTTTTTCTTTTATCTGCTTGAACTATTAAGCGATACTTCATAGAATCTTTGGATTAAATTTCAAATCTCAACGAGGAATAAAAAAAAGATTACCTATAGCAATTGTAGATTAACCTTCAGATAAACAGTGATCTCATATTGGACGAAACTAATCAATTGTGATGCAGATCTTTAATCACTGCAAACAGGTAGATTGGAGGACTGATCAGATTCAAATTGTTGCACAGTTACAAAAGACGACAGGCATATTGTGCGCATGACAGCGGTCAATCATTGAGCCACATCAAGAATCTTAGCATAATGGATTCATTTTGTTACCCAGCATTAGGTATATACTTGTACCATTTAACATCATTGACATGAATGTCCACAAAGTTGTCGTTGTTTCCTGATCCTCGACTGCATCTAATGCATGTAGTTACATGCCTTCGAACTAACAATGTTTCAATAAATGGCGGACACTGGCAACAAAATAAAACTATATTGATTTTTACGAATCTCACTTCTTTTTGCAACAACACAAGCTAGAGAAACCTTGTACAGAAATTGCTGAATTCTTGCATTGGTCATCGTCCCACAAGTTTTGCACTCGATATCATGAGTGCAAAACTTGTGGGACGTGCTTTGAGGTGGAAATAGGCTTTATTATTGCATCCCTCTATTGCTGGTACATTTAATAAAAAGCTTTAAAACACTACAATCCTGGAGAGTTTTGCCCTCCCACACCTTTTTCATTATCGATCAAACACATTGAAGCAGAATAATGCATGTCCACTCATGCATGCAACATTCATGAATTATTTACTTATTAGATAAAATTCCGTCCTTAATGTGCTCCTTATCTTAATCTATCTGAAATCGAAAATACTCTGTTTATTCTTTCATAACACTTTACAAAGAATTTATTACTTGGTTTTACCCCTGATCAACATTGGAAATGTATAAAAGCCTCTCATAGTTCCATAACCAAAATGTCAAGATGTGTGACAGCAGTTAAAGTCTACAATGGTGGCTGTACTAACGACCAATTTTGCTACCATCCACTCTTCATAAATATATGTAATTTATATAGTTTAATCTTTGTATAACATGTTATTTGCTAATGTAATTTTGCTGTGCTATCTGTAACTTTTCTTGATGTTCTGTTTCTGTGATTCCCCATCAATCTCTCTCTCTCTCTCTCTCTCTCTTAATGCATAATAAATTACTTAAAAAATAATTTTTTTTAAAAAACTTGCATAAATGTGTGTAAAATCTCTGCAAAGCATATATAAAATTAAATTTAAAAATACTTATTATAATCAAATATACAACAGGCAATTATATATATAAATGACTAACATAAATTAGAAAACTTATTAAATTGCATCAGTTATGCTATTTCTGAATAATTTTGAATAACAAGCTACGAAGAAAATTTATATGAAGTAACATAAAAGTAATCTCAATGTTATGTTAAAGTGTTTACTTTGCAGCTGTACCTAAATGTATGGCTGCAGACGGTTTCTCATCATTTGTAGTCAACGTTTTTTGTGTTAGCAACGCTTTTAGTATATACATATATAATAAAACAACTATATTATAGTATATATTATACTATAAATACTGTTATCATGCAGTAAAAGCGCCTAGCATAGTACTTTAAAATACATATCATAAAGCTTATTTTTAATTTTAATTTTTGAACATGAAATGTTTAAATGTTGGAAATTTATGTAACAGATTTAAGCTCCATATTTTTTTTTCTAGTGATTATTTCCAATACAGTTCCTCCTAAAAATTTCCCTGGAAGAAATTTATATAGCTACTGACCACGCAAACTGCAACACCAAACCATACAATAAATAACACAACAAAATTTATTTTGTATATAAAATATTGACAAAGAATCAAATAATTACATTTATAGAATTCTGTGAAGTGTGGCTTCTCCACAAGTCAGTAGCCAGAGTACCTTCAATTCTTGGAGATCCCCGCTACCACACGTCTCAGCATTGATTCAAGGAGACTTTGGATGTGTTCTTGGAGTACAGCAGACCAAGCAGCTTCCACACGTTGCCAAAGCTGATCTAGTGTGGTAGCTGGATGTAATCTGGGTCAGTCGTTAGACCACATGTTTTCTATCGGCGAAAGATTCGGAGAGCGAGTTGACCAGGGAAGCAATTTAATCTGATGATTGACGAAGTACCCTTGGATAACGAGTTCGACATGTGGTCACGCATTATTCAGTTGAAATAGGGCTGTAGTCAAACCCTGAAGTTAAGGAAAGACAAGTGGCACCAACACCTCGGAGATGTATCACTGGCTGTTTAATGAACTGGCAATGTGTACTAGAGGAGTGCTAGAATAATATGCCGGTGCAGGACCAGTTTGGTGGTGCATAACGCAGCTCTTCAGCATCCTCCCTCCACGGTTTCTCTAGACTCGAATGTGACCATCGTACTGTAGCACACAGAAATGTGACTCGTCTGTAAAGACAATTTCATTCCATTCTGTCGTACACATCCTTCTTTCATCTCACCATTGGTGGCGGAGTTGCCTGTGGTTCTGCATCATTTATAGATGAAGCGATGGACGTCTTGCGGACAGACCACTCTTCTGTAAACGTCCACGAATGGTACACTCAGACACTGGATAATGCATTACAGATTGAATGTGTTTTGCTATGATTTGTGATGTGGCTGAGCTATCCTTCATGGCCATGAGCACAATTTGTCTGTCATCACGGAAGTGGTACATTGAGGTGGATACGATCGCCACATCAGTCCATCGTACCTTCCTGCATCCGATGATCTTATATCCCCATTACAGTTGTTTGGTTTCGTCCGACTCGACTACCGATTCTTATGTAAGATAATCCCCAATTGCTGTAAACCACTATTTTTCATCGATCAAATTTGGATACCTGATCAAAATGATCACTGTTTTCTACGAGTAATAATTGATCGTTTTTTAAAAAACAACTAGAAAAATATAACTGTTGAATTTAAAATCGTTGAAATCTCCAACCCTTAACTAGTGTCCCAAATCATAATACATTTTAAAGTTTTAATCCTTTATTTGAAGCACATCATTGAATTTCACTGCACAAGCACAAATAACTATTTACAAGAAATATTTAAAACGGCAGACAACCAGAAATCGTAACATATTTTTAAATCCGTAAATAAAACTGATACAGTAAATAGAATGATGAAGAAGTTTCCAAACCCAAAATTATAATTAATAGAAATACGAGCATATAAAACACTAACAGGAAGTTGACAATACAATTACAGTGGCAACATTCTCCCACCTTTTGTATTCCGTATAAGCATTTATATTGCAATATAAAACGTCTCTTACAAAAAAAATAATAACGAAAAGCAAATGTTATTCTTAATACACAGAGAATTAGTCATTTGAATAGTTCACAAGTCCAATCGTTTCACGGAAACAACTCTTCGACCAAAGCGGGCTTTCTTAATAGCCTGTGATTGTCCTTCCCGATGCTCATTAGCTTGTGAAGACGTCTTAATCGAATTAGTGGACCCGCGGTTGTTATCAGCAGTAATATAATCATTTTCTTCATTTTCAGGTAGGACTTCTGATACTTCAGTCGGACTTATTTCTAAGAGATAGATTCTTTGTATCGGTCTAAAGATTTCTCCATTGGCTGTACGTAATTTAGAGACTCTCTCGGTATTATCTTTGCATTTGAATAGCTCATTAACTCGTTGCAAAGGCCAGTTTAAACGTTTCGCATTGTCTGAAACAATGAGAACCACATCTTCAGGGGACAGGATATGTCTTTTCGATGGTAACCTTTTATTTCTTATAAGTTCCGCCAAATATTCCTTTTGGAACCGTTGGCATAATTGACAGCGTAAGATTTGTAAGTGACGAACGCGTTTACGCAGATTGTTTGCGTCTACAATGTTCAACTCGACAATGTCTAAAGAACTCTAATTTTGAACTATCCTCGATATTCCACCTCAAGAATTTTAAATAATCACGATCTTCAGGTGGGACACTCAACTGTAAGAAAGCTTGTTTTATATCACCTATAACTCCTATTGCTCCAGTATGAAATCTTAAAAGGAGAGGAAAATTTGCTTCGGAAGATTTGGTGCATCACTTAAACATTCATTTAAAGATGCGTAACTTGATCGTTTGAAGGAAGCATCAAATACGGGACAAACTTTAGTTGTAGTACTTGATGGTTTAATGACTGGCCTATGGGGAAGTTAATGGCCGGGTTTCATTTTTGGTATATATTCTGTAATGCCATCCCTTTGCTATTGTATCAAAACATCATCGTAAGCCTCGAAAATATTTTCTTTTAGTAAACGTTTTGTTACTGAGCGCAATCTCGATTCAGAAACATCATACCTATTATACACATGTGGATGGCCAGTCAACCAAGGTAAGGCGACTTCGTATATGTGATCCTTTCTCTTAACTGTCTGTTGAAAATGGACTAAAGTCTCTTCTTCCAACAACTTCACAACTTTATGTTCTGTGGGTTCGACAATACCTAATTTTTCTAATTCCCAAAACTTAGGTATTTCAAAATTTTGTAAACAAAAGGTTACCATGTTTACTGTAGTTGTCTTCTTCTCACTTCCCAAAATACTCTATCCAAGGCTAGTTTCAATAGCAGATATACCTGATTTTAGCACTTCAATTCTTCCGGTTAGTATTCTTCCAAGTACATCAGCCCCAAGCAGCAATCTTATAGGAGGATCTTCTTCTTCAATATCAGTTAAGACAGTAACATGATTTTCAAGTTCAGCTAGCAAATGCTTATCACGTACTCAGCATTGTAAAAATATTTGGCTGATCAAGCACTGACACTTGGCAAGAAAACTCTTTATCGGTTCTCTCAAGGTTGGTTAAATAGCTATAATGATCAGCTTCAGGATTTCATCCTCCTCTAAATAAACCTTAGGATAAAACTTCCTTCCCTGTAGTCTAAGTTCACTCGCTAAGTCCTTTTATAAGTAAGAAAGATGAGAACCGTCATCCAATAAAGCTCGTACATATTGATTTCTTCCTCCATTTTTCAATCGTAAAACAAGAGTTTTCAAATAGATCGGTTTTGTAGAGGAAGGAATCGTAAAGAGTGTGGTTATAGTTTCTTCCCTGTTATCTTTTTTAGGAGGAACATTACTTCTAGAGTTAGTCAAATCAGGACATAAGATTGCATAGTTTCTCTTTGAACAAATGACACACCGTACATTACTATGGCATATTTTAGCCATGTGCCCTTGTTTTAGGCAAACTAAACATAGTCCCTTCCGTAAGACACTTGACTTCTTTTCCTCTATAGTCATCGTACCAACTTTACCACAATCTTGACTTAAGTGAAAATTTTTGCAAACAATGCATTGAATTTTTCCTTGTGTAGCAGATATAAGAGAAGAAGCAAAATGAATTTCAGACTTTTCTGAATTAACTACATCTTTTTTAACCTTACTTTGGCACCCAAATCCAGATCTTGCCAAATTAATCATTTCTTCACCATTAACTTCCTGCCTTAAGAAAGCCGTAAGATTTTCCAAAGTTCTTTGACTGTTTTCTTGAAGCTCTGCGTCTTTATTCAAAATGCTGGATGTTCTACGCCTCTCCCAACCTCTCAACGCATCCTCAGGAAGGCAAGATTTCACTAGAAGCGATAAGAAATCTGCAAATTTATCTTTAGATCTACCCAACGTGTCTAACGCTCGTAGATGCGACTCTAGTTGTTCATATAAAGTTGTTAAATCAACATACTTCCGTCCACTAATGCATTTTTCATAGCTATTTTAAGTAATTCTCTTACGTAAACTTGAACTAGTAGATATTTTCTGCCGAATCGTTCCTTGAGTAACTCAATCGCTTTTGGATAATTTTCAGCCGTAGGTAAGAAATTCCCTTTTAAACTGGCAACTCTAGTTCCAGGATAATCGCCGATATCAAATATTGAAATTTGTCTTCAGATGATAAGTCTTCATCTTCGTGAATTCTAGGAAACTGACTCCAGAATCCCAAGAAAAACTTTATATCGCCATCAAATTTCTTTAATTCTAACTTAGGCAAGCGATATTTTCGTTCATAAGATGATTTAATCGATTGTGAATCAGTATCGTTTTCAAAATTTTCTATCTTAGATCTCAAAGATGAATACTGATCCTTATAAATTTCGGCCTCACTAAAATCTTTAGAATGCATATCTTCTTTGTTTTCATTAAGCAATAGCTCAGAAATTGATTCATGTGTCGCATCTAACCATTGAAATTTATCCGTCAATTGCGTACTTAATTCACGGAAGTTTAATAACATCTACTACCTTCGATTTCATAATTTCCTCCTCAATAGTCTTTGTAGTGATCGTAAATGTTGTGCGTAAAGCTTTTCGTTTCAGTTTCAATGCTTCCATAATTAAAATACTTAAAGAAAGCAATTAAATCTATAATATAATTTCGTACTTTGTTTATAGATTTCCTTTTAAATCCTTAGAAGCAGTCGCGTCCAAGGACGCCAGATGTCACAAATTGTGATACTTTTAAAAGTTTCAATCCTTTATTTGAAGCACAACATTAAATTTCACTGCACAAGAACAAATAACTATTTAAAAGAAATATTTAAAACGGCAGACATAGCCAGAAAACATAACATATTTTTAAATCCGTAACTAAAACTGATATAGAAAACAGAATGTTGAAGAAGTTTCCAAACCAAAATTATAATTAATACAACCATATAAAACATTAACAGGAAGTTGACAATACAATGACAGTGGCAACAACTAGAGTTTTGAAGTTGCGCCACTGGCTGAAATTCAGATCATTTGTATTTCTCACCTCCGCTAATGCATGTTGAATATAAATTTCATGTTATTAGCATGCTTATTTCAGAGTGTTGCATTTACGGTGCCCAACAGTGTAAATTATTACTATATAAAACACAGAAATTTGCTTTTAAATATTTCAAATATAGCTCATTCAGCTCACATGCTGGAAGATTATATATTATTTATAAATTAGTCTAAATTTATGTAATTTTTTAAATAAATTTTAGAGCATCTTAAACAAATTCAAAATTTGATGGTACTGATCGTTCTTCGCGTGCTCTCTCTGAAAATTTTTCTTTTAATTTGGGAATGCGTAATTATAAATTGGCATAGTAATATTCGCTAGAATAAATTTAAAATTTTGAATTTTTCTTATCCAAACTTTGGAAATAAAAAATGTTTGTTTTGTGATAGTTTATTTGTGGCATAAGATTTTCACATAACTTCCTCTGAATTAGCACTCTCCACTTGCTCAGCATGGCAATAAATTTTACTTTTAATAATTTGGATTTTGTAATAGCATTTATGCTCATGGGACACAAAAGTTGTTATATTAACAACAAATATTTATAATTTTTTTACATTTTTCATTTACGACCATAGAATATTTTGATATTTGAATAATTCATCATTTATGATTGTCGAAAATATAATTTCCTGCTATATACGAGTATATACATTCATGCAAAATCTCTATTCTTTTTTTTTTCTTTTTTAAGAAATAACTTTTTAATGTATTTTATGCAAAAGTAATATAAACTATACGTTACTGTTTCACAGTGAACAGAGGCAATTTATTCATGTACTCCTTTGTACATGTTTTTTTCACAACTGTAGTTAAATTTGACAGAAAATAAAGATTTTGATGGATGAGTTCATAAATATATGGTATCATTGTACTGAATTATTGTAAATTAGATTTATAAATTTTAGATGAATATCTAATAAACATTACCATTTGTATAGAAAATTTTGATTTTATTCAATGATTTTTGAATTAAATTAAAATAATATTAAATATATTAACTATGCAAATATTTTCTTAATAATAAATTTCACAGTGTACATAGATATAAATTTCAATTAAACCTATTTTTAAATAAAATCAAATGAATTTCCAAGGAACTTAAGTTAAAAATCAATTATTTATGGAGCATACCTTTTTGACAGAAAATTTCGTTCCAGCAGGGATAAAGGTGTTCCGTGGATTTCGCATCTGCTGGTGCTTCAAAACCTCCCAGTGAATTGACCAAATTCATTAGTGTTGTTCCTAAGGAGATCAATAAAAAAACTTTGCTTAAGGACATATCTGGATAATAAGAAAAATGTAAATCAACTAGGCATGAATATGTGAAAGAGAACAACTTTAAATGCTTTTATAAACAAGCTTTTATAGTAATGCTAACACAGCATTTCATCGCATGTATTTTTAATTGCTTGCACATGAATTATACATTGATTTAAAGGAAGTTAAACATAGAATTACAATGAACACTTAATGCGTGTGCTATGATCATAATAATCTATCATTTATTCATTATGATTTAACAATTAGTGCGTGTATTAAAAATAAGAATCTAGCCTTTGTATATGGAAATAAAAATGTATTAAAATATTCGATATATAAAAGGAAATATTCGATATATAAAAGGAATAATGGAATGCGGTGATATTTTTCCATAATTATTGTGAATCATATTATTTCCCTTTTCTCATTTTTGATTATCTTTCCTTGGATTGGATTTCCTTAAAATAATACTACACATAATATAAAACCATTTATAACATGACTGCTTTTTAAATTAAAAAAATGTACTGCTTTTTGAAGCAATATAGTGAAAAATATCAGCACATGATTTAAACATCTTATAAAAAAATTCTTACATAATAAGTATTGTAAGAATATTTCCGATAATAATTTGTGCCATTAATGTTAAAATACATCTATTAAATACACCTAGATGTTCAAGTTTCTCTGGTACAAAGGTTACTTTTGATAGACAATTCTTGATTCTGTTTTTAGAATAATAATTTAATGCTAAATGGTTAATATCACACCCATAATGATGGAGGTATAGATATATGCATCACAGGTAAAATTGCCTATTTAAAAACAAGATCGAAACTATAATATTTATAAGAATTAATTTTCACATTAGTTAAGTTTTATTCCAGACTTATATTAATAGACCTATATTTCAATTGTATTTTAATGTAACAGACAGATGAAGGAGAGGTTAGCTTCTCGAACTTCGATGCAGTAGCTCCCTGGATCGAATCCTGTTTCGGGTGTGGATGTTTCATTCTCTCTTTGTGCTTGCATTTCTTTATAACTTCAGTTTCGGAGTGAAGATGGCACACCTACTGGGCATTTCATTACAAAAAGAAATGAGAATAGGAAACTAAAATTATATATTACTGTTTGTAAAAACAATTTTAGTCACCTCAATTGCTTTTGTTGGAGCGATTAAATTTTTGGGTTCAAATGCAAGCTACGAAATGGTACTTGTAAAATGTTGATTGTAAAATGGTATAAGTATGTTACAGTTATTTTTGTCTACTAATTACTTCACTATAACATTACAAGTAATGTGAGTTTGTCTTTAAAAGATTTATTGAAACATTAACTAGAACTCTTTGAAACGACATCCGAGACAATAAGTAATAAGACGATAATAATAATAAGACACATAATAATAATAATCCCAGACAATAATAATAAGACACATTAAAAAGGAAAAAAAAAAGTGCGAGATATCAGGATCTGAACATAACTCCACCCTCTTGCTAGGTTTCCATTTAGTCAACACACGAAATTTTGCGAGGAAAGGTATGTAGCCACATATACTAAAATTTTTGCGAAAAATAGTGTGTTGCAATAATTACTGTTGATATAGTGATATCATTACAAATTCATTTAGATCACATAAAATTTAACGTTCTTCGGTTAATATATAACATGTTTTTATTTAGATATGAATATTTATAAAGTAAACTGAATTCCATTTTGTAGGTTCTTTTAGAGACCAAACAGAAGCTGATGGTTTTGATGCCTGTTTTAACACAATTTTTGCTTTTAAATTTATTGCAAATTAAAAAGTTGTCTGTAATAGGAAAAATTTTAATCTTTATTGAATAAATGTTATATTCTTAACATTTTTGTCCCATATCTTCATAATAGAAAGAATAAATTGAAAAGTAATTATAGAAACTATATATAATAATTTTTTGCAATTAAATTAATCATTATGGAAACTCATTCAAATTTTAATGATGAATTTTGGTGAAAAATTATTTCCAAACCAGAATTTTTTTTAATAAAAAGCTGCTTAATATACATTGCTATATTAACTTTTACCCATTAGTAAAATATTCTCTGCTATTGAACTCAAAGTATATATTTCAATTTTAAAAAACTAAAAAAACATTTTAACTATTTATACTTTTTGAATCTTACTAAACTGTAGTGTTAAAGAGAAATACGATTTTTGCTACTGCTACATTGTACAAGTTTATAAACTTACTTGTTTCATGATATTTCATCTATAAAAATTAGCAATAATCAAAGGATTCTAAATGTCTTAAATCAAAATTTTTAGTAACATGCGTTACATTTTAACAAGAATTATTTTTTTATTTCTTCAGCATTTCTGAAAAAATATACTTATTGTTTCTCTTACGAGGTATGAAGAATGAATTAAAATTTTTTGAAAGTGCTATCCTAATGTATCGAAAACTTACATTAATTGACTACAAAAAGTGCAAAAAATCAGTAAATTGCACCTTTTTAGTAATGCGATGCAAAAATTGTGCATTCTAATAATACGAAGATATCGAATACATAAAAATGGGTAAGTTGATAGAAACATTTAACCAGTGTTTGTACAGCTATTAGTTTAACTGACTTCTAATTATATTACGTAAATTTAAGTTAAATCTTTTTGAATAAATGCAGAGTGTCATAAGTATAAATTGTACCTTTTTGCTCTCCAAAATCAAAACAGTTTATTTCTTATATTTATGTATTATATAATATAATTTGCATTAAGAGAAGTTATTAAAATTAGTAAGACAAAAAGAACTCTCATATATAATTGCATTTAGCAATATCTACAATGATTATTAATACAATTATATTATTTCTGCTGTTGTTAAATTGTTATTTAATGAAACAATATAAATTATGATTGATAAATATTTAAAAGTTTTTTCACTAAGCAAATATTATTTGGAATGTTAGTTAAATAAATACAATACATTTAGGATCTATTTAACAATTGCATTAAGCAAACTTAATTTTCAAGTATAAAAAATATTTAAATAAAAAAAAATTAAATAAACATTTTGATTCTATTAAAATGTTGCTTTTATTGTCTGCTATTAAAATGTGTAAAAATTTCTAACATGTAGAAGCACTTACAAAATATTAAAATTTTGAGTGAAAAAATTTTGATTTCAATTAAACAGAGAAATATAATTGAAAATACTTGAAATATTTTATCGAACATTAAAGGTAAAAATGACAAATTTTTAGTTTGCAGTTGTTCATATTAATTAATCCAGTTGTCATGAAATATTATACGATTTTTTTATGTAATCATATCAGTTTTAAACAAAATAAAAAGTACAACATGAGTTATCAAGGCAATAAATGCTGCGATTTGTGCAGAGATTTTGTAAAAGAATATTACAAATAAGAAAACAATAATCATGAATTAAAAAGAATAATTTCTATTTAGTAGAGTTCTGTCAGTCAGTTAATGGAATCCGAATCTGGGCTGCTGAATTGAAGCAATTTGTCCACATACGGAATAACATGGATCGATAAAAGAATTATGTAAACTTTACCAATACCGTTCCAATGCCACGTCTTACTTTTGGCCCACATTTGCCTCGAAGGGACCTGTTGGAACGTATAGTGATACCGTTTACCTTTATCTCCCCTATAATACTTTTATCGTCAAGCCGATTTTGGCCCTTATTTTAATGACACTGCAGCAAACACAGTGATGCCGGTTACAATAACGGCCTAAGCCAACATGCCGATACGAGTAGTAATTAGAGCGACACCAGTAAGCGGTACCACAACAAACCAAAGCATGCCCACTCTGGGCAAATATGGGCCCAAAGTATGGCGTGGCCTTACTTTGGGCCCACATTTCCCCAGACCACAAAGCCGACATGACCATTTTCTCTCGATATTTTACCGATGCCATTCCAAACGTGGATCGAAAGCCTTCGATAAATTGCCCAGTGTCTTAAAACATTAAATGATCGACCGCAAGACACTTAATACAAATTATTTATTTTTTTTAATTCACGAGTATTTTCTATTTTTAATATTTGTTTGATAAAATTTTTGTTCAAATTGCAGTATTACTTACGCAGTTTATCCATGTTGCATTTAATGTTTCGTCTAAAATAGCTATCTCGTGCATTACAGAAAAAAATCTTGTAAAAGAAGTTTCACATACTACCTTAATATATTATTAATAATTGCAAACAGAAAATCTATAATGGTTATTTAATATTAGTTGTAATATTTCAAATATGTTTGATATCTTATTTAACTGAAATCAAAATTTTAAAACCTTCAGCAGTGTTTATATGTATGGGAGAGTTTTTGGAGTTATATATTTTAATCGACATCAAAAACTATTTTTAACAGAACTAAAATATATATTTAAAATATTTTTGTTGATACTTATGACACTTGGACAAACCAAGCTCGCTCTGCCGACGAGTGTGTGAATTTAAGTCAGTAGGGTACATCTTTCATTTTACCAAAACATCAAGAAGGTGAAAGTTTGACTTAGCTCTAACGTGCTAATCTTAAGGTGAAGCTCTAAACTCCTCAGATAAATGGCACCATCAGAAGATCCATTCCGTCAATCTTGGCATTTATCTGAGGGAAGACGAAATTTTCTCCAGATTATCACATCCATAATAACTGCTCAACCTTCAACCACATGACTTTCGATTCCATAGATTTAAGATTTAACAAGCACGTACATCTCATGTACTCGGTGGATCCTTGGCGACGTTATGAATCGAAGACAGCCCTTTCGGACAGAAGGCCGATGACCTAATCTCTAGGTTACCACGGCCTCTAAAATATTTTATACTTCAGAAATATAAGTTTCCTGAATGTAATATATTTGCAAGCAGTTAACCACGTTAGGACCAATTCTTGTTTTCGATAACATTCAAGTACAACATTTGAATGTTGTTTGCCCATATGGAACCACTATCCTTACGAAATTAGCTTGCCAGTGCCGACACATACAAGATACTGTCGATGTCGGCCAACCAGGATGCAGATAGGCTTCTCTTTGCTGGGCATTATGAATGTGTTCGTTGGGTAGGTATGTACTCGTTAAGCATATGATCTAAGATCACAAGTGTAGAGAAAATATTTGAATGAAAAGTGTCAAATTTTTTGTGTTGCCTACACAAATGACTTATTGTATGTATTCAACTACACTTAAATTTTAATTTCCACTTATGGCTCCTTCATCAGTATCTTTTTCTTATGAGCCATAGTACATCTAATAGAGACATGTTTCATATACATCTTCTTTCATTACTTAACTAAGGAATTTATAAGGTGTATTTCTGCATTTTTGGACACAGGTGCCGTATAATCCATGATTCCAAATTCTGAGATTGGCGATTTTTTGGCGGATTTTTGTATGTATCTGGAAACTTCATTTTTATTACGTCATAAACATTGATTCCGATAAGAATTATGCAAAAATATCTATTTTGGTAGCCTAATATTTATGTTATGTTGGCAACATTTCTTCATCACCAAAAAAATTCACGATTACAAAAAGAATTTGTAATTGTGGATTATACGGCACCTGTGCCTATTTTTGGTTGATTTTCTGTTGTAATAGTATTCATGTTCAATTTCATGTTGATATGTATCATACTCTCTGTGGAAATTTCTCTCAAATCATCATAATGTGTGCTGTACTCTTAAAAAATCTTATAGTATACTTCAGCTGTCAAACTGTATGCTTGATGATGCCTCCAAAAACCAGCTGACTAATTCTGATAAGACTTTTCATTCAACAAAATCAAGAAAAAGAATGCCTAGCCCGTGCAAGCTTGTTCATCAAAATGAAAATTTAGATAATTTCAAGTAATAGTAAGACATAAACTGTTAGGGAAAAAGAAATCTATTATATTTGCGTAAGATTCAAGATTTTATTTATTACGTTTCCGATTTCCCGATTTGGGTCAAATGTGCATCGTTTTTAATGTGTTGTCATTTTAAATGTAGCTTCATAATGTATTTCTCGTAGTACTTATTGATCAAAAATTCTAGTAATTGGTTTTCACATTCTTCTCTTCATCCCAGTTTCTGATCACCCAGGAAATTTTGCAATGAGAGAAAAAGGTAATAATTCCTTATTGCCAGGTCTAGTGGAGGAATTAAATCTTCCCAACCAAGCTTGAGTTCCTGATGATTCGTTATAGACGTGTGTGGCTTGGCGTTGTCGTAATGAAAGACAACACTTCATCTTTTGGCCAATTCTGGCCATTTCTGGTTAATCGCTAGATTCAATCAGATTAATTACTGATAATAGTGATTTTAATTTAGTATTTGGCAATACTTATTATAAATTATTCCTTTCCAGTCCCTCCAAATACCCAGTAGAACCTTCTAGACAGTTTGTATTGGTTTTGCCACCGTTTGAGCTGCTTCACCGCGCTTTAATCACGATCGATTTAGCACGATATACCATCTTGCGTGACCCATTTCACATCCCCAGTCACCATCCGTTAAGAAATAGGTCGATTTCGTTCAGTTTGGCCAAGGCTCCGCAGATAGAAACTCGATCCATCATTTTTCTGGTTTTAATTGGTGAACATCGAGCTTCTTTTTTAATATTAACTTTGTACAAATAGTTCAAAACTGTTTTATGGTCAATTCTTTAGTTGCTAGCAATGCTAGCAATTTAGTTGAGCAATGCTACGAGTACTAACATACCGGTCAACTTTAATTATTTCTGTGATTTTATCGACATTTTCAAAGACGGGCCTGCCTGCGCGATATGAATTTTTAACATCAAAAGCATCTGAACGTAATGGACGAAACCAAATTTGCACGTAATTAGCTGTTACACTATCGTCACCATAGACACCATTCACAATTTCAGCTACCTGAATTTTCACCCTTATCAAAGAAAAACTGTAAAATATACCAAATTTTCTTTTTGGTAACTTCTATTTTTAACACCATGTTACTCACAACTGGATATACCAAACAAAAAGCAGCAAAAGATACTTTTTTGGAGTGAAATGTCACCTTGACAATGAGCACAAATTTGAAATGGTTTGATGGATCTTTATGAAACTCACAGCAATCTGCCGAAAAAATAATAAATTCCTTTTTCCCCAACCTATTATTATGAAATGGGATTTATAATAATGAAAAAATAATTATTTTTTAGTAAATTAATTCATTAATAAGCCTGTCAAATGAAAGAAATGCTTAATTAATTTGACCAATAAATGGATAATGTTTTATTTTTACTTGGAATATATGTCTTAACCAAACATTACATAAATTACGAGCTTTAGTAAAATATGTGCCCTTTTTTACCAAATTATCTCCATATTAAGAATAAATTATATTTTGTTAAATATGTGTAATATAATGGAAAAAAAACCATTATTTTTTCATTGAATTTTTTATTGTTCATATGTAGTACATGCTCATTTGCACACAAATGTTGTTTATTTTATCATGTTGAATCATGTTTACATATTGTGTCATAATTGAAACCTTGTGTGCACCTACACTTTAAAATGCTATTAATCCTATAATTAGCTAATTAGTATTTTCTTTTACTGGTTACCAATTAAATGTTTTCAATTATTCTTCATTATTATCTTTAAAAACGATTGGAAAAATCAGATTTATAATATTTTTCACAATTGCTGATTGTGTATCCAACATGATACTAAGAACGATATTTGTAATAAGTATGATTTACCTATTAAATTGAAGATAAAAATATTTTAATGAAAAATAATATTGTCTGATGTTTAATTTTGTTACGAAACCAAAATTTCTGAAAATGAAAACAAATTAACACTAATGTTTAACAATTACAAAAAATCGTGTGCGCATCTCTTATTTTATCCCACTTCATTCTAGGTAAAAAATTTTACAGTCAACCATGTTACTCTACTAAATACAAAATATATAATTGAAACAGTGTTTTACTTTCCTAAAATTTCATATTTAATGAATTTTCTATCATCAATATTCTATCATGTATTTGCTTATTGTATCAAAAATTGGAAACGGTACTGTATTAAGAAATATAAAAATTCCCATCATTTAGTTTCAAGAAAAGTTCATTGTATGGGTAAATCAGATTAAAAATCCATTTTTTTAAAAAAATTGTTATAAAACATTTAATATAGTTCTTATTATTTATGTATTAATTCATGATTTAATGTAAGAATCATATTTTTTACTTTACATTCCATTTATTAACAAACGTTAGATAAACTTCGTAATGCTTATTAGATTTTAATCATAAATGACTCATTCGAATGAAATTTTCATAGAATGTTGTTTGAATGTCCATTTAAATTCTAATTTATGAATCTAATTAAGGTGTCATTATATACATAAAATAGTCATAATAAGATGAAATAATTAAATAAGATTATTAATGAACTTATAATAAAATTAACTAATTTTTCTGATCCATTTAAAATAATATAATTTTTAGTGAAATGAAACAGTTTCAAATAGTTTTTAGCAGTTGAATGTTAAATTTATATTATGTTATGTGTGATGAATGTTGCATAAGACGGGAGTTTATTTATAACTTAAAAACAATAAATAGTCTTTAAAGATCATTGAAAATAACACTACTAGAAAAAAGCATAGGATTGAAATGAAATTTTATATACATAATAATACAGACGAGAAACTTGTTGGATAGCAAAATTAAGCAACTGAAACAAATATAGTGTGCAAAATTGAGCGAAAACAACACAAAAGCAATTGCTCGTTTGATAACTTCTTGTTGCAATACATGCCAAAACACTTTCCAGCATTGAATTGATCAAATGTGTGTGTCTTAATGCGTATGGACTCACAAATTTAGAACACACACCTAAAAATCATGTAAAAAGTCAACAACAAGTGCACACAAAGGAATGTGATATTCTATTTGATCCCACAAATGGTCAATAAGGGACAAGTCCAGACAATTGACTGACCATTAGAGGCCTGTAAATGACGTGGTATGGATGAGGACGAGTATTACTCTATTGAAAAATTGTTCCTAGTAATCCTTTTAAAAATCTACATGGATTAGAAGAATCCTTTCAACATAACGCTCTGCCGCTATGACTCTATGTATCACAACTGCTGTGGAGTTTCTGTCGTGGTCTAGAATTAAATAATAGAGAGATAATTAAAACTCCGAGATAATTAAAACTGCTGTGTTAGCAGTGTTTCTTGCAATAGCATAGTTGAATAGTACCAATCAACTGAGAGTCACCCAGAGATTTCATCTGCTTCCAGAAGGAACCTTCATTCTTCTCTAAAAGAGGGTTTTGCCAATCTGTGATATTCCACTTGATTGTCTTGTCATTACAGTCAACGGTGTCGTTGTGTTTTTGTGTAATTTAATTCTACGAATAGATTCGTGATTAGAGAAATGAAATATTATTTAGTTATAAGTAATTTTTTCAATTTTAATTGTTTAAATTTTGAAAGTCGAAATACATGAAAAGTATGTTCGGATCACAGTTTTGCTTTGGCAATTATTTGAAAATGATTTGTGGAACAACTGCATTACTACCTGTGATTGTATTGTGGAGCGAGTCACTTCAGGCTCGAAGACCACATGAAATATTATCCTTCTATCCTCCAAACTCGTCTGCTTCTGGATAACTACAGGCCCTGAAAATCACACGTATTTATCATCCGTATACTTTACTCGTAACGTCTTTTGACTGCTCTTCATCGGAAACAACACGAGTTGTTTTCTAGCTTGAGGTTTTCAAGTTGTTACGGAAAACCCTTTCAAAATCTTACTGTGACAAACACTGTTGAATAATGGTGGTAAATAATGGTCGTGTAAATAATTTTGAGGAATTTGTCACGAAGGCCTGACTGTCACTGTCCATCATGAATCCTATTCTTTGAGAGATAGGGAGGGCTTTTGGTTTAGCCATCCCGATACATGTAGCCTGTCAAAGTTATATTCTGAATGTGAAGGTCAGTTCTGGAACTCAAAGTAATTCCTCCTCAAATGAGCAATCCAGCACCACCGTAAGGATGTCGTTTAATGGTGTTCTCTTGGTGGAAACGGATACATGGCCCTCTTCATAGGAAAGTCTGGTGAGATTCAGTATGAAAGCTAAACCAGGACCCGTCGGAAAACATCACACAAGACCACTGTTATGATGTTCACAATGCATGCTCTCTACTCCAGGCTAACCACTGGCAACAGTGAGTTGCGGTAAATGCAGCACATCTGACATACCTATGAACATATAGACCAATGTGCCCAAAGCGTCTGTACACGGTCAGCCTTGAAACGGTCGTAGGGGTAGCTAAAGAGAACTGACGAGACAGATCTGATACTGTGCTCCCTCTGTTTCTTTTGGCCGTAACTGTCAAATACCAGTCCTCATTCGGCGTTGTAACTCCGAGGTGACCTGTACTGTAACGTCTCTATTCACAATACCATCATCTTAGAACCGTTGCCAAAGCCTGGAGATGACACACTGAGAGATTCTAAGTTCCTCGAATACTTCCAGCTGGGTACATGTATATTCCATAATTCTACCTCGAAAAACATCATCCAAATGCTT
Organism: Latrodectus elegans; assembly: GCA_030067965.1. Lineage (NCBI taxonomy): Eukaryota > Metazoa > Arthropoda > Arachnida > Araneae > Theridiidae > Latrodectus > Latrodectus elegans. The sequence continues at coordinate 95,288,320 of CM057811.1, read as the reverse complement.
CCTTTTCGCAATAACTATGCGGTTATTGCACTGAAAGTCTTTTAAAGCGCTTTTTAATAATTTTACTTGTTTGAAACCATTCTTTATGGATGTGGCTCTCTCTTTCTTACTCCCTCTCTTACACTCTAGTCATTGTGACGTGCTATCAGCTCCATCTGGTGGTTTCTTGTAATTATTCTTCAAGATGTGTATGATAATTCTACATGTGAAATTTTTAATTTAGAGTTCATTTTCTGTGTGATTCTGAATTATCCTTAATTTATGAACATGAGTGTACGTATCTAGTATGTCATTTTGAAAGATAAATTATGTGTGACATATTGCATTTAAAGAATTTGAATAAGTTATGTATTTTCAAGTATGAACACAAACAAGAAAATGAAATGTATTTCTTCATTCATAGCATTTTAAATAGATATTTAATTTAAAAAGGATATTGAAAATTAGGTTATATACATAACTTTAATTCACATAAAATGTATAAAAATGTTCAATGTTCATGTGTTGCATTCAACATTTTTTTTTAAAAATAAACATCTTATCTATTAAAAATAAACTAAAACCAGCAAAATTTTTCAACAAAAAAAATTTATTTGTTTATTTTTATTTTCAAAATTTTTTTCTTCATACTTTGACGTCTAACATTGGCTTTCATTATGCATTTTACCCATTAGTTTACTCGTTCTTTGATCACTGTGGAATCAATTGTAAATTCAAAAAAAAATGTTTCTAAATGTTTAGTAAGTCTGCAATCCCAAATTATTTTTTTTTAAATAACACAGAATTATCAGTGGCAATCACCCTACAGGGTGAATTATTGAGGACAAACACAAAAATGTTCATAAATGTTGTTTAATTGGTATAGGTTAACTTACACGCACGGTATATCAATCTAATACTAAATAAGTCCTCTGCTAGTTTGAAAAAAATCCTGTACATTTTTTGCTTGACAGGGATTTTAATAAATTATTACAAAGATGTTTTATTTCGTCAATATAGAATTAACTTTCACACACGATATATCAATCTAATACTAAATAATCCTCTTTCAGCTTGACATAGATCCAGTACATGTTTTTTTTGGCAGGGATTCCCTAAATTAATACCAAGATGTTTTATTCCGTCAAAATAGAATTAAACTTTTATAACTGTCTCAATTATAGAGTTTTCTTTGATGAATTGCCCATTTTACTCACACATCTCTTTATAATGCTCCACAAATTTTCGATGGTATTTTATAGCAGGAGAATTACTAACACTAGTCCAAAACTGTTAATATCTGTTCTTAAAAATGTTCTTCCTTACTTATTGCATGAATTCAGATCTTGTTGACAGAAACTAACTCCAACAGTGGACGTTTGAATTATAGGTAAAATTTTTCTTTCTGTTAAGAAATGTATTTTGTAGAGCTTATGATCGCCGTACCTGGTACTAAGTTGTCAGGCTCCCCAGAAATAAGATAAATCAAAACATATATTTCTGAAGATGTTTTAATTTTTGTATAAGGTATTTTTGCCAAATGGTTCTCCAACACTTAGCATGATAAATCTTGGTCGAAATCGTTGCAAAAAGAATAATTTCGTCTCTGAATACAACATTCTTCTAGTCTTGTGCTGTCCTGTATTGATATTTTCTGGCCGAATTCAAACATCTTCTTTTTATTTCAGGTGTTGATAAATGTTTTTTGATTTAGTATTATTGCAAATCTCTCAGATTCAATAAGCCATCGTAAATGTTTGATGAATCCACATTGCCTTCAGTAGCTAATAATTTTTTCTGAAGATTTGTTTCTGTTTTGCGAGGATGTATTTCACTATTTCGTGCAAAAAATTGATATGTTCGGGAGGTGGCCTTGCGTATGCATCCCAATTTAGTCTTTTGATTTTAGTCTCCCACATTTAGCCCTTTACACATTAGCCGTTTTGGAGACACTGTTCTGAAAATCGTTTGCTTATTAATAATTCTAGAAACTCGATTTTCCAAAGCTAACTGCTGTAGCAATATCCCTCATAACCATAGAAGTATTCTGCATAAAGGTACAAACTGTAATTATTATTCCGGGAGTTATTTTAATTTTTAAGTAAATGTCAGACAGTTCCCGCAATCGACTACATGTTACAATAATTAAAGCGTAACATAATAGAAAAATTTCAACACGTCATATTCACTTATCCAAACCGGTTTAGAGTAGCCAAGTGCAATCAATCATTCATTGCATAAGAACTTGTAGTTGAAATTGATTTGAGGCAGAAATTTTTTGGGGAAAGAAACAATTTTTCTTAAAAAAAAATGTTTCTTCCAATTAATTCGTATAATAGTGAGAAAGTAAAATTTCATATTGTATAATAACAGTATGTTTTTTATAATTTATATTACAGAAATAGTATACGGGCAAAATTAATATAATGCAAATTTATAAAATTATTTTTTTCAAAATTTAAACATGTTTTAGTTTATACTTTATTAACTTATTGTAAATAATTTCATAGCTAAATATTCTATTAAAACCCTGAAAATAAACGATCCAATTATGATTAAACTTTAATAAAAATTTTAATATTAAAAGATGAACAAGTAATTACCTTGATGTGTTTCTATTTCAAACAGTAATTTTTAATAAAACGTAGCGTTTTAAATTTCTTAAGTATAAATTATTCACAAAGCTGAATGTATCAATAACTGCTTATAAATAAAGATATTTTTAGTCAAAATTCAAAATATATATTATTTGTATTGTATATTTTACTCGAAATTTCTTATCATTCATATCATTAGCATAAACAAGAAAATACCCTTAATTTTCTGTGGCTATATTTTTAGTGCATTTACTTCATAGTTCTGTTTATACTTAATGTAGAATATAAGGTAACCCGATTTGTGAGAAAAACATTTTATCACTTTAAAGACCAAATCCTACCTATTTTGAAATTATTTTTAAAATTCTTGTAAATCTTGGAAAATGTAAACTATTCAATTAAACCCTGATCATAGCTCAGCGCAAGGACACAATTCTTCAGAGGAAAGGGTCAGATGTAATCGCAGTAAACGCTAAGCGGATATGTAATCTTAACATGTGCATTTATGGTATTAAATAACATTAACGTGAATATCTACTAAATATATCGAAGAAAGATTTTTAAGTCTTTGATCGTTTTAATAAGGACAAAATTGGATTAAAACATTAAAATAGTTTAATCTTATGGTCCAGAGAAGTCCAATGACTGAACTACTTTCCTTGGATCATCTAACTGTAGAAATACTTTCCTCAACTATACAAAAGAATTCATGTTAAACTATTGCAACATTATGTTTCTATTACGCTTTTTGTAGGAACACTTTCTGATATGTGTGATTTGGAATTTTCCTTCTGCTTTATTAGGAAAATTCTCTGCAAGAAGCCAATACGCTGTCAAAGATATTCAAATGTCCCGTCTTCAGTGGTAAATGATGTTACTTAATCTTCTCAGAACTACTTAAAACTTTCAAGTATCAGCAATATTAAATATACCTGTCTGTTATTAAAACCATATTATAACAGAGAGAGAGAGAGAGAGAACGAGAAACACATACATTATTTTTGGAAATAATTAATATTATATTTTAATAAGTATGTAATTTAGTGAAATTCATAACATGATTAAAAATTGGATAGTTTACCAATTTATATTGGTAAATTTCAGCAGTTGGTACCTAAATATTATGTATTATGGATTTAATTCTGAATCCGTAAATTTTATGTTTTCACTACTAAAAGAAATTTTGATGTTTTATGCCAATGCTTGTATCAAATACGTTTTTATCACCGTTTCCTGCCCTTGTTTATATTCACTGAATTTCAACAGATGCTCAAATAATTTGTCTTATTTCATATTTTGATTTCTTTGATGGTGAAATTAAATTTAAGAAAAAAATGTTAAATAGCATATTTAATGTTTCACTTTATTTTTATTTATATTAATCTATATTTATAATTTTATGTGAGATTCTTAGTACTATTTATAATTTAATGTTTCACTAGTTATTTACATACTTAACGGTTACTATATTATATACATATATCAATTGTATTATTCTGATTCAATTAATATATTATCAGAATAATAAATGTAGATACAATTTTGGGATTAGGTTGTCAGGAGATAAATTTAATATAAATTGTACAAAGAACGTCGGTATCATCACTAAATGGTATTATTGTATATAAAAGAATTAAACACAAATAAAATTTCCGAACAGAATTAAGATGCCTAAGAATTATAGATATAAAATAATAGAGTAAGAGGACTAATTGATTCTATATGTGATGTATAAAATTTGTAATCATTGTTCAACTATAAATGATATTTTATTTTCCTTGCAATAATTAAAAATATTAAAACATGATAAATAAAAAATGTATAATTAGATAAAAAAAGTATAAGAATTGCAGAGACTAACATTCAACTACCTACTAGTAAAATCACTAATTTTAATCTTCAATTTGTAAAGTATAGGTTTTGCTCCAATGTATTGAGGGAGGTTTTTGTTTTCATACATATGACGTTATTAACTTACATAGAGAATTAACATAGTGCAAAAATGAATGATTTTTAATCTATATTAAAGAAATATAAAATATATAAGTGACAGACTCTCCTATCTTTGGGATATTAAATTTTTGCTAGCAATTTAATAGTCCAAAAAATAAATAGTCTATAGACAGGATTAGTCTACTCATTTTAACTACTATTTTAATAAAAGGTATTCTGCTTTCCATGCATATTTAATGGTGCAATTTTTTTGCACATTTCTCTATCATACAACATTTTAATTGCTTTGAAATCTAAAAACCGTACTCATGGGTAACGCAAATTCCTTCCTATATTTAAAAACATCAAATTCAATTTTTTGAAGTCGTCGTAACCATTACTGGGCAATGATTATTTACTATTATAAAACATATTCTGAACTATATACTTCTGTTACTTACTGCATATGTTTCCATAACATTCACTATTATATCATCAAATGCTGGTTTCTGGAAATAAACGAAAGTAACTCATTTAAAAGCACCAGAAAACGGTAAAATAAGATCAATATCACATGTAAATATGTTTATAAAATTTAGAAAATATAATATTAGCGTTCTTCAAAAATACGTAAAATTTCTTGTTTAAAATAAAATAACGATGAATTGCGATGTCTAAATTTCAATGAAATTTTAACTCATAATAAAAAGGGTTTTTTATTGCAAAGAGAAAAAAATATTTGAATGAGTTTCTGAAAATCAAATATGTAAATTTGTAAGAAGTGAGTAATTTCCTTATTTTCCAAGGATTTAATGTGATTAACGTACTAATAGAGTGTATAAATTATTCATAAACATGTGTGCATCGATTTGTATCGTTTCTTTGTTATTTTATGAATTATCTACATAATAGGCTAGTTTATTTAGCAGAACAAATCAGCTTAACGGATAATCGAGATTTTAACATAATTAATACAAAGAAAGGATTATCTTAACAAAGAAACATTAGATAATTCCCTTTTTACTTACTTAAATGTAACATTGACATTTCATGATGATTCAGAAATATCAATTTTACTGTTAATTTTCTGCATAATAATTTACTTATATTTCATAGGCTTATTTTCTAATAAAGGTTCTAAAAAGCATGTTTCTGTTAATCATATATATCTATAATAATATAACTGAAAAACATAAATATTTAAGATTTATATATATATATATATATATATATATATATATATATATATATATATATATATATATATATATATATATATATATATATATATATATATATATATATATATATATATATATCTGTGTGTGTGAGTATTCAGTACAAGTTTTAAAATTTTAATGATGTTACTATAAGCAACTGCAAATGTATCTTCAGAATTTTGTAATTATCAAATATTTTGGCAGAAAAGTGATAGGTTCAGTAAATTATCTTTACATTTCTATCAGTTGGATTCTCCTACCAAACCAGTGTTTATTGACACTTTAAAATAATTTAAAAAAAGAATGGAAGTCCGCAAAAATTGTTGTAAATAGAATCAATGATGACTGTATTGTAAAATTCCAAAGATTAGTCATTAGTTAAAAAAATTGTGCAGCAAGGAGCTATATTTGCTGTGTAGATTTGAACCATATATATTTGCTAAAAATTCTTAAATCGTATCTTGAAAAGATTAGGAAATTTTTTAAGGCTATAAATTATTTAAAGTTTAATGAAATTAATTTTAACACTTAGGAAATATTAAATTTTATAAATTTAATTTTTTGTTCTATTATTTTTATATGATATCATTTATTGTTATTTTATTGTGCATACAGTTTAAAATAATAAGAATATTATGGGCACATTTATGATTAATTATATGCCTTTAATCTTAAATGTATTTTTAACATTTTACACATGTATAATTTACACTTATTTATGATTATTTTATTGATTTATATCTTATTTTATGCATTATGCCAGTATTAAACAAATATGACATTATTTTTGACGCTACTGATAATTTAATTTTGTCCGATGATTCTTTCTTAAATTAGGACAGTTTATTTAATTTGTCATTAATTTTCGTTTCATTTGTCATAATTTCAGTCACTCAATTTTACTGTAAGGCTTATTTCAAAACTATCAAACGCACTGTAAAACATTCGGTATTCTATGTAGAGTTATTATTGGAAAGAATTAAATATTCTAGTATTCATAAATTATAAAATACAAAAATAATTCAACATTTATAAGAATTAAAATATTATAGTAAAACTAACTTTTTAGGTTGATGATATTTCTCTGTATACACATACATTCAAATAAAATTCATCATTCATTTTCATGTGTGTCATACTTATATATATGTATTACGGAAAGTATATAATTCAGTGATAAATGAGTGACCATCACAAAATATATGCGGGAAACCGGATAATTTAAAACAGGATGTTTAAAAGCGGATTTTTTAATATTTCAAAGCGGGTATTTTAAAACACGCTTGATTTTATGATTCCAAGAAGTCTCAACTTTTTTTTTTCTATATGTATAATTTTGTAGAAGTGTGCAATCCTGGTCAAAACATAAAAACTTTTTGTAATTAAATTTACTGTCCATTTTACTGATAAAAACATTTACCTTTCGTAAACATAGTATCCTATTATTAAATCAGCTCTGTAAAAGTGAATGGAATGTTATTGCGGCTTAGTAATTCATCGGATTAGTGGATTTTTCTCTCATATCAATGTTCAAATGCGTGTGATATCATGAGGCAATTCATCTATCTATATGACAAACACGAACCATCATACTAATTTCATTAAAACTGACAGCTCTATATTAAAGCTAAACCATTATAGCATTTAATACTAATCCACATTTGTCCTATGAAACAAATCGCCTTTTTATTCAGTTATCAGATATTTATTCACATTAATTTCTGTTCCATCCTTAAAATAATGCTTTTCCTCTTTCAAACAACAGAAATAAAAAAAATAAATGAAGTCAAAACAGAAACAATACGGTATAAAATGTCAATCTACATTCCATGAGGAATATTTACTTTTGTTATTATTGAAGTATTTTGTACACATAACTTACATAATTTATACACGTTAGTGAATGGTCAAAAGGTATACAACAAACATTCCGTATTACGATTTGGTCGGGATACTTCTATTGTTAACAGGCATTATTTATATCTCACCGAGTAAAAGACTCCAAAAAGTAATTTAGACACAGTGAAATAAAACAAAACCCTTCCTATTTCCCTATTTAGGATAAACGTAAAATGTTATTACGCGATGAAAACAGTTTAAAGAGATGTTTAATTATTTCACTACAATAAGTTTTAAATTTAATTCTGATTTGAATACTCACTCAATCTTCCATTGATTATATTTCCATTGCATGATTTATGATCCCAAAATTTTTCATAATCACTTTAAAAAATCAATTAAAAATATGCAAAACACTTTGTTAAATATAAAACTAAAGGAATTTAATAAAAAGTTCATAGGAATATTTAAAAAAAAAAAAATTTTATTCATTTTTGTGGAAGTAGTTTCAAATTTTAATTTTGAAACTACGGAATGTGTATTGTGTGCTCCTCTTTTGCTTCAATTTATTAAATAAAGACATTGTTACATATTTCATTGTACAGATTAAACGGCATTATATAATCAGGAATTACTGTTCAGTAATAGTGGCAGGATTGGAGAGCGGTAAATAAAACGAAGGGTTTTTGATTTGATTCCAGCTACTGTTGCACAATAGTATATTGATGTTGTGTTTCTGTCTTCTGTGCAATAATGTTTGTCGAGAAAGGTGTTTGGAAGCTACCAAGGTTTCTTATCTTGCGATAGATGAATAAGATAGACTATCCATGATAAAACTCAATTTACCCTATTCTTCTTCTTTCTTATCTCCTGGTCTGATTCAGACCAGGTCCATGATTATATTTAAAGGACTCACAAATGTCCTAAACCGTTAATTTATCGAATTTGCTGTGTGGTATACCATTTATTTTTCAATATAAAACATGACATGCAACCATTGTTTTTCTAAAGAGGTTAATATTTGACTGACAGAAATGAATTTTTCTTAACACTTTACTACATATATTTTATTAATTTTATATTACTTACATTCCTCAATTTTATCCAATTAATTATTTTATGAATTTAAGTTTTAGTAACTTGTTATTTTTCTAGTTTTAATAGACATTAGAAGAACTTAAAATCAAATTGTTGAGCTTTCAATGCTATCAGCGGAATGTACATAAGCTTAACGTTGTATATTTTTTAAATCAAGGCAATAGAATATTTAATTATTTCTATTTCAAAACTAATATCTCTAGCCTTATGTCCTCCATTTCAAGTTACAATAAGCTTCTGTTTGTGGATCAATGCCAAGAGTTTCAACTTCCACCATCTTAGCTAATATTTCTAACATAATTTGAATATTTTCCTGAAAAGAATATTCAGATTATACTATACATATGTGAATATATATATATATGTATATATATATATATATATATATATATATATATATATATATATATATATATATATATATATATATATATATATATATATATATATATATATATATATATATTTACCAAATAAAAAAACGGTTTAAATATAAAGTATTTTAACACAGATGACTATTTTTGCTGACTTACTTCAACCTGCTTAGCGTAGAATAAATTTTAAAAAGAATTGAAAATGGAGTTGACGCGAGAACATTTTAGCGCTATGATTTTCTATGATTTAAAATCAGGATTAAATCATGAATAATGAGTTCAACGGTCGCAATTAGCATTTCGTGATGAATCTGCAGCTCGTGCTACTGTATTCAGATGGTTTAGAAAATTCAGAAGAGGTCGCAATTTTCTTCAGGATGAAGAAAAAACAGGAAGGCCATCGTCGGCAGTAATACAGGATAATGTGTCTGCCATACGAAAAATGTTAATGAATGAAAATCTCTGTACCTATCAAATGATACAGAAGGAACTTAACATTGGATCCGCAGCCATACACAAAATCATTCATGAAGAATTACGTATGAAAAAAGTAGGTAATCTTTGGGTTCCCCGTAATCTAACTGAGCACCAAAAAGAGGAGTGTATCAGAATCAGTAAAGAAACTCTTAAATTGCTTAATGATGGTGGCCACCGCATCATTGCAAAAATTGTAACAGGTGATGTAACGTACATACCGTTTTTTGACGTTCTAACACGTCAAGAAAGCAAAGTATGGGTCTTTGAAGATGATCCCACGCCGACAATGGTGAAAAAACAACGCGCACTGAATAAAGTGATGCATGCCGTTTTCTTCAGAAGTACGGGATTGGGCAAACCATCAAGTTGGAAGGACAGAAGACAGTAACAGCAAACTGATATACCACTAAATGTCTTCCAGAAATTCTACAAGAACTAAATGTTAGGGGGCTAATGCTTCACAATGACAATGCATCTTCACATACAGCCGGATTAACAGTTGAGTTTCTTAAACAAAAGCAAATTAAAGTGATCGAACATACGCCGTATTCATCAATCTAGCTATGTGAGACTTTTGGTTATTCTTTAATCTAAAAAAGAACTTACGTGGACGTCGTATTCATTCAGAAGAAGAGATTGATATGGCTATAAATGCATTTTTTCATCTATTCCATTAAATGAATGGCTTGAGACATTTAATATGTGGAAATTTCGTCTACAAATATGCATTGATGCTGCAGGAGACTACTTTGAACACAGAAAAATTTGTAAGTACAACTTTAAAAACCTAGTTGTTGTATCTCAAAAATTTCAGATTGACCCTCGTATATTGTGTGGGTATATATATATATATATATATATATATTGTGATGTCCAATATTGTGGACACTTTTGGAAATTTTATTTTTATGTTTTTGAACTTTGTATGCTTATAGAAAGCGATACGTTTCACAAAATGCAAACTTGTATATATCATTTTAAAGAAAATGTATTACTGAATTCAATAGAAAACGCAAAATAAAATTATTTGCAATACAAAAAAAGTTAAACGATAATAGTTATTGATATATATTAGATAGTGATAATTGCAGTGAGTTATCAGTACTTAGTAGATTACCCTAGTACCCTTTATTTTTGATTACTTCTTCACATCGAAGTTTCATTAAGCTGACAAGGGTTTTAAGCTCTTCTTTCTTTATTACATGAATCCAGGAAGCAGTTATAGCCTCAATTACTTCCCTTTTATTTTAAGTGCACCTCATTCTCACAAGAGTTTTCAAACTGTGCCACAAATATTTGATAATATTGAGGTCAGGACTGTTTCCTGGCCATGACGACAATTTAATGCTCTTTGTACGAAACCACTTTTTTGATATTTTGGCCGAGTAGCAAGGGTCAGAATCTTGCTGAAAAATAAACGAAGTGTTGTTTAGAAAGATATCTCTGTATCTCTGATGGAAGGCAAAAGTTTTGGTTCTAGAATAATGTCAATGTATTTTCTGGCATTCAGTGTCCCAATGATGGCATGAAGGCGACAAATACCATCTGCTGACATACATGACCAAATCATAACACTAACTGGGTTCTTCACAGTTGCTTGAATGCAGTCAGGATGCAGCTCTTTTCCTATTCTACGTCTTACATATTTTCGCCCATCACTACCGAATAACGTTAGTTTAGATTCATTACTCTATGTAACTTGTGACCACTGATCATCTGTCCAAATAATGTGCTCCTTTGCCCATTGTAGTCTTTTTTTGTTGAAAATTAAGATAAGGCTTTTTTCATGGAATTATACCTCTCAGTTCAATAGCTGTTAAACTTCTCCTGATTGGTCTTGAGTTGCAGAAACACCAGCATCATTTAAATCACTTCTGATGGCCGCTGAGGACATTCTTCTATCTTGGAAACATAATCTACTTATTCTTCTGTCATCAATAGATGTGGTGCACCTTTTTTTGGCCTTTTCATTCTTTGTATTTCATTAAATTTGTCTCCTGATATCGCAAACAAAACTTTCGGACTCCAGATGTAGTCACTGAACCACTCACCTGTCTTGCAATTTCAACATAGGAAAGACCTTTTTCTTGTAACACAATAATATTAAATCTCTTTCTAGGTGCTCAATCTACTTTTTTATTTGATGTCTTTGCTTCTTGACTGAGTATTAAAAATGTTTTCAAAAATTCCTACTTGCAATTGCAGTGTATAAGAAACAGTTCCACCTTTTACAGAAAAAAGAAAAATAAGGAATTATTAGCAATGAAATAAGGCTATAATTTTTTCCTGGTATCATGTAGTAACGAAAGAAGAGCTTAAAATATTTGTCAGCTCAATGAAACATCGATGTGAAGCTGTAATCAAAAATTAAAGGTACTCTACTAAGTTCTGATAACTTACTGCAGTCATCACTATCTAATGTATATCGACAGATATTATCGTTTAACTTTCTTATGTTGCAAATAATTGAATTTTGTGTTTTGGAATGAATTCAGTAATAAATTCTCTTTAAAATGATACACACAAGTTTGCATTTTGTGAAACGTAATGCTTTGTAAGCATACAAAGTTCAAAAACATAAAAATTTCCAAAAGTATGCACAATTTTGGCCACCCCTTTATACGCAAAACAATTTGATTATTATGTGATTCAACTCATGTTGAAAAATTGAAACTATTTCTTATTTTAGTAAAATATTTTGCAAGAACTGGATCATATCGTGGCTATTGGAAAATTTTCAGTTATAAATTTAAATTATTGTAGAGTTATATTGTAATAATCAATAAAAAATCCCCATTGAACTTTTGGAAAATGGCATGAAAGTAGTAATTTTATTCAAATAATTTGCAATGAAAAGTATGAACCTTCGAAATTGGAAATGTTTATAACGTTAAAAAGGAAGTTAACCTCAAAATATGTATCATATCGTGGATTTTGGTAATCAAGGATAGTGAAGTATATGATTTCGAAACAGCTAAATCAAAAACAAATTCATCAGTTTTAATGCTGGCATTACTAGTGTATTAAGGTTTCATCTTATCAGAAAAAAAATCGAAAACCTTGAATAAATTTCAAAACAACCATTTTTTTTGTCGTAATTGCAAATTTATTTCTTTCAAGAGAAAATCTTTTTAGCAAAAGATTTAGTCGTTGCGGATTTGTATAGAAAACGAAATTAGACTATATTTGCCTACAAAGAATACATAAAAAAGGAATGCGCATTGCTTGAATAAGCAGATAATTATCAAGACAACATATATATTATTCTAAAATTGCATTGACTGAATGCAGAAAATTATTGTCTTGCTGCACACTACATTTACTTGAGTGAAAATTTTTGAAAAGTTTGCCTTTCAATGCTACAGTATCGTTAGAAAACACCATGACCAAAATATTTTAAAAATGCCAATGAAGTCATTGACAAAAGTTCTATTGTCATTTTCAAATGAATGTTGCAGAAATGGTGAAATTAGAAATAGAAAGAAATGCTGCATTGTTTAAGCTAAAAAAATCATATCACTATATCATTGACTTAAATAGTTTTTCAAAGTCGGTATGTAGCAAATTTTTATCCTGCTGTTTACCATATCTGCATTGATTAAAATTTACATAAATGTCGATTACATAATATTGATTTGCAAGAAAATATCATGAATGAAGTTTGCCAAAATTTCCAATAAAGTTCTATAAAACATTTATTGCCATTACAAATATCTGTTGCAGAAATACTGACATTAGCAACTATATAATAATGTGCATTGCCCGAGGAAGCTGTTAAAAGTCAAAGCACCATATATGCAATCCCCCCTATAACACAGTATATTAGTTCCGCATTATGGCAAAACGCGTTGTACGAGCACTCTCGTAAAATGCCCACGTATGACTTCGTATAACGCGTTATATACAAAGGATTCATGTTTAAATGTTATGGTTAAAGGGAGTTTGAATGGAATATTAAGGAAACACTATGTTATGAACCGAAGTGTTTAGTTAATATCTAATTAAAAATATTGAAAATATTTTTTTTACAAATAAAATAAATTAATTTCAAATGAATCAAATAATTCTAAAAATTTTATATTATATGTTCATTCGCTACAGAAGCTAACTGAAATAACGTTCCACTGACATCTTTCCTTAGCAGTAGTCTCAAAAGCCAATAATATAATTTGCTTTAATTTTATAAGAACACAATTGATACAATGTGAAAACGTACATGAAATTGATTGTTAACTGTGCAAAAAATTATAAATTTTGCAGTATAAAAATTTTACGTGGGGAATACATTTGTTACATAGGGTAAAACACAGGTTATACGATGCATATGAAATTGCGTTATAAAAGTACTGCAATATAGGATAAATTACTGTGTATTGACATAAATTATTTTGCGATGGATAAATGTAAAAAATTATTAATGCCACTGTCTGTTATATCTGTATTAATTACTCCAATTATGCTCATATTGATTAGCGTTGGAATGGTTTTGCAAAAAAATTATTAATGCCACTGTCTGTTATATCTGTATTAATTACTCCAATTATGCTCATATTGATTAGCGTTGGAATGGTTTTGCAAGAAAATACCACGACACAAATAAGTAAAAAATCCCAATGACGTTTTTCATCAAGGTTTCTATAAAATAGAGCCTTGAGGTAGAAGACCATTTGTGTTGCTGTTGTTACTTACCTCAGGTTGTCTAGCCCCCATAAAACCAAAAATATCTAAAATATCTAAAAAATAAGATAGGTCCCGAAGGACATCATCTTTTTTAAAATTTAGGCAAGTTAAGATATGTCCAGGGGAGGCCATATTGACGGGACACCAAAGACAGCCTGGAAATGTCCTTTGCCACTACTGAAAAGTGATTCTTCTTGTGTGCCTACTCAGATAGTCGGAAAAGGCAGTTTGATAAGATCTTGGTCTAAGATTCAAGGTCTCACCTGGTCTTTTGGCGAAGTACCATGGAAGGTTGGGAGGAATTTTCATAAGCTTATTCAATTAAGTTTTTTCCAGAGAAGAAATCTCACTAGATGTGAGCTCTCCACCTGGGTTTACTTCCTCTTATGACGCCAATCTGGGAAAGAAATCCGCTCTTTCATTCCCCTCTACTCCCTAACTATTTTTTATAGACAAATGTCTCAAGTTCAATTTTTGTGACAATTGAACAAAGAAAACTGTGAATATCGTATTTGAACTTTGAAAATGCACAACTCCTTTGGTAAATGCTTAGGAGTTTTCAAGGTTTTATAAGGAATAAAACCTTGAAAACTTCCAGGTTTTATAGGAAGTTTATTATGCAGCAGACGTTATGATACTTACCAGCAGCATTAAGCAGTACACAGCGTAATGTCAAGGGATGTGAGCTTCCAGATACTCAGAACTTTTTTGTCTTTAATAAGATGTTTATTTCAATTTAGATGCAAATTTCCTAAAAATTACGATATTTTGTTTGCGAGTTCACAAACTATTTAAATAACACATAATAATATAAGGTTGAACCAGAGTATTAGGTTTTTATATACCACATTCTAATCATAAAATATTGAAATATGACTCTTAAGTAAGGATAATATATTTCTCTCTAATTTGGTTAATATCTATTAGGATTTTCATAAAATTAAATTTTTGATTTGATGATTAATCAATATTTAATAAATTGAAATAAATTTTATAATAAAAATAGGTATTGAAACTAGGTTTTCACCATTAACTCAGAATAAGCGTAATAAAACTGTTAAAAAAAATATACCTCTCTGGCAAAATATTTCATTCCAACAAGGATACAGATGATCTGAAGACCTTGTTTCTGGTCTTCCCATATCTTCGAAGGAATTAACCAAGTTTTCTACAGCAACTCCTATAGAGATAAAAACAATTAATTTAATCAAAGCCATATTAGAAGAAACCAAAAATAAGCCAAGAATAAGGGGAAATAAATTTCTGTAAGAAGAATACGACATTTTATATGATTTCATATTGAGAAAAGCGTCCAGTATTGCTTACTTAACGCAGTGTCACGTGCAATCCCAATCATTTTCATACATTGTAAGTAAATTAGTTTTGATTTTCAGGAAGTTAATGAACAAAATATAATATAGGAAAACTGTTGCGTGTGTTTAGCACATAAAATCAATTGATAAATGTTAATAATTCATATAGAGATATCAAAATATCAGTTGATATCATCTAAAATCTCCTAAATTATTATTCCATTGAATTGTTTAAGAAAATAATTATTTTTCCTTGTTACTTACATAATGAGTTTCCCTGTACAGCATAAAATGAAATAAGTAAACACAGCTTTTATTTCATTACACTGAAAAATAAATAACACAATGTACTGTTTATTTATTTATTATTTTTTTGAAGATATTTGCGTTGGAAAAAAATTTTATTTTGTTCATTTTTTACATTAGAATTGATTTCGGCTGATAAATAATGTTGTAGATAAATATGTGCTTCATAAAATTTTATAATAATAAGTTTTTAAGAATGAAACGTGAATTTTTATTTTAGTAAAGTTAATGAAACACACAAATTAAGTTTATGAGATTTGTGTGTATCATTAGCAGCTAAATGGAATAAAAATTTTATGGATGATATCCTAAAGAAACACTGGACAAAAACTATATGATTCATGTATAAAAATTGTATATATAATATCAAATAATGTGGAAGCTATGCTTTAAATATAAAGTTCAATCCTTAAATAACTTAAATAATTTGAAATAAACAAATAAAAATTACAATTTGTTTTTCTTCAAATTTAATAGATATTTAAATTTACAACTTTTAATCAATTTTTATATTTATTTTTATTAAAACTTATTTCAAATATTTTAAGTGCAATAAATTCTATTTATAATTCTTTACCTGTTTTTTAAAGTAGAAATAGGTGAATTTATTCTTCTAATGTCTTCCGTGAATTTAAATATGAAAAGTATATTGGTTTATGAAATCGATTTCCGCTTAACGTTTATCGTGACTACTAACCTTAATGTACTTTATTTAGATTAGAAAAGAAAGAGAAAGAGGTAACAAGTTTTGGCTCCACTAATAATATTTAAAATTACATTACTCAGTTCTGTTGACTGCCAATCAATTTTAACCAATGAAAATGATTCTTATCTAACCGATGACGTTTTTCCAATGAAGTGAAAGCTTCCTGCTCTTTATTTGTACCTTTCTACTAAAACAATGGCTGGGTGGTTGTTACGGTCATAAATCAGAAAGTATAATTAAATGAGTAAACCAAAAGATAGAATCGAAAAAACATCCAATCTTTATTTTTTTTTCTGAGTTAGGGAGAAATTTTTAATTTTAATGTGGATGCCTGGGCACTTTGGTGTTCCAGGCAATAAATTAGCTGATGAGCTGGCAAAGACTGGATCAACAACGACATTTTTGGTCCTGAACCAGTGCTAGGTATTTCTAAAGAATTGATCACAAAGAATGTCTTTGATCTCTTCAGGAAACAACAGTTTATGAATTGGTACAATGCCAATGATCAAAGACAAGCAAGACTATTAAATAGCACGTGCTCTAGTAAAAAGCAAAAAGAATTATTAAAGCTCAATAGAAGCAATCTAAGGAAAGTAGTGGGACTAATTACAGGACACTGCCACCTTAAAAGACATCTCACCATAATTGGAGTTTCAGATGATCTCACTTCTCGAGGTTGTCATTATATGGAAGAAACTTCAATACACATCATATGTGAATGTGAAATCTTTTCGGCTTATAGATTTGAACACCTGGGTCAGCACTTGATTGAACCTTGGATGTTGCAGGAAATTCCTGTAAAATGCCTGCTGAATTTTACTTCAGACACTGGTCTCTTCAAATAGGGCTTTCTAAGGGACATAGTACAATAGACGTATGGTCGTGGTGCTAGGTTCTTTTAGAACCACCCTATCTTAAATCATATCTAATCTAATCTAGAAGAAAAATACCTTGGTTTTCGAATATCCTATTAAAATTTACGAGAATTTCGAGTGGATATAAAATACCAAAAAATATGACAAATGAAAAAAAAATTAAAATAAAAAAAAGTAAAATCTCATGGAAGTACACACAATAAAATTAACGTAATATAAAATAATGATATTTGGCCTAAAGTGTGTATTTTTTTAACAAAATTGTATAGTAAATTATCAAAAGAAATATAAATATTGCAAAAATGCTTGGATAGATAAACAAAACAAACTATATGAAATATTTTGCGCAAAAACAAACAAACAAAAAAATAAAATTACTAAAAATACATAAATTCAAAACTTTCAAGCTTTATATAAATAGAGTAGCAATA
The DNA here is from genome assembly GCA_030067965.1 of Latrodectus elegans. Taxonomy (NCBI): domain Eukaryota; kingdom Metazoa; phylum Arthropoda; class Arachnida; order Araneae; family Theridiidae; genus Latrodectus; species Latrodectus elegans. The sequence continues at coordinate 95,270,493 of CM057811.1, read as the reverse complement.
CTTACATAAAAAGATATATGATAATCTACAAATATAAATTAAGCACAAATTCATATTCAATATAAAGCACATAAATGTGCAAATGAAATTAAATACCAATATGGTCAGATTTATCAAGATATATATATATATATATATATATATACGAGGGCCGTTCAGAAACTAACCTCCGGTTAATTGAAAAAAATATACCAAGTTAAGTAAAAATATTTTAATATATACATCTTACAACTACATCTTTGCACTATTTTTCGACATAGTCACCATTACGATTGAGGCACTTATCGTATCTCTTCACAAGGTTTGAAATTCCTTCTGCATAAAAATCACCCGCTTGTGCCTTGAGCCAGCCTGTGACCGCATCTTTGAGCTCTTCGTCGTCATCAAACCGCTGGGACCCGAGCCATTTCTTCATATGCATGAAGAGGTGATAATCGCTTGGCGCCAGATCTGGGCTGTAAGGTGGATGGTTGAAAACGTCCCACTTGAAGGACTCAAGAAGGGCTGTTGTTCTGCGAGCAGAGTGAGGACGGGCGTTATCGTGCAAAAAACGATACCGGAAGTCAGCATACCACGGCGTTTGTTCTGTATAGCCCGTCGTAATGCTTTTAGTGTTTCACAGTACACGTCTTGATTAATGGTCGTCCCACGTTCCATGAATTCAACCAACAACACCCCTTTGGCATCCCAAAACACCGTTGCCATCAGTTTTCTGGCAGAAAAAATCTTGCCGGGCTTTTTTTGGTTTGGTAGGCGAATCTGAATGTGCCCACATCTTTGATTGTTCTTTTGTCTCAGGGTTCACGTACTTAATCCAGGTTTCGTCACCGGTCACGATTCTGTTTAACAATGGTTCTCCTTCGTCCTCATAACGTGACAGAAAGTCTAATGCAGAGGCCATTCTTTGAGTTTTGTGGTGGTCGGTAAGAATTTTCGGCACCCATCGTGCACAGAACTTACGGTAACCCAATCTTGCTGTCACTATCTCGTACAAAAGAGTCTTAGAAATCTGTGGAAAATCAGTAGACAACTCCGCCATTGTGAAACGTCGATTTTCACGAACTTTTGCATCAACTGTCTGAACGAGGTTCGTCAGTCACCAATGATGGTCTACCACTCCTCTCTTCATCATGAACGTTTTCTCGTCCACTTTTAAATAAACGTACCCATTCACGGACAACTCCTTCACTCATAACTTTTTGGTCCGTACACGGCACAAAGCTCACGATGAATAGCTGCTGCAGAGTATCCTTTGGCTGTAAAAAACCTTATAACAGCACGCACCTCACATTTGGCGGGATTTTCTATTGCAGCACACATTTCAAACTGCCACAAAAACTAAACTAGCGTAGGTACGATGTTCACTCGACTACGGCTTGATGCCGACTGACCTGCTGAGCGCGTGACTGCACAGATGGCGCGCTACTCCCCACTACCCGCACTGTGACCAATCGGAGGTTAGTTTCTGAATGGCCCTCGTATATATATATATATATATATATATATATATATATATATATATATATATAGATAGATAGATAGATATATAGATATATAGATAGATAGATTAGATTTATAATGGATGTTATCCTTGTAATGAGTGATTGAGGAGAATTTGTTCTTAAGTTGTGTTTTGAGATAATTTATCAAAATCTGTAATATGTGAGAAACGCTTAAAAACCGGTGAGATAATAATCTATATTCTGAAGATTCAAAAGTGATTCTTGCCCTCATTGTTACAAAAGTCACAATTATTACTAAGAAAAAGTTAAATTTATGAAATTTAGAAGTCTTCCAAGCATCAAAAATGCGTAAAGGCTACATAGAAAAATACCGCAATTTTTCCTGAAAATCATTTTTAGCAAGGGATAGAGGTTGTGAAAACAGGATTCATTTACCACTAAAAACGCTGATTCCAGGACTTTTTTTTATAAATTTACGCTTTTTATGTATATTAATAATTTTGGGATAGCTGGAAGTTTTAAAAAAGAACATGGTAAGACATTTCTTATGTGTGCAAGTAAATGACGTTATTGACAACAAAACATTTTTATGATATATTAATTTATCAATTTAAACTGTTTTTATTTCAAATGACAGGGCAAATACAAGGAATAACATAAATAAAAGTTATGAAAAATCATAAGAGGCATGAGACAAAGACATGACAGGTGAATACAGTACATAAACATAAACGATATGACTGGAGTCATTGCCCCAAAAGTTCTCTGGCTTGTCTAAAAAGCAATAATTCAAATCTGCGATGTAGTGCAGCACAACGGTGAAGGTGGGTCCTATTCATGGGCTCTGCTAAATTGCAGAGTGAATAGTCAGGTGAATTCAAGATGCCAATGCAGTGCCAGCGTTCAGTCGGACATCTTGATTCGTTAGCTGTGCCACAACTTCACGGCATGGACACCGTGATTTTAGAAGGTCATTTTTCTACCACTTGGCTTATTACGCAAAAATTTATTTTAACTAAAAATAATTGAATGGAATTGTATAATTGTTCCTTTAGAATATTCTGAGGATTATCTCAATACCAGTCAAATTATGAGGATGCAACTCCTGCCGTTTAGATGATAATTTCCAATCCTACATTCATTTAAGAAAGCTGTTGTCTTTTAAGAAATGAAACAAACAAATGTAAAGCATTTTAATAAGTCGAATGCTATAGATGAACCAAAAATAATGTTTCGATTAAAAAATTCTTTTCTAATTCCTGCAGTAATAGCACAAATTAACTTTGTGTTTTCTTTAAACTTTAGAAGATGTAAAATTGTCATTCATATAAAAGTTGTTGCTTTGACAGCATCCTGTTTCTTGTGAGCATTACCAATAAATAGACTGTTTTACGCCACTAATCCTACACAAGAATTCAGTGTTCCTTTAAGAGAAGTCCTTTGAATATTATTCGAAAAACACGTGATTGGGATAGAAAGAAAAAATTCACACGAATATTTTGTGACTTGGTTTTCCGCTGTTGTGGATGCATCCTAAGGCAATTACATTTTTTGAATAATATTGTGTGAAAACGTATAGATTGTTTATGATATTGCTTGTACGGTTTTATGGAAATGTGGCGAGCAATTTATGTATAACACTTATATAAATTTTTACAGAAATTCATCATCTCAGTTTAATACTAACCATTTTATTTGCGCCCTTTTATAATGTCCATTATTTAAAATTCAGTTGCACTAAATACTAAATTGATTCATAGCTGGTTAAAACCTTTATTGGTGGACAATCAGCCATTCTTATTAAAGTTAAGATTTAGTGATTGTTCTGTTTTCCATGTGCAGGGAAAATGGAATGGTAGTTCAATATTTCTCTCATTGTTTTGAAAATGTAACGCTAATTAGTTTCTGAGTCATGAAATTCAAAAGCAAATTCATTAGAAGGATTCCGCTACAGTTTATGGAGCCTCATCAAAATGAATGCCAAAGAATTTTAACAATAGCGTTATATTTTCATTTCACCAACTGATTTTCTTACGGGAAATCTTCAGACAATTATATTTGAATTTTTAAGAAGGCAAAAATATGTAAATGCATAAAACCTTGGTATCTCGACAAATGTTTTGAATGTATCCATAATCAGCTTAATTTATTCTAATGTATAATTTGGTAAATTAGCACGAGTATCGCCTATTAATGATATGATTTTTTAAGCCCATTTATTATTTTTAAGTAAATGTCACTTATCGAACATCATATTAAATCAAAACCATTATATTGTCTATCATTTCCATGAGTCCTCTTTAATTCTAAAATATGGGTAGACCGATAGCATCAACATTTGATTATTATAAGATTAGTATTGCTTTTTCTTTCCTTTTTTTTCTAGTCTTTCTTTGAAATTTTTCAGAATTAGCGCTTCCAAATTTATTGTTTCTACCCAAGAAACACATTAAAAGTGTTTGAAAGATATAAAATGCTTTGTTTGATGATTTTAACATGTATTGAGTGTAAAAGTGCCCTCAAAAAACTTTCAATTTTCCAAACTTGATGTCAAAATATTCTCAGTCATAATTATGACTTATCTTGTTTATAAGACTAATTCATTAATTTTATAAAGTATTCAATAAGTAACTTATAGTGAAACATTAAATTTAAAAGCTTACGTCCATTGAATGAGATGATGATTTATTGATGCATAGCCTTAAGTAATAAAGAAATGTCTTGGAGGGGCATAAGAAAGTAAAAACAATTTATATGTAAACAGTTTTTTTCTTTTTACAATAAATTCATTAAAAAGCTCTTTAATGACCAATATGTATAACTACTTAAAAAATGTCTGATATGTTTAATTAATCATCTGAGCTCAAATTGCTTCTGACAAATACTTGTATTTTCTTAAATTTATTTTTATTCTAAAATAAAACTACAATGCTGTTAACCTTAATTTCAACACCAAGAAACACAACAGATATCACAACAAAATTTATTTTGTAGATAACATGTTGACCAAGTATCAAATTGTTAAATTTATAGAGTTCTGTGAAGTGTGCGTCCTGCCAAAATCAGAAGCCAGAGTAGTTTCTATTGTTGGAGATCACCGCTGCTACATCTCTTGGCATTGATTCAAAGAAACTTTGGATATGTTCTTGGGGTACAGCAGATCAAGCATTTTTCACACGTTGCCAAAATTGATCTTGTGTGGCAGAAGGGGATGTAGTTTGGGCTAATGGTTGAGAAACCATGGAAAACCTATTTTCTAGCAGCGAAAGATCTGGAAAGCGAGTTAGCCAGGGGGAAATTCAATCTGGCGATTGACAAGAACATTTTAACAATTATCCTGTTCAAATATGGCTACGGGCAAGCCGAGAATATCAGGAAGGAACACTGCTTCCAACACTTCGGAGATATAGCAGTGACTATTTAAAGTACCAATAATGCGTACTAAGAGGAGTGCAAGAGTGGCATCCAATACCACCCTATGCCATAATACCAGGTGCAGGACGAAATATGGAGGTGCATAACAAAGCTGTTCAGCATCCTCTCTCCCCGGAGTCTCCCGACTCGAATGCGTGCATCATGGTGTTAAATACAGATGCGTGACTCATCAATAAAGACAATTTTATTCTCTTTCGCCGTCCACATATTTTCACCATATTATTGGCGGAAGAGACGTCTGTGGTTCTGCGTCATGGGAAAACGAAGCAATGGACATCTTGTGGACAAGCCACTTTGCTGTAAATGGCATTGAATTTTAGGCACAGAAACTGGATGATGCTTTACAGACTGAATGTGCTGTGCTATGGTTTGTGATGTGGCTGAGTGATTTGTCACTGGCATGTGCACAATTTGCCTGTCATCACGTGAAGTGATGCACTAAGATGGATGCAATCGAACACGTCGATTCGACGTACTCTACTGCATCCAACGATCACATTATCACATTACAATTTCTTGGTTTCTTCAAACACACTAATGATTTCCCTGATAGATAATCCACAATCTCAGTAGGTCACTTTCCTCTGTCATACTTGGATACTTGATCAAAAAATTATTACTGTTTTCTATGAGACATAATTGATCTTTATTTGAAAAAAACCACTAGAAAAACACAATTGCCGAGCTTAAAATCGTTGAAGTCTCTAATCGTCAAATAGTGCTTTAATGTCGCGTCACAGGTGCGTGTTATTTGTTTCTGAGCTGAAATTTCAATCATTTGCACCTCACCTCCGCTAATGTATGTTGCAAATATCATGTTATTTGCATACTTTCTACAGAGTGTTGCATTTACTATAGCCAGCAGTGTATATTCAACAAAAGGGAAAGCAGAAGAATGCATAAAATAATAAAATTTTTTAATCTGACGAAATTTCTCATAATTTTAAGTTTGACGAAATTTTAATATTTCTTAATTTGACAAAACACGAAATTTTTCATAATTTTCAAAAATTTTTCATGATTCCATTTTTTGATAATTTTGCAAAATTTACTATTTTAAAATTTTTTAAAAATTGAAAGGAAGAATGTCCATCAAATCTAAGGATATTATTACGAATTTAAATTATTTCACTAGAAAGATTTGCTAAATTTCAAATAACATTCACTAAATAAATATATCATAATAGAAATAACAACTGATTATATTTCCAAGAAAAATTAGGAAGTATAGAAAAAAATATCAGGGAGCAGACCAACAAATAAATTATGTGAGTGACAACAGAAATTTTTCAGCTGGAAATTCAGTCAAATCCAAATGGAATGTTATATATATATATATATATTTATATATATATATATATATATATATATATATATGTATATATATATATATATATATATATATATATATATATATATATATATATATATATATATATATATATATATATATATATATATATATATATATATATATATATATATATATATATATATATATATATATATATATATATATATATATGCTCATGCAACTTCAATATGATATCAAGATTTTTTTTATCGTAAATAGATGGGAAGTAGTCGTACATCAATTACTGTACTAACATTGAAAGATATGGTCATTGTGCTGGGTAACGCAGCAACCAAATTCTTTCTGTATCAAAGATGATTTGTGCAACATCATCTATATGCGATAGTACATTATCTTGGTAATACACAGTGTTTGAGGAGAATTTTAAAATGGTTAGGGCCATAATCTAAGTAAACAGCTATGTAATGAATTCTGTTTTAAAATGCGGACAATTCAAACAAGGTGAGAATGATGCTTAAACTCACTGACATTACTCCCATACATTTAGATTTAGGGTAAGGTGGTTTTAAAGGTATCCCTCTAACACTGCGACCATAGGTTTATTTTACTACACTATAAGTAGATAAAGTAGAAGGACACTAGGATATCTTCAAATAAGAGAAGAACTTTAAATTTTTACAAAAGTATTTTATTACAATATTCATAAAATCTGTTTTGCAGTTAGATAACTATATCTGTAAAATGAAATAAAAAAACTTCTTTTTTATTACAATTAAAAATTTGTTTTAATCACAATATACTGTGAGTAAAAAGTAGAAAAATACTTCTGAGAAATGAAAATAAATTCTTTTTAATAAGGAAATATTGTACATTTCGTTTTAATTATTTCAAAGACTTTATTTGGCATTGATCATATATGTCTTGAACTTCACTTTGACAAAAATTTGTCCCAAACCCATACCAAAGCTTTCTCGAATTTCGATCGAAAATTTTTATTGCTTACCCCTACTGTAAGCAAAATCTGAATTACCATGTATTTTAAGCAATATTCAGGTCTGGATTTTTAGCAGACCATGGCAAAACCTGAATATTATTTACTTTAAATTAATTTTCAATGACATTGGCCTGGTGAATCGAAGCACTATCTTGCTGAAATTCCCCAATTTGTCCACCAGCTGCATAGGAAAGAAGCTCTAAATTTAAAACCTGAATATAATATGAATGTTTCTATCTTCTGTACAGGAACACTAAAGCAGGCTTTCTATCATGTCCAGTAGCTATCCAAACTATTAAACTGTCTATTTCATCTGTCTGGTAGAATAAGTTTATTCTTGTGTACCCAAACAATGGCAATAATACTGATATTCGTCTGCGCCATCTAAATTCCTTTTTTACCAGAAAAAAATAGCTTAAGATCCATTCAGTAGTCCATTCAGATTTGCAATGTATTTGTGTTCTTAGTCTCATTGTAGCCTGAAATTAATGCACCTTTTGTTACATTTAGAATGAGGTTTTCTTTTCTTAAATAAGGACGTTTTCAATCTTTTCACATAGTTTTTTATAATTATATAAAAAAGTTGGAAACGTTCATAATCATTCATGCAACCAAGAATAACTTTAGTGTTATCCGGATTACATGAATGATTTCAACTTTTTCTCAATCTTTTCCAATGATTCCATGCGTTTCTTAAGTTTTATTAAAGGTATTCTTTTGGTTGGTTGGGTTTTATGGGGCAAGGTCTAAATAGGGCAATCAAAGCTGGATTTTCTTTTGAATCACGTGGAGTAAATGTTTTGGGTCTGGCAGTCTTTGTTTTCTTCTGACACTTTGCATTCTTTAAGAAGTTAGAAACAACATGATGTGTTGGGGCGTTCCAATTTCTCTTGTATCTTTACCAGCATCTTTATGTGCCTCAATTTGATCTTTTTGAAATTCACTTAACGATTTCTGCCTAGGCTTGTTAACTATACAAAAATTGAGGATTTTTTTGAACAAAATATTTTTTGGTATAAGAAAAGTTTAAAAACTAAGCTTTTTTCAACATATTGAAATGATCCAGATTCCGGGAATAAAAATATTTTTGCAAGTATCTTTGAACATTTTCACAAACGAAAAATTCTCAAGAATTATTTTATAATATTTTTTTGGTGGTAGATAAAATTTCTTTCACTGAAAATAAAAATAAATATACTTTAATAAAATAAAAAAGAAAAGTTGTATTAATTGTTTTAAAATATAAACCACAATTTATAAAACAAGAGTGGCCTGCTTTTTTCATGCAGAGTATATCCCGAATAGAATGTTTTTAATTGAAAAGACAAGTGGCTGAAGAATAGTTCAGTAGACATTTAACTAGAATATCTTGCAACATCCAAGATTAATTTAAATGCTTACCTATGTGCTCAAAACTATGTGAAAAAAAATTTCAAATTCACATAGAATATGTAATGAAGTTTCCTCCATATACTGACAACACCTGTAGGTAGCATCATTTAATATTCCCGTTGTGGTGAAATGTCTCTTAAGATAGCAGTGTTTATTAAGAAATTCTACTGCATTTTTAAACAGCTTCTACTGAGCTTTAATAACTCTGTTTGCCTTTTACTAGTATGTGCACTATTTAATAGCATTGCTTCTCATTATTCCAGATCAAAAACAGTTGTTTCGTCAAGAGATCAAAACACTCTTTTTGATAAGCTCTTTTAAAATACTTAACACTGGGTCAAGACCAAAAGAAAATTAGTCGTTGATCCAGTACTTGAAAACTAACCAGCTAACTCATTTCCAAGAATACCAGAATGCTCGAGCACCTACATTTGAGGCGAGGGAATAATTGCTAGCCAATCTGCACAGAGTAAGTTAGACACAGAAGTTAAAGTAGACTTCTGTAATCCCAATAATTTAACTTGTCTCTCAGAATTGTTAATTATTCTTTTACAAAAATAATTTATGTACAAGTATATTCTATTACACATGCGAATGGTAAATTACTAGCTTGGAATATACAGTTGTATATTTTCCTAAAGTAAATGATATTTTTGTACCATCAATGGGAAAGCAAGTACCAGCTCCTGTGTTGGGATTCATTTTTGAATTATCTGTGCACCAGTAAGTACAGTTTTCACGGATAACAACATTATTTCAATCTTCTTATAAGGAAAACTTGATTGCATAAGACTTGTGAAATGCTTATTAAACAGAAATGTAATGAGTTGGCATACTTAGAAAAGGATGAATAATTACGTTCGCATTAAAATTTCCTCAAGGCGAAAATCTGGAGTAATCCTTCCACGTTTCTGTATTTTTAAGTACTTTCATGCAAATTATAGCTTCTGCTTCAATAAGTATTTACAGTGATTGAATACCAATCAAACTTTCAAGTATAGGAGTAGGATTTGTAATAATACACACAGAAATAGTTACACAAAATGAAATTTGTAGTTTCGTTAAATCTGCCTTAATAGTTTCACTTCTGATTTTGGATCACCAGACTAAATAAGCAATGATGAGACAAATAATCACTGAGTAGATCCAACGAATAACTTTGGGATATAAGCCCCAAGTTCTACCAGATGCATTTCTACATGACTAAAAATATTTTGTCGCTTTCAATACTAAAGTTAAAATGTTTGTTCCAACATATCAAAAACATTCTCCTAAGAATTTCACTTCTTATGCACAAGTTAATTCTTCACTGAAAAAAAGTATTTTTTAGATTAATTCTTTTTCTTTATGAAGGTAATCGTAATAGCTGTTTGAGGATTCTCTGAAAGATTTTCATTATTGCACCAATTCTCAACTCATTTAAGGGCATTGGACATGATGCTGTTGATAGTTTCTCCAAATGTATCTCATAAAATAATAATTAAATTATCTGCATGCCCTATGGTGGTTATGCCAAGCTTATTAAAAACCCCTAGAAGGGAATCTACAACGCAACACAACAAAATAGTGAAAAAAAACCCTCCATGTAGACAACTAGCTTTAGGTTGGATCATCATGATTTCTCCTAAATAGGAGGCACTGACAAATCTGTTATTTGGCAGGTAGTTTTATCCCAAAACAGATAGTATCATTAATTTCTTTTCTAGCAAGAGACTATAGAGTAGTTAGAATAGGTAATTTATCAAAAGCACTTTTCACTGCCTTAGAAAGCAGTAAAGCAAGTTCAATTTTAAAGTTCTTCTCCAGATTGTAGATCACTCTATTCTGTGGATTTACCTGGTTGATATGCAAATTGAAAGTCAGAATGTGATTTATTCACTAATCAAACTTCTCTGATATATCTATCAAATTTTCAATTATATTTAAGCGAAAAATTTTTAAATAGATAGGTCTGAAATATTTAGCTTTATAGTAATTCGCTTTTATTTTAGGAATAAAAATTACTTATGTATGATTCTAAACAATAGATACATAACAAAAGGCTATACATGCTCTGAAAATCCTATAAAGAATAAAGTAACGCACTAGAATCTCTCAAGAAGTAGAGTCTGTATACTGCCATCCATTACCGGTGAGCTTAAATTTAAAGGTTTAAAGGATATTATCGCCCATTTTATTCTATCATAAGTTATGATCTTGTTTGGCAACATTCCATTAACTTTTACCTCAATTTGATGTAGAGAATATAAAGGTAAGGACTCCAATTACTTCTTGGAACCTGAAAAAGAGAAATCTGCACAATTCACTCAGGATTTCCCTTCCAGAATCTTAACATTTACCATTTCATGTTTTAAGGGTGTTTAGACAGCATTTTCTGTCTTTAGACATTGTTTTAAACAGTCTTGGAGTATCAGCCCCAGTCTTAATTTTAGTAAAATTGATTTGACAAGAATTCTATTTTAGAATTCCTGATAGCTTTACTATAAGTGGTCATTTCTTGCTTACATTTTTGCACTCACCATTCTTCTTAGCTCTATTAAAGAGTTTTCTACATTTCCTCCGCAATTTGCTTAACTCTTTAAACCATTAATGATTTAATCTTGGTAAGCAAACAGTATTGACCTTACAATTTTGATAGCATGGTTGGAAAATGGCATATTGCAGTTGACCGAAGGCCAACTCCAAATCTACTACATAAGATAATTTACCGACGTCACCTTCTTTGATCAGGACTTAAAGATTATTTTTGTAGGCACATTAGTTGGTGATTTTTGGGTTTCTACTTATCACTGTCTGCCTGTTTTTCCTTAAAAAGAAAGGATAATATATTGGTTGTCAGATAAGCTTACTTCATTAGATACTTTCCTGTCATTAATAAACTCTACGCACTTACTGTTACATAAAATAAGATTAAGGATCTCATTCTCCTTATAATAGTAAAAGTTGGTTCATTGTGTTTATAATACAAAATATCTTCTAAAAAATCTTCGCCACGTCGTTGCAATCACTATTTCCCCACAGGGTGGCGACCATTTGCATCATATTATATGAAGAGTTTCTTACTCAAATTGTTTTCATCTAAAATATTAACAATTTAATCACTGAATGCGTATTTATCTTCAAAAAGAATATATGAAGATATAAAGATGTGTGAGATTTCATCATATATTCCTTGCAATAAACAAGATACTTTTGCAGAATGCTCCCCCCATTTAGGCAATTAACCAGAATATGGACATTTAGTTTGTTGCTGACAATAATACAAGCTCTTTGTCTCAAACAGAATCAGCTATAAAAGATTTTAAAATCTTGAATATGTTGGCCCAAAATAGAACCATAACAAATCCATGGCTCCAGAATTAATGCAAGGTCAACATTCTCTCTAGTCATTTTCTCGCTATGAATAACTGAAGCTGATGGACTATTATAAGAATTAATTTGTACTACTTTGACGAGGCCTACCATTGCAGCACCCACAGAAGCTAAGAAGCATCGCTCATCATCTGACCACAAATCGGAGAGTCATTTACTTGAATTTAATGCAAAGACTTTTTTAACTCGTTCGCAGATAAAGAGGAACTAGGACACTTCCAGATTTTAATAATATCTAATGACTACTTGTAATCTGTATTTGCAAAAAGACGCCAAACTATGGATGAAAGCACCATAATTTAATAAACAGAACCAATTTTTGTAAAAAAAATCTCACATCATTTATATACGTTCATGTTAATAGCTGATTTCACAACTAAAATCATAGTTGAAGGTAAAATTTCAAATATTAGCCGATTCATTGTCACCGAATTGACCTTTGACCATACTATAAACATTGGTAAACTCTTCGCACAAGAGCTTGATGCTCTAACTTCAGATATCGATTTAGTGTTTGCAACTTAGCTGTGTGGTAACATTTCTGTCTTTCAGACTATTAGTGATAGGGAACTTTTGACAACTTCGTAGTGACTTTGTATGATAGTCCTAAGCTCACTGAATCCATATCCGGCAGATGATCATATCAGAACCAACTCAAGCAGCAATATTTCAAAATAGGCTACACCCTTGTCAGGCTATAATTTAGCATCTTTCAGGGTTAGGTGCATACTGGTGAGTACATGTCCCTTCTTATACGAGAAACGTATTTCACTAGGCAACAATATTCAAATGTAATTTATATATGTGAATATGCTGTCCAATTTCTATATTAAAGTACTTTATTAGTGTTTCCAGCCTCACCTGATTTACATGCATTTTTAATTCTTGTTAATTTCATTTTATGGGTAAGGTATATAATTACGAATTTTAATAATATAGAAATATTTTTTGTAATATTAGGTTAACAACTAAATTCCCAGTTTTTTATTTTTATTTTATTTTTCTTTAAAAAAAATCGAAAAAACCTATATTACATTTGGTACGAAGTTGTACATCATTCGAAAGCAGATACATTGCTCTACCCAAATACATGTTTCACTGGTATATATTTTCTTCTTATTTATAGATCATTTACATTTAATGTAAATTTGAGAAGAATGAGCATTTTCAACACTTCCTTCTTTTAGCCTTTAATCAAGGTTCTGAGGCTGCAGAAGCTGTTCGCAACATTTGTGCTGTGTATGGAGTGGGTTCTATTGCTAAAAGAACTGCTCGTGATTAGTAAAGTTCAAAAAAGTAAATTCGGATTTCAAAGAAGCACCCCGTTCTGGACGTCCATTTCTGCTCGAAAAATTTATTAACTTTAGTAAGACGTTGTAAACAACAAAGGAGAATACATTTAAAATTAACTATCTGTACATGTTTAGTGAAAGATAACCTTTTAAGAAATATTTTTAGAAACGGCACGGATTTAGTTGCCAGCCCAATAAATAGAAAAAAAAATTCTAATAAAAAAGAAAATGGTGAAAATAAGAAATTTTATGTATCAAAACTGTTTCAGTGTATGTGAATATACAATTTTCTTTCATGTTTCGCAAAATTCTTCTTTCAAACTAATATAATCTGTATACAAGAGCATATAATCATTTATTTCTGCGGAACATTAATTTAGAAATAAATTGTGATCAGTCTTATTTATGTATCTGATGTTTTCGTTAACATAAACTTCAGCTGTGTAAGGAAAATTGGTATAATATTTTTCAATAGAAACAATTATATAATCATTTCATTCAATTGGAAATTATGAATTTGTATGATAAGAAAAATGCAGTCATGGAAAACAGATAAGTATGCGTTTCATTTATTATGATACAAAAAAAAAAATATTTATTTTAATTTCAGAGGAGAATTTGAAATAAAGTAGAATCTAGAGGATAATTGTTATCATCATTTCTTCCAACAATCAAAATGAGTATTTGTTTCTTGTTTGGAAATTAACATAAGCCTTCATCATGCATTGCATCCAATAACTCCGTTCCACAATCCTAAAAATAGAGATGTAGAGGCATTTTCATGAGAGAAATCAGACAAAGAAATACTTAGATAAAAGATTTATTTAAGTCAAATGCTTATATAGAAGTACTTAAATAAAAGGTTATTACAGGAAATAAGTATAAAGTTTTCATCCAAAATATTAAAAAAATAAATGGTGAGTGATAAGTAAAATAAATAGTAGATAATTATCTTTCGTGCTTTTTTATTTACAAATAATTATGATCTAGAAGGGAGCTATAATGCTATAGAATATTTTGATAAAAATATAAAAATCACTACAAAATAGCTTAATGTATTAATTCAATTTTATATCATTTACAATCATATCATTGGGAATAAATGTGTGAGACTGCAATCTAATCCGTAATATCTTTGCTTGGGAAACAAGGAAATACTTAAGCTCATTGAAACATTGATGATATTACCTACAAATATTTTCTGTGGAATAAAATCTATGTAGAAGTTTCGCTTAAGCAAATGATTTAATTTTCTAAGTAATGAATAAAAAATTTAAAATTTTGTAAATTGTATTTCTTTTTTTAAACATATCCTTATTTATTCTTTTATACATTAAAAAAAATATAGTGTTTGAAAAGGTATCCTGTTTGGCAGACTATTTATTTCGCAAATATGAACATTTCTTATTACAGGACAAAATGTTTACTATAAAAATAAGAGCATTGAATTCTGTAGAATATATGCTTTCTATAATTTTGTAACATTCATTTTTGTTCTGGGCATTATAATTGCTATATTTAAGTTATCTGTCAACTGGCCATTATTCTGAATGTTCCTAATTTTGAGCAGTACTACAATGTTTTATAAAATAAATTGTTTTGATTGTTTTCTTTCAGTAGATGTACAATGTCAGACATTGACCTAAATTCCACCGAAGAAAATGCATCATAATGGAGTGCATTCACACTGTTTTTAGTGAAAAGTTTATTTAGGAGTTAGTCGTAACTGGAGAATTAGTGACTATGACTAATTATGACAATTACTAATACATTAGTGATTATTTTGTTATATTGTGACTGCAGCTAGAAATCTAAATAGTTGCATTTCTTTCGCTGAATTTAAGTTACGAATACTTACTGATTATTTTTTTAAAAAATAATTGCGTATTTTTAAATTAACTAAAACATATGGTAGATTCCTCATATTTCAAAAATGCGAAAACTATCGCAGCTGATTGTTCTAATGGAAAGAATTGGTCAATATTTCATTAATGGTCTCGAAAATCTAGAGTAGGATAAGTTTTTGAGAGTATGAAATTTATATACAGTTTCTATTCACATAATTTATATTCCAATACTAATTTTGCGTAGCAACTAATAGATGTCTAGGAATAGTTGAAAAAAGTAGAGTAATTCATAAAGTTGCTTACATTTAGTAATTTAATTGGCCGAAAATGTTTTAATAAAGTTAAAATCGTAATATAAATTTAAAAATTTAAAGTTACAAAAAAAAAAAAAAAAAAAAAAAAAAAAAAACTTTTTACTTCATAAAAACAAACAAAACCCTTGAGAAGATATATATATATATATATTAAATATACATTGGAATACATATATATATATACATACTACATACATACATTCAGTTTTAAACAAGACTTTCTTAATACAAGGTGCATGAAGAGAAAACAAACTTACCATGCTCATCGTCCAGCGATTGCATGCTTGAGCCGTAGTAAAATCACTGCATGTTTTCTAAAACAATACAAAATACGATTAAATATTTTATATCAAAAATCGACATAAATTGTAGATTCAAAATATTTTTAAAATAAAATACGCAGTTCATATTCAATTACTTAAAAATTATGTATCTCGTATCTTTTAAATGTTTTATTACTATATAGTTAGGTTATAATTACAGTATTTTTTTCAAATTTAGAGATTGAGCAGTTTAAGTTTTAAAACAATCTAAAAAATTTAAAATATTTAATTACATAAATATTAATGTAATGTTGCCTTAAAATTTAAAAAAAAAATATTACGTTTTGTAAATTTTTGTAATTTGAATGTGATTTATTTTAAATATTTATACTTTTTAAATAATTTTTCAGTAACAGATTTCTTCAAGAGAAAATTATCTAATGCAGTAATCATAATTAAAATCTGACTTAATAGTAGATCATAATTAAAAACTGACTTGGTTAGGCCAATCTCTATTTTTTTCTGCATTTTTAACCCCATCTTCTTAATTGCATTTGTTGCTTTTCGTCACCCCACGAGTTCACGTCATTAGCTTTAGTTTATATTTTCACCTTCTGAAAACGTTACAATAATTCCCTGCTAATAAAAGCGTTCCTAAAAATGAAGCAAAACGTTTTGACATGGAGATAGCCTCAAAGCAAAGACTTTCTCCAGAAAATGTAAAGCCCAAAACAAAATGGAGAAGAAATTCCTAGATTTCGTTAATCTTACTTCAACAGTTGCTCCTAAGAACCTTCCAATGCTTCGACAAACTTCATAGTCTTAAAAGAATGAATATCAAGGAATCGCCATTAAGAATTTACTGTGTTCAAAAAAGATTAATTTCTTATCTGTTGGTAGTAGTTTAAATATATGATCTTTATATCTTTATTCATAAATTTATCTGATTATGAAAAATTTAATTGAAAATAAATAAATTATTAAAATTATAAAGTTACGTAAAATTTGAATGGTATTTGATTCGAATAAAAATATGTATAAATTCGATACTAATTTATCATATTTCAAATATTATTAAAGCTATACTAAATCAAACGAGGCATCTCTTTATATTATAGCCTCATACAATAGGAAAATAGCAGCAAAATTTACATATTTTTAACTAAATTAGAAAGAGAGAGAATACCAGCTATAATTAAGTTTATTAATACTTTTCTTATATAGCAGTAGAAAGATCCACAGTTTGATTAAAATTACTATTCTACAAAAGGTGAAGTTTTCACATTCCATATAGAACTGTTGGTGACGGGTTTTGCAGATTCAATTTAAAACCTTTTTGATTCGACTACCAAGTTTCAAAAGATACAGATTTACAGATTTTTCCACATGTAGATTACAATGACCCGTATCTAAGATTTCAACTGAATTTTGAACCATATCAAACGTAAAGTCTCGAAATGAGAATCAAATTCATGACATTTAAACTATGTTTCACAATTTACCAGTCGGAAACATTACTCCGTGTGTATAAAATTTAAATAAATTTTATTTCCCATACTCATAAGACAATTTTATAAAATAATTTACTAGAAACAAAAAAGAAATATTACTTACGGTATATTGATCCAAAGCATTTATCGCTATTTCATCGAAAGCAGGTTTCTATAAACAAATAAAACTATAAAACTATTTCATTCAAATAGCAAGTGTAATAGATTTCACTTTATATGACAATATACTTGTTAAAATTTAGTATATATATATATATATATATATATATATATATATATATATATATATATATATATATATATATATATATATATATATATATATATATATATATATATATATATATATATATATATATATATATATATATATATATACACTTGTTGATACAGGCAAATGTCTTTGAAAACTTTATATTTCTGAAGGTAAATATGCTAGAGATCCTTAAAAAGAATAGTTTCGATATTTTTAGTTACAAGTATTTGGGGTGACAACTCTTACGAGTCAAAGTACATGTAAATGTATGTTAGACATCTGTAAATGTATGTTAGACATCTGTGTGTAATTTATGTGAATTAAAGACTGATTTTTCAGTAAGTTTTATTAAATATTGACATCGTGTTTTAGAATTTATTCAGAGTGTCTCGTTATTTTAAAATTTTAGCAAATAATAATCTTTGTTGACATAATGTTTGTTTTTATACAAAAAATGTAGAAAAAATAGCTAATCCTGAACTTAGAGCTCTTCTGATTTAAATTTCGTTTAATCTTATATTATAAGATCGATATATATATATATATATATATATATATATATAAATATATATTGAGTAATTTTTTTTCTGTTTATCCATCCCATATTTAATTTTTCAATATTGGAAGCATTTCGAATTTTTTTTAAATATTGTTAAAAAGTTGATTTGTTACTTTTTTTGAAAAAAGCATTTATTTAAAAAAAAGAATGTTCAGAAAAGCTTAGAAATTTTCTTTAAAATAATTCAGTATAAGGCTTGAAAGTAAAAGATTTCTTAAGAAATGACTGCCTATTTTTTGTAATGAGTTACATTCCCGTGTGGTGTGGAAGGAAATTTTGAAAATTTCAGGGCAACTATGACACTCAGAATGCATGCCTAGAAAGGAAACGTCACACATACTATGGTTATTCATTCAAAATTTGCTGGTTTTGATATCGAGGCATTCCAATTAGAAATTTAGTTCCTTGTCTTATTTTTCTACCAGGAAACAAACATTATGTGTTCCGTTGTACATTTTGTTATTGTTTTTAATTGGTGTTATTTCTTCTTGAATTTAATTTATAACGAAAACTGAGGTACATATCGATAATTTGCTTTCAAGATGGCGAAAGCTACTTTAGATATCGAAAAAAGCGTTTCATTCAATGATTGTTGCTTGAACTTTCTTCCAATCAGCAACTCTTAGCTCCAGCTGATGTTTTTCACCTGTTCAATCACCTGATGTTTTTTATATAATTTATTGATATGGGAAATCATAAAGTGTAATAATCCCTATATAACACGGTACTCTTATAACCCGTTTTCATACTACGCAATTTCCTGTCCCTTGTACAGCACGTGTTTCGCCTCATATAACGAGTTGATTCCTTAATTTATATTTATGTACTGTGACATTTATAATGATTTGTATGCTTGCACATAGTGCAGATTGTGCTACATATCTATGATTTGCTGATAATAAAATAAAATTAAATCACGTCATTGACCTTTGAACACATTCTTCTAACAAAAGATGTCGGTGAAACGTCATTTCAGACAGCGAATAAACATGAAATAAAACAATTATTGGAATAATTTGAAATGAACTGTTTTTTAGTTACATTGGTATAAGTTTTTTTTTTAAAATTTAAACTGTTCTTAATTTGATTTTAATGAAACGCGCGCACATATCTTTCATAACGTAGTTTCGCCTTAATATTCAATTTAAACCTCTTTTAACGTGAAAAGTGAATCATTGGCACATAACGCGTTTTATCAGGTAATATGTGCGTGTTTTATAAAAATGCTCCTAAAACGCGTTTTCCAGTAACGCAGAATTAAATTACTATGTTATAGCCGGAGGGTGGGACTACTGTATCCAAACCTTTTCAGAGATATAGTTTAGTTTTAATAATTTGAGGTGATGAGGTGATGAATTATATTTTACGTGGACATATACATACATACATATATATATATATATATATATATATATATATATATATATATATATATATATATATATATATATACATACATACATATATATATAATATATATATGTATAAAGCATTGGATTAAATAAAATCTATTAACTGCTCTAAAGTATTAAAATTTTACTGATGTTGAAAATCCAGTTAAATTTATTACTATTTTAGCGGTTAGTATTTAGCTATAAAAATATAATATTTTTCTCATTTCATGGACACATTTACAAGAGGTTATTAAGGTTCTGCAATTCCCTATTTAGTATGGACTTAGAGCGTTTATAAAACATAATGACATTTATCTTGAGAATATAATAACAGTATCACCTGGAATAAATAATAAATTGTGTATGGAGCCAACATTTCAAATTTTAATAAATACAAGAAAATTCATTTATTTCAATTCCATTTCATTTTTATTCTTTGCTTGAACTTAAAATAATATTTTATCTTTTTAAAATTATATTTCATGACCTATAAAATTTTCGAAGCCTATAAACTCCAAATTTTGATTTCAGTTTCATTCAAATTATTTGTTTTCTCATAAATGACCCATTGAAATTGCATGTAATTTTCTTTAAATAGCGAGTTTAATACTGAAAAATATTTCATAGCACAAAAAAATGTTTCAGTATAATATCATCATGAGTTTCCTCGATGTCATAATTAGAATCAGTTTCTAATATTTAAGATCAAGTGATTTTGTTTAAAAATTGTAACGTTTTCCAGTTTTTACAAAAATATATTTCTTTGTTTTGTTCATTTTATTTAATCTGATTAGAAATTGAATGTTCACAATGGGAACTTAGAAATGGTTTCTCATCACTTATCATTTGTTCAGTGATAAATCAGATGTAGTTCAGTGTCTCATTGTAAGCGTTTAATGCCCACATAGTTTAAAAATAACTATTTTCCGATAAATTATAACATTGTGACAGCGATTGAAAATTTCCCTTTAAATGCGTTCTTCATTACTTATTGCTAAACATGTAATTTAAAAACCATTTTAATTATATAATGCATCACAAATAATATACATTCATTATTGTTTTCAATACTTATTAATAAAATTAATTTAACTATTAGAATTTGTAAAAATATTTTCTTAAAAAAGCTGATAATAATATGACTTAGTGTATAACATTTCTATCATTAGAGTTTAGGAGCCATACTAAGTAAAATTATTCATTTAAATATTTGTGAAATTTTTTTAGCCGAAAACTATTATTCATTTCTATTATATTTATTGTAAATGTACACAATTTCTTTTCTTATGTATGCAAATATTTACACATTTATATACATTTACCTTTCCGTCATCCGTTCCTAATGCACAATAGGCCTCAGTTTGAGGCTCAACGCCTATTTCTTCCGTTGCTACTGTGTTTGCAAGTATTTCTAAAATAACTTGAATATCCTCCTAAAAATGTACTGTATTATTCTCTCACATGAGCATATATTTTGCATATTTACAAATTACAACTAGATGACACTTATTTTCTTAAAATAATCAAATTATTGTGAAATTCTCTAGTGTTAAATAATAGACCTATTAAAGACCTGCATATTTCATTCTAAGTTGAATTATCATCAAAATGATATGATAAATTGCGTCTTTGAATGTTTCCAATTGAAAAATTCATAAAATAAAAAATAAAACAAGAAATATTGATAAAATTAATATGCTTCTAAAATTAAGCTTATTTTTGTTTAATCTATAACACCAAGTTTATGTTGAAATACATAGATCTATAGAGGCGTATTTCTAAAAAGTCATTTTATATACACTAACAAATGCGTGGATATTCAAACAAGTGAGAACATCAGGACATATAGTGTTCTACGATTGAAGAGAAGACCATCAGTTATTCTGTTATAAAACTTTAGAAACATACTATTGAAAAACAATTTTATTTTAAAGCGTGTATCAAAATAATTGAAAAAGGATGCAAAATTGATATGATAACATTACAGTGAAGAGTAGCATCAATACAATTCGTAGAGCTCCAGAAACATTATTTAAAAGGAAACGCATGTAAAAGCACATATCTGCTGGTTCAAACAAGTCAGAATAATCACATATCATAAAGACATCTAAAAAAAAAGAGCCTGAGTTATTCTATTAGAAAAACGTTTGAAGAATACTATTGAAAATTTGACCGTGGTGGTTGATTTGGGCGTCGTTCTCATTATAGGAAAGTAGTGACTTTGATTCTCGACTAAACCGAAGACCCGTCGTGTTCGCTAATGATGGCTGATGCATGTTAAAACTGAACATAGTCGCAATGTCTTCCAGGTAAAATTATACATATGAGGGCGGCAGGCCAAATATTGAGGGTCTTCTGTTTGTTTTTTTTTTAAAAAATCACGAAGCCTTGACCTGGCTGCTTCTATCCAATAGGTAGAGCCCAACTCAGGATAAGTACAGGGTAGCAAGCTAGTGCAGCAAGCATTGAAAATCATTTTTATTTTAAAGCATGAATCTCCAAGTATTCAAACATGTCTGAATATAACATGATAGAATCAAAAGTAAGCGTAGAATCAATACAATTTGTAGAATTCCAGAAGTATTTTTCAAAAAGCCAACCCATACACAATCACATACTTGTGGGTTCAAACAAGTCAAAATAATCAGATCACAAAGTAATCTAAGGGATGAAATCAGTTATTCTATTAGTAAAATTTTAGAAGTAAACTACTAGAAAGTAATTTTATTTTATCGCACGAATTTATAGATGGAAGTATTCAAACAGGTCTAAAAAATAACACTATGAAATTATAGCAAGGAATAGCATCAATACAATGAGTAGAACTCAGTAAGCATTATTGAAAAGCTATCTTTTATAAATCATATATATTAAAAGATCAAACAAGTCAGAGTAATGAGTTCAAAAAGCTATAAAAAGAGCATTAAATATTCTATTAGTAAAACTACAGAAGCATAATATTGAAAAGCAATTTCATTTTTAAATAAATATGCAACAATAAATATAACACACCCAAAAAAGTTAGCCTGCATTAAAGTAAAATAGAAAATAAAAGAACAAAAAATATACAATTGGTAGAATTTTGGAAACATATTCTTGAAAAATAATCTTAATTAAATCAAATAAAAATGGTCCTCGCTTCAGGTAACATGTCGTCATACATTATACATAACTGATAGTATTGAGATATTCAACAGATGCATATAAAACAAATTATGTGAAATTTTGATTCAAAATAAAGATTAAAATTTTTCTTACTTTAGAATGTAGAAAATCTATGCATTCCGACATTTGATCCCGATTAACTGAAAAATAAAGCAACATATTTTTTCTGAAGACGGTATTATGAGTTTTGGAAGTAAAGTGAAAATTATAAAGTTAAATATTTTCAGTGGATGAAGAATATCATATTTAAATGGTAATTTTCAAATTTGGTGGAATATTATGATAAGTTTCAAATTAAAAAAACTGTAATATTTATATAAGTTTCGTTCCGTTTGTAACTTACATATAATTCTTGTTTCGTAAATAAAAACCTGAAATATATATGTGTGTTTAAACTTATAATTTTTACTTAAATAATTGTAAGTGTCTTCTCAAAAACTGAGCTAAGATGATGAAAAATTGTTTTAAATGAGAGAAACTTGAGTTAAAAAATATTTATATGTGAAATAATAAATATAATAATAATTCATTTGATGTAAATTATTTGTCAAATAGAGGGGATTTTTTTCTTAATAGTTTAAATTGAACGTAAGGCATATCTCACTATAACTTCGCACACATAAATGTGACACAAAAATGTAACATACTATGATAATAATTATTATTGAAAAATATTTTGAAATAGAAAAAATACTATATAAAATGTGTCATTTGTTAATTATAATCAATGTATGGAAATTGCGAGATATATATTCATTCTGTCACCAATACGTGACTCTTGGAAGTATTGAATAGAATTAGGACTGTCAGTCATGATCCGGATATATTTATAGTTTGTACAGAGATCAAAGTTCTTAAGACCCACTTCAATTACTTAGTTCCGAATGGAAAACAAAACAATGGTCTGGATTTCTAATCTTGATGGTAAAACTACTAGAAGAAGTTTTAATAAAGATACCACTACCACAATTCCCATGTTGCTTTTTGCTGACGTCTCTGTAAATTTGAAAGACATAAGAGGGACTGACATCGAGTGTTTCCAGAAGAATTTGCCGAAGGTAATTCGGTAAGTTTAAAGAGAATAATTATTAGAGATAATGGACGCCAAAATGTCCTTTCAGAGGATTAATAGTAAATTTTAACGAGTGGCTTTCATCAGCTGTAGTGATAAAATAGAAAAAATATGCCAAGGAAACGAAAACTATGCTTGTCAATTAGAGCTCAAATACTTCTAAATTATTTGCCGCTAAAAATATTCTTTAGTGAAACCATTAAATACTATGGGTTCAATAAAAATTTTAATGATTAAAATCAATCAAACTTTTTTAAGTTATATGTAGTCAATAACTTATTTTCAATAAATTTCCATTTCAAAAAATGCTTTACTAAACTAAAATATTAAATATTATTTTCTTACATATCCAGTTTGTTGCGTTATACTATGATTAATCTCTTCTCAATAATTATACAATATATAATTTCATTTTTGTCACGAAAATAATTTCAAATTTTGCTCTTAAGAACACACCAGGATGGTCCATTGTAGATAATAGACATTTTCAGCAAACATGTCGCAGATATGTTTAACGCAGATATGTGCAGATACATTTTAGATGTTTTAAAATTCAGGTTTTTAAGAAATAAGGTGTTACTTATTTGTTTTTTGATATGGTTTAGTTATTCCCTATCTATTTTCTATCT
This sequence comes from Latrodectus elegans, assembly GCA_030067965.1. Lineage (NCBI taxonomy): Eukaryota > Metazoa > Arthropoda > Arachnida > Araneae > Theridiidae > Latrodectus > Latrodectus elegans. Next base: position 95,246,220 of record CM057811.1, on the reverse strand, counting down.
GGATAGGTCACTGCCTATCTATTCAATTGAATGTAGTGTTGCAAACGATGTTCTATCATCTTATTTATTACACGTAATTATTACTATAATTCCAGGCGGAAATTATAAACTAACAGGTAACACCTTGCTAAATTTTGGAGAAGATAGTGTTTTAATGCGATTTTCTGCATAATATAATTGCGTTCATGAGATGTGAGTTGAGTAGTGGCTTCTGATCTGAAATTAAAATTTATTTCTTGAGTGCAAAATTCCTTGATTTACTGCAATAATTATTGCAGTGAAAATGCTGATTAATTATTTATATACTTTGTGATCTGTTACAAATGCTTTAAATTTGTGTCGATGAGTTGCATTTTTTAAAAGGTAAATTGAATCCAAATAATAATGCTGTTTTCATGCTAGTTCATGCATCTAAATTTATGCTAAAGTTACAATTTTAAATTCCTCTGTCTTCATTATTTGAAAAATATTAGAAATATGCGATCGGTAATTTAACGATTCTTTTTTGTTTACTTTATTTAAATTTCGATTCTTTAAACTCAAAGAAAACTGTTTTTACGTATTCCAGTATTTCTGAATAGTTAGCACTCTGATCTTCGGTTTGTGGGTTCGAATCCCACCTTGAGTTTTTCGAATTTAGAAATCATCTTTAAAATGTCTGCCGTGGACGATGTTCATGTGAAAAAACAACCAGTGAGTTCGGAACAAATCAACAAACCAAACATTATGATTCGATTTAGATTTTAACCTTTAAATTGATGTTTAATGAAATTGAATTAGTAAAATATAATTTAAAAATTATTTTGAGTATCGAATTGAGCGTAAATGTCAGATTTTTAATTTAAATTATTTTACTGCAAACAAGATTCTTTCGAATTCTTATGCGTTCAATTTTAGCGTACTGTAATCATTATCAATAATTAAATATTTTTGTTATAAAAGTTTTTATAACTAGTAAATCTGATTAAAATATTTAAAATAATTTTTGGGGGATAAAGAGTAACATATCGAATTAAGATGAGTCAAGTCAAAATTTTGATGTTTTTCTCGATAAATCACTAAGAAGTAATTTAGATAATTATAAATAAACCTTTAATTTTTTGTCATTTTAGATATTTATGGTATGTGCTACGCATTAAATGTAATATAAGTTTGCGTAGGGTTTATTCAAGTACAAACATATTTTGTAGTTTTGTCTAGAATGTTCAAACGTTGCAAAATTTAATTTCTGTCTAAAATATTCCCATTATTTACCTTTCTGAATAAATACTCATCAGAAAAAAATATTTTCGCAAAGTAACGAATATACAATTTATTACAAATAAATAAAAATAATTATTAAATTGTTTCATTAATTTATTCTAATTTGATATTTAAACAGTTCAACGCTCTACTTAATTAAAAAATTTCTGTACATACATTCTTAAATAAAAAAGTCACTTAACTTAGAGGCAAAAATATTCATTCAAAAGTGAGTAGGAAGATATTCCTTGGCTGTTTTATTTTGGTGTAAATTTAATTTTTATTTTATTTTGGGTTTTTTTTATTTCCTTCATTTGGTAAAAACCTCTTCTAAATATTTTATATTTGTGTAAGATATCATTTCTCATAATTAATCTATATTCCATTCTCCTTATAGAAAAACATGTAATTCTACTAATAGGGTTGAATAAAACAAGTTTTGGTAATGGTATGTAATAAGATGACGGGGATTGTGATCAGCAGACAAATAAGTCAAAGAAAGAGGAGGAGTCAAACAGAACAAATGATATACGTATCATAAAGTCTATGTCAACGTTAACCAATCTCACTACCAAGTGGTTAGAGTTCTGGATTTTGGGTCAGCAGTTCATGGGTTCGAATCCCATAATGGATTTGGATGTTTGCAGTAGCTCGGATTCCAATGTAAGCAGTAAGTTCCGGTCTTTCAGCTGTCGCGTTCAAAAAAGGAGTGTCGAGCGACAAGCAAACTCAACCAGACCTGCCGGTATAATAGGAACAGAAGTCAAAGGATGGAGTCGTTTGTGGCGCAGTAATTTTCAGCAAATCTCCCTTTTGGCAAGAAACTTAGCTGTAATAATGAAATGCTTTCTAGCAGATTCATTGAACTTTACACAAAAATGATTTTATTCATTATAATTCAAATTATGACATAAATTTAAAGAGGTTATTATTCTATGTCTCTTTAATAGGTATAGTGAAATTTGTGTTTCCAGCGACCTAGTGCGATGATATAGGTCTTCTTAGAGAAAAAAAAAACTCGGGTTCACTCCTAGATACCATCAAATCTTAGAGATAAATGATATTTTTCTTTATTTTGCATGCAAACATTAATGGGTAAGCTCTTGCAAGTTTTCCAGTTCTCTCTACTTGCGACATGTGAATATGGTTCACTACTTATATAATGTCTTCTCAGAAGACAATAAGAGCTGTAAATATAAAAATTGTCTTAGGCTGTTAACTACAACCTAAGGAAAATTAGTGAAACGGGCTGTACCGAAACCGTGAAATTCTATATAATCAATTAAGTTAATTTACTTTTATAAAGAGAGACATTTTTATAACTAGCCAGGTGAGGTTATTTAACTATATCTTACTTATTCAGAATTAGGTTTTTAGAAATAAATGAAATGGTTATTTTAACACAAAATTAAAGAGTTTTTATACAATCTACTGAGAATAATGTTTGTTCGTTCACATACTTGAATCTAGACTATTCAAGGAATAACTGAACTATTTCACGATGGAAAATTTTTAAAAAATAAGGGTTTCGTAAAATTAATAGAATAATTATGAGCCCTAATTACCAATAATAGTAAGCAAAACAAGAACTTGATAAAATAAGATGGATAATCCTAAACTCTTATCTAAAAAGCATTGCTTTTCGAATCAGACGCTTATGAACTAAATATTCTGTACACAGTAATTTAAATAAATTCAACACAAAATGTTTGTACCATGGAGGATAAATTAAAATTGCGTATTAACTCTTAAATAATTTAGGGTTTTTATTTTTTCAAATTTTCTTTCTGCATCACTTAAATTATCCTCCTTAAATTATTATTCTCTATCTAATTCTTGAATGATTAATGTTTTGAAATTTATATTATTGACAGATAAATAAATGCTCTGCGAAATATGTTCCTATGTGAAATAATATTCTCATAATTTCCCAAGGCATAAAATTAGTTTAAAAAAAAATTACCTTTTCTACAGAAAACTTCATTCCAACAGGGAAATAAATGATCTTCGGACCTAGATTCTCCAAATGAACAAACCATTGCCATTCCTATGCAGAAAAATATGAAATGTTTAATAAAAGCCATATTAAAGTAATCCAAAAAGACTCCAAGAACAACTTCAATCGAACATTTAAATGAGTGCGAGAATATTTTACATGCTTTTATGTGCAAATAATCTTCTAGCAACATATTCTTAATGTAAAAATTGCATGCAATTGCTGGATTTTTTTATGTACTGAAAGTACATTTTTCCAAGGATATTTAACGGATGTCAGGAAATAAAAATTCATTCGAGTTGTAAGTCTACAAAACCTTTTGTTAAACTTTATTAGTTTAAAAAAATACATTGTATTATTTTTGGCTTATAGAGAATTCCTGACATTATTATTCCATTGAAAATTAAAAAAAAAATCTCTTTTATTATTTTTCGTCTCATTATGCACTTTACTGTATTTTTCCTCCAGTGCATAAAATGAATGGATGTTTAAACTTATCCTGTAATAGATATAGATCATTTCTTTTATTATGCTGCAAATAATCAATAAAAGGAAAATAATATGCAAAACTAAGATAAAATTTTAGCTTTGATTGTTATTTTCCTTTTATTGATTGTTTGTGATGAATTCAGCTATCTTTTTAAAATTGCAAACATGAAGAAATATTGAGTTCAAAAATTATTGTTTTAGTTTAAATGTTGTTGTGAATATATGAGGCTTTGTTATTTAGTAAAATCAAATTAAAATTAAAATTTGTCTCTATAATAGAAAATGGCATTAAAATTGAGCTAGAGAAAAGATCAATTCTAGGAAATCGATAGACAATCTAGATTATAATCAATATAAATAAAATTCCAACATTCATAAGTAATTTGTGAATGAAATCCTGATATTGCCTATGAAAACGAGGCAGATGTCTATTACTTATTGTTACTGAAATTCAAAAAAAGATTACATATCATTAGCTCAATTGTAAAATTGATAAATAATATTTTTACTAATTGATTTGAAAAAGTAAGGAATATTTAAAATATTGAAGAAATTTGATTTTATTTTGTAAGTTAAAATTAATGCTATTAATTATTTCATAAAATCTCATCTCTTCTGGGTATTGTCTAATAAACATTTTTTTAAAAATAATTCCTTACTGATTTTTCTACAATCGAAATAACTGCATAAGAACATATAATATTAAATACAATAATTTATTTACATCAAGTGCATTATTCTTGTGCTAACATTAGTTTTTCACTACTTAATTTAGAAAATTAGTTTTTTTGGTCTAAGTAACAAGACGATAGCGTTTATATTACTGAGATATAGAAGGCTATATAATATTATATAGTTTACCAGAAAACGAAGGAGGGTATAGATTATAATCTGATAATATGATTTTCGCACTACCATTTTATTGCCAATAACTAAATTGATATTTTCTTGAGTTTCTCTATTAATGAAATTATTATTTGTGAGATAAATCACAAAATTCTGTTAATTTCTTTAGTAAGGACAGTGAGAATCTTCAAAAAAAATATATTGGACTTATTTTTGCTGAATTAAGTAACATGTTCTAGATTTAGGACATTTAGACATTCTAAAGACGCTTAAACAACTCTCTCTTTCTCACCGGATCCACTTCCAATGGATTCCGTGCCATGTCATTGAGGCCGGAAATGAATTGAAATGACAATGGAAATGAAATGGCAGTTTATCCAGAGCTGGTGAGGTCACAACACCTACCACTCTCTTACTTATAGAAGCTAGTTTCTAAATATTAGGGTATGAATAAAAGCCATTTAGGTGGTCCCGCCAGTACACCCGTGATAGGCGCCCCGACGACACCTTGGTTAAAAGCAGTGGTAGAATAGGTCAAACTGCATTTACCCGTTCCATTAGCTGTCAGGTGTCATCGATGACTTTTACTGGAGGCAATAAACACTTCAAAATCTGCACTAGATGTTCTTTTGCAAAATGTTCTCCTATCTTGTCTAGGATGTACCAGGCAAGACCAATGCAAAATGACCAATCAATGCAAGACCAATCAAAATTATCCCTCTATTTGTGCATCCACTATGTGTTTTTTGCATTTGTCTTACATGCATGTCCCTTTCAGTTCTGGATTTTTTGAGAGTGAATGAACTCATGATGATTTTTAACACTGATGGTCACGATGAAAAAAAAACACAACAGATTTCAATCATATCTTTGGAATCTTATTTTATTCTAGACCAGCTTGAAGAATTATGTAAGCTGTGTATGTAAAAAATAATTAAAAGTAAAAGGAAAAAGAATTCAATATAATCATAGCAATTTCCGATTGCTGCACACAATGTGTATCGACTTATTTCCATTAAACATTTTTAAGAAGTTTTCCTTTTCTTATAAGCAAAATTCTCTTCAAAGTGCTAATCTTTAGCTTATGTATACAACAAGGAATTTTTAACCATAAGCATACTCTTGAATAGATTTGTTAACCTTATTTACATAAAATCCTTCATAATAATAATAATAATATATGCTTAGCTTTGATTAACTGAGTGATTAAAAGACATTGAGACATTCAGTCTCATAAAAAACTAATAAGTGTATATGTTTTCAAAAATTTAAATTATATTCAGCATATATCCATGAGGAGAAGGAATTGGGATTATATGTTAAAAAGTTCACATTTTGAATACTGTTTCTTTGGTCTGCACATTCATTACTGTGAAATAATATATGATCCATAAAATTGAAAACTATGCATATTTGATTAATTTTGGAATCTGTAAATTTTAGCCAATATAAGAGCATTGGAGTAATTAACAGTCGTATTATAAACCCAGCAAATAAAATCTCCTTTTTTCGGGAGGATGTATACAGTATTCTACGATTGTATATTTCCAATTATGTAGTTTAATTTACTAAATATATATTTCAATACATTATTTATGTTGTTTCTGCGGAACCTCTTCAAATTTTCAGATGAAATTTAAGGAAGAAATATACCAGTTTCTGTTACTGATTGTGCTAGTTTAAACGCAGTTCTGCTCATAAAAATACTCTTGTGTGCAGGACCTTGATGAACTTCAGGAGAGGATGAAAGTTTTCAGCTTGAATTATAATAGTTGAAAGAAAATTATTTTTACATCACTAGAATATTGTTACTATACAAGAATAGATCATAAATAGAAGAGTTGATCAAGTTGCTGTTGCTGTTGTTGTGTGACAAATACAAAACAAGACAAGTCATATGGGACCAAAGGCATGGAGCGCTGCTCTGGCTACATCTTCAGCTTTTTCCGTATAAAGGGTGTCATGACAGTAGTTGTGGTCGATGTTAAAGAGGGTCGAGGCTACAGAGATGCCTCGTATCTAGCGTAACTCTTGTGTAGTGCCTGCTTTCTGAGTAGGTTCTAGATTCGTCAGGCATGATTTTCATGCCTCTCATGTGCCCAGTCCACATTCTGCTGATGGTAGCGGCAATACCACGGTAATTATTAAGCTGCGAAAGGCAGCATTTTTAGTCCCCCACAGAGCTGATGCCTTGCGACGGCGTTTGCATGGAAGCAAGTTGTTAAGTTGGGAGGGGGATTGATATGGGCGAGGGAGTCCGCCTGTTCATTTCCCTCGATATTAAAATTTGCAGGGACGCATTAGATGATGTATGTTTTCTCCCTTGCAACTATGGTGGACTGAAGTGCGTTGATATCTTAGGCAAGTCTCGTTTTTCCTCCTATAATGGCCTCCAGAGCAGATTTACAGTCAGAGAATATGTTGAAGTTGATTAAGTGTAATAAGTAAGGCAATCTAGTCCTATAAGTATTATAAAATCTTTAATAAGTTGTTTCCAATTGAAACTTCGTTTTTATGATCATTTATATAATTTCTGAGATTACTTTCGTTACCAAATGGAATTCCTTAGAGTTTGATTTTCTATTTCTAATCAATTAATCTCAGATCATTCTTCGTAAATGATTTCCAATTTTCAATATTGATATCACACATTGATATTATGCAAAACTTTGAAGATATTTATCGCTAAGCAATCTCGACAATCATGAGAACTGTAAATAAGAATGTCGTCTGCATACACTAAACCTTTGATTCCTTGTGGTACGTTTGAAAAATCTGCCATGAAGATTGTGAATAAATAAGACGATAAAACTGACTCCTTAGGAACTACTCTTTTCATATAATCAAAGGAAGAAAGCGAGATAATTTCGTCTCTTTATTTGAAAAAAGCGGTTTGCAGAATTCATGCATGAAACATGTAATATTCAAAGTAACGGTGACGTTTAATCATTTTTGAGGTATGCAATCCATGTAAATTGAATCATAAGCCGATTGATGTCTAAAGAAATTCCAAACATGCATTTTTTTGATTATTCCCCATCATATCTGTTAAGGTCATCAGCAGTCCGTAAAAGGCATGAAAACTATATGATTATAAAGTTTCTTATTCTTGATTAAACATTAATATATTCGGTGACTCAGAATTCTATCAAACTTTTACATTGAACAAATCTTAGAAAGATAGAATGGTAAGATATAATGTTTTTGATTTATATTTCGGAGGTTTCAAAATAGGAAGAGTAATTGAATATTTGTGCGGAATCTTTTCCTTGAAAGTTTTATTGAAAATTTCAAGTGTTTTTCTTCGCTGAGATCATTGAAATATTTTGAAAACTCTTGCAGAGATTCTATCAGATCCAGGGATAGAAATTCTAGTAGATTGTATTGATAATTCAGATAAAGTTAAAGATTTATTGATATTGTCTGGTCTATGGAGGTCCAAGGGTGTAGAGAAACTCCATTATTATGAATGAAACGTATTGCCGGAAGCTTTTAAATGTATTTGAGGATCCTAAAATTTTTGGCCATCGAAATACAACATTGTGTGACAAAAAGTAACCAGGTTTTCGTTGGGAGATAGACTTCAATATTCAAAAATAAGATCTTGCTACAGTTTGTAGACGCAATCCCAGTAATTCTTCTTTTTTAAAATCCAATTGTTTTTTTTTTAATTTAACAAACATTTTTATAGAGAATCCAAGTGATACATTACTTAAATATTTTTAAATTATTTAAAATGTAGTATTTTCAGAAATGAGAGCTTATTACAAAGAAAGTTTTACCATATAGGATGTTATGATTTTTAAATAAATTTTTCGTCTTTGGACTTTTACAGATTATTTGAGTGGTATACTTTCTCAATGTTAACTTGATGTTAAATTTATAAGTTTGGTTTCTTGCTTTACTGATACTATAATTTTGTCCCATTTGTAAATTATGCTTGCTTGAGGGAAGACAGGTTTAATATTAGTTTCGATAAATATAGGAAAATGATCACTACCGTAAGAACTATCTGAAACAAATGTTGAAGACCTGTTGAAACGGTCAATAGTGGTAAGAGATAAATCTGTTAAAGAAAATATTCCTTTAGGTGATACATGACTTGGAGAGAACACATTCAAAAGGCAAAGATTGTGTTCTTCGTACAAAGTTACTAAACCTTGTTTGTATATTTGAATAATATTGGATTCAACCCATTTTATATGCTAGATATTAAAACCCTCGAAGAATATAAAGCGTAATTCAGCGAGTATACTTTGAAGTTATTTAAATAAGTTTTTAAACTTATGAGTTCCCTTGGAGAAATAGAAATTAATGATATAGGGTTTGACACTTTATTATTTCGATTTTTAACATGCATAGTTTCATTATTTAGTAGCCATTTTTTTTCTAAAATTACGATACAAGATAGGAAACCTTTATCTGCTACCATCAATAATCCAACAGCGTGATTGGTTCTATCTTTCCTGTATACAATTATTTGCAGTATTTGTATAAAGTGGTGTGAGGCTTTAGAAAGATATTTTGGAAGGCAAAAATATCTGAGGAAACAAAATCATTCATTTGAAGTACATAGCTCTTATGAATATTATTTTTTATATTCCATTGTGCCTCTTTTATAGAAAATGAATAAAATTTCAAGCATTAATAGTTTTTTTTCCATGTAGATCCTATCAAAATAAAAAATAAAAAGACTTGTGATAAAATGTTTTAATTTTGGAATCTTTGTTTTTTAAAAACGTTTTTCTTTAAAAAAAACTGTTTTGTGTAAAAAATCCTCCATTTTTGTACACCTAAAATCCCCACGGGAAAACGTTTAAGTGAATTTCAAAATAGGTTATATTGTGGCCCATAAAGATTCTAACAATGGTGTAAAGAAAGTGCGAGATATCTACACATCACTCTGAACTTCTTTAAAACTTTTAAATTCTTAAAAAATCCAGAGAAAAAAAAACTAAGGGAAACATTGAAAAAGAACGAGACCAAGCTGAAATCACACTTGCAATTTTAGGAGAATACTAAATTGTTCTCCTGGTTATATATATAATTATAACCGTTTCGTAGTTAACTTACGTAGTTCTAAGCAACTACGTAAAAATATCGAAAATCTTCTTATTCAAGAAAAGGAAGCAACATCTTAAAATGAAGAAAGACATATTGAACACTTTACTGTAAGCCAAACAACATATATGTCTTTTAATTCCGAAAAGACTTGAGTTAAATTTTTTTTCTGATGAAAAAAAATCACTTTAGATGGCGCAGATGATTATTAACTGCCTTTTATTGGGTTCACAAGGAGAAACTTATTCTGCTAGACAGATGGGAAGAAGCAGTTTGATCGTTTTGATAGCTGTTGGCTATGGAGAAAAAGGTCACTCTAGTATTCCTGGGTGGAAAACAGAAATTTATAAATTATAATCAAATTTTAAATTCACAGCTTCTTTGCTATAATGCTGCGTTAGACGGAAAAAATTGAATATTTCAGCATGATGGAGCATCAATTCACAAGAACAGTATCTAGACCTCAATATTGGTAAAAAAAATATATGGTTAATAATTGTTCGGCATGTTTACGTGGGAGGCAATAATATGAATTTTTAATTGAACTTCAATAAGCTTTGAATTAAACTTGAGAAAAATTTTGTCAGATCGAAATTCAAAACTTGTATGATTATAAAGTTTTTGAAATAATTAAAGCAAATTGAAAAACATTCCCTATTAACAAGAGTTTTATGTTCAATATTTAGAACAGTCCAACAAACTTTCTTCATGAAATATAGTAGTTTATACACACACACACACACACACACACACACATATATATATATATATATATATATATATATATATATATATATATATATATATATATATATATATATATATATATATATATATATATATATATATATATATACATATATATATATATATATACAGAGAAAGAGAGTGAAACTATCAATTTAACTTTCTGGGAAATATGTGATCAAAATTTACCTTAAAATTTCCCAACATAATATGAATAATACAGTAATATTCAAATATTCTGTTTACTGAAGTTATTCAAGATTTTAACACTTATGCTTTTATTTAATTTGCAACTATATTATTGATGTAAGTCTTATTAGAACCATCATAATTTACAGAAACAATTCAAGGTTTAATTTGATTGAGGAGATTAGTTTGAACCCTAGAAATACACTTACATGCTCGTCATGAATTCCTTAACGAACGTGGTTCAACATCCAAATCAGAACAATGTGTGAGTTAATATAGGTAATTAGAATTCTCAATGACGCAAGGAGATTCAGCGTTTAACGGCTTAAAGTAACTAGGAAATTACCACTCTTAGATATTGCTATAATTTTCTTATTAAATAACAGTTTCATTGTTACCATGAATTCATTAATTATTCCTTGTAAAGTTAAAACTTGTTACAGGCTAACTTCTCTACATTGGAGATCATAGAAATATGGATGTCTGAATCAAATAATTACCAAATAGTCATTTTCGTAAGATTATTTGCATCATATTTTTTTTTTAGAACACACACACAAATTTAAAAACTAATATGAATATTTGGAGAAAGAAACTTAATTTGAACCATGTTTAAAATTTTGTACACAAATTCATTGCTTTTTTTCAAATATATTATATAAAATTGCAGAATATAATGAAGGTCTACTTTTGCTTTCTGTTTTAAATGATTGAAATTCATAGAAAATGAATCTAATTCTGATAATTTCTCAATTTATGTGAAATTATTTGTTTTATTTCATGACATTTGAGCATTTTTTATTTAAATTTCTCTACTGAGATATTGATATTAATATTTTTCACAGTGAATCAAAGGAATTGCATCATATACATCCATATTAAGTTTTTAGGAACTCAAAAATTGCTTAACATATGGTAAAAATGCCTAACTATTGAGTTATAAGCATTACTCTAAAATTATGAAGATATTTAACATGATTTAGAAATATTGTTTTAATTGGCATGTTTTACAGATTTAAATAGAATATATATTTTATATTCTAAATACAAAGTTTGCTTGGCACTTAAACAAAAATATTTTCGTAACTGACAAGAAATTCATAACGAAACAGAAAGTATTATTTTGATTTACACAGATACGAAACCAATTGTTTCAACAAGTGTCAACAAAATATCAGTTTAATTTTTGTACAACAAGATACAAGTTAAAACTGTAAGCAATATCAGCATAAATGTTTTTGAAATCTTCTCAAATCTTAGAGATTTTGGAGAGAAGCAAAAAAAAGAGACTTGTTTAATCAGGATCCTCAATTTTGGTTAGCTTGAATTTAAATTTATATACAAATATTCGATCATTTTCTAACAAAATATGTGACAATAAGCTACTTATTTTAATCGTGTATCTTTAAAATTGTTAGCAAAATAACAGAACAGAAGCAAATTTACGTTTTCATTGCAATAAATGAATAAAATCGTAATACTTGTTCTTATTGCAAATTTTTATAATCATAAATTTGATGTACGCATGAGCTGAAAAGTAAATTTTCTTATAATGCAAAACTTCCATGAGTTTTATAAGAATATAAAAATTATTTTCACTGTAATTACTTTTTCCAATTAAAATAATTTTAAGTTTCTATGCTAGAATTGGAAAATGTATGCTTAAATTCATTTAAAATGAGCTAAAATAACTTTTCGTCTGAAATGTCACACACAATATTTAATTTTACATATTTTGTAGATTAATTACTGAAGATTTAATTCGCTGTTTCCGTTTTGCAATCTACTGTAAATGCGTTTTAAATGTGTTCTGAGTTAAACTTTCAGAGTTGTAGCAAGGAAATGGTGTAAAAGTTTTAATCTACTTTGCGCAAGTAAAATTTGCGTTTTGTTCAAAAATGTTTGGATTCCATGAAAATGAAATTACGTCCTACTTGATCTAATATCTAGAAAAATTAAATTATACAGTATTCGTTTTAGAAGTAAAATAAATTATTTTACTTCTAAAATTAAACAAGAGTTTAATTTAGTTCTGTTAACAGCTGAAAAATATAATTTTCTGTTTCATATTTGATTTCATAGCTCGCAAGATTACATACTATTTAATAACTGTTATTTAATTATCAAAACCATTAATCAAAAACTTAATAAATTTTATATTTAATTAACATCATTATAAGAAACAGAAAATAAAAAGCATGAATTTCATTCTGAGTTTTAATTTAAAAAAATATTGCAAGTTAATTCTTGAAGATTTGATTAAACTTCTTTGAACAGTAAAAATATTTATCATCAATAAAATGTTTATATCACCTGATCAAATTTACTTGCAATCTACTTTGACTAAAGCTATTATTTATTCTTATTATTTTTAAATTATTATGAACGTTACTTTGTTGTGATGAAGAATATATTACTAGATTACATTTAATTCTTTCTGTTAACAATGAGCAAAATGTCATGATGAATCAAGAGGAAAATTTATGAACATCTGTAATTATCAGTTTTAAATAAACATGGCCAAATGGGCTAAATAAAAGCTTTTAATAACTTTCTAAGTATTAAATTAGATATCATTTTCTAAATAAAAACATTCTTATATATCTTTACTCATTTAAGTCTCACTATTGATTGTTCATGAAACATCTTTATTAAACATTTTGTTCATTTGAGACTCATGAATTTATTGTATTTAAGACTGATCATGGTATTTTATTAATGGAAATGGTTACGACTGAGTTGAAAATTACGTCGTTATATATATTTAATTTTCCTCCTAAATAATTTTAATTTGTAGCTTTTATTCCGGTAAAAAATAAAATATTTTACTAAAATAAACGGGAAAATATAGTTTACAGCGATTATTTTAATATGAAATTACCTAAAAAATGTGCCGAAAATATCTAAGTATTTTAAGCAATGACTTTTCTTTTTAATTCATTTGATATATCCTAAATGGGTCTCCTTAAATTTTTAGGGAGCTCATTTACGGAACTTATAGAAAGAAAAACAACTTTGAAATTTTATATTATTTAGCAGTTACAGAAGCAATTAAATAATGAATTGTATTGAAAATCTCTTGCTTTTATGGAAAATAGTTTATATTCATGAAATATGTTTCATGATAAAATATTGAATTTATTACTACCATACAAAATGTTTGTGTTCTATTCAATTTTATTCTTATCGTTTCCTCTATTTGTTTCCCAAAGGCGGTCCTTTTGGGTGACGAACTCTATGCCACAACAAGGCCAGAAACTGATACTCCTTTGTCGGTACCCTGCGGGCATCTGTGAACCAAGTCACGGAGGCGAGTAGCGTTGCCCACTCCATACCACAGCAAAACCGTTTTTAGGATTGGCCATATTCATTTATCCTCACAGAAGAACAGGGAAACACAGAGAGAAGAGAGAAAGAAAGTAACATCCATGCCCGAACCGGGATTTGAACCTGGGACCCAAAGTTCAGAAGTCAGGAGCACTAACTACTCGGCCATAAGTAGGCTCATTTCATGTCTTAAAACTGTTTAATTTTTATATAATATAATAGCAATGCAAATTAAAAACTTAAAACTTTTTTAAATATTTGTGAATTTCAGTTTCTATAGAATCCAAATCGAGAATTCCTATAATAGGAAGATACATATCAAATCACAGTAGTTTATAAGAATTTTTAAAAAAAATTATTCCTAGATCATAGTGAAGGATACAATAATATTTAATATAAATTGGTAAGAATTTTTTAATGAATTTATCGATTTAAATGGTAAGTATTATTTAAAAATATAAGTATTTTTATAGGTAGCAGAAGTTACTCGTTAACGTAAGACAATAAGTTGTTTTATAACGTTGAAATTTATATTTTATATCAGAGAAAAAATAAGTCGTGCGAATATGTTTCTGAATGAATGGAAATTGAAGATGCATTTGTAATTAAAATGGAAGTTCTGTGAAGAGAAATAAATAAAATGGACTCGATAATATTGCTTTTATGTTTTAAAAATGCGCTTTTCTTTAAAATGTTTTTCAATATGCTGCCAAAAAAAGGAATTTTATTGTTCGTGCCGGAAAGGAGCAGAGCGGATGCAACTGTTAGGCAACCAGTGGTAGTTTAAAGATCACTTAGCAAATTTTTTTGTGTCTTCTAATCACAGAGGGAAAACACAAGACCCCCAGATTTGATCACTTGACTTGGAGACATTGTGACCTAATTTAATTACCTTTTACCAGGTTAGGAATACATTTAACTACTTTTCAATAAATATCATTTTCACTGTGTACTTTGAACACGCATAAGTCTCAAATAAATTTAAATTATTTAGTAATTAAAATTTGTCGGAACAAATTTAAATCGTTATGAGAAAATCTACATGCATTTCAACGGATCCAGCTCCTACTTGTTTACTTGTACTATTACCAGTGTTTTTTTTAAATATCTGAAGAAAATCAAAATTAAGAAAAACAAAATTAGAAAACAAATGAAGAAATAAGTGTGTATATGAAGAAAAATTGACTAAATATCACAAATTAATGTTATATTTGAGAAGAAATAAATTTGTCATCATTATCCTTTGATTTCGTCGTTTTAATCATAAAAATGTTAATTAACATCATTTTGATCTGTAAATGTTTAAAATGTATGCTCATTTTTTTAAAAGAATAAAAATATTATATATTATAAAACATTAACTCATAATAAGTAAGTTTTAGAACCCTTAATAATATTTCTCAAAGGAATTTCGAGATAGTGGCATCGTTTATCAGCGTGATTGTAGCAGCGTTATGGGTGTTTTAATCTTAATATCTAAACTGAATCAATTTTAACATTAAATTGATTTAAAAAGTCCAGTGCGCAAGTATTATAAAGATGCCTTCCCTAAAGATGGTAGGTCATGCAGCAATCACCTCAAAAGAAATAAATGCCTAATTTCATCGGAAAAATTTATGGTTATTGTTAATGTATATGCGCTATTCTTTACCAAAAGTTAATAAAAGTCACATTTCCTCATAAATTTTTTTAATTCATTTAATTAAACAATGAATTATTATCTGAAAAATAAATATTTTAATAAAACTAATTTTCTCTCTAATATGCATGAAATATTAATCAGGACAATTTAATATTTAAAACCTGCTGCAAGCAAACTCTTTTTTTCATGCATAGTATCTTTCCTGTTGTAACTTCAAAATATCTAAAATTTCCAATGTACGCAGATGACACCAAAGGCTTGAAAATGTATGAAAAGAGATATTTTTTATATTCATTCAAAACATTTATTAATGAATTTTAGTACTTTCATTGAAATAAAGAAAACGTGTGTGATGATTTAAAAAACTGTAAAATGTTGACTGTTTTTCATAAATGTCTTATTCCTGGTTTAAAAAAGTGTACTACTAAGCAGATTCCTTAAATCTTAATTACACGTATTAAAGAAGGAAACTATTATCAAATATTATGAATTGAAATCTGTGGTTTCTTTACACAGTGTTTATTTTATTCGAGAATTGAGTGCAATAGTAATAAAATGTAAATGAATTCTGAAAGAAAATAATTAAAAATCATAGCCTAATAAAACTTCCATAAATATAAGGTACCATACTTACCACCAAATGACAAGCTCAGGTTAATCAATAACATAATATAATTATCTGTTTTAGCATAAATATTATATTTGTTTAAAAATACATGTGTACTTAATTATATTCCTCAAATTTTATGCACTTTTAGGCGCAAATATGAAACTTCCACGCATCACATTATAAACCGAAATCTGTGTTATTATGCATAGTGTTATTTATGCTTAATAATTTAATTAAATTACGAAAATTTATTGTTAATAATCGAAACTGCTAAATAAAATTCTAAATGCAAGTAGCTTAGGAGCAGCCTAACGCAAAACCATTAATCTTTAGTTCCCAAGTATGATAGGTTCTGAGTTTATAGACCCACTGAAGGGTGAGAAAACTGAGACTACCTTGTCGAGCCACAGAATAGAACCCCAGATCAGTGCCTTGGGAGCTCGAAACTCTACCACTATGCCACAAGTCTTTTTTACAACGGTAAAGCATCATTAAATTTTTAATATTCTCCACTCTTAATCTATGCATTTTTAATTATATTTTAAATTCACTAACACATTTTTTTACTATTTTATAAATTTTGTAATTTTATTTCTTATTTTGAGAAGTCCGAGATTATCGAAAAGTTCATGATTAATATTACTTAACCCTCAGGTACGTTTATTGTTATACTATCATTAACTTCAAATAGTTTTACCTATTTAATAGTCTAAATTATCAGTAACATTTTATGCAATTATTTTCCTAGAACAAATCCTTAAAGATGGTGCTGTATTATCCTTAAGTGTGAGAGTAAAATGTCAATCATTTGTTTTTCACTAAATTTCCGTGAGTTACATATGTCTCACTGTATATTACTGTAAGGAATTTTTTCATTGGATGCTCGAAATTTTCATGAGCATCTTAGAATCAAGTTTTCGGACGTAAGCAATAAATTGTTAAACATTCATAATGCTAAATCTTTCACGTTCTATATTCTTTTCCATAAGCAAAATTTTCTGGGATAATACAGTTTCATAGCATTTTTTATCTTCCAAAATACACTTGCTCTCAACTGAATTAAAATGTCATTTGAATGTCAGTTTCAATGTAAAAATAAAATATGTCTGTCCTTTATTTCTAACTGTATTTCATTGTCTTATGAATATGAATATGTTATTATTCATTGAATACCTTTACATTCCACCTTATATATACATCGTTTTAATGCACCGATGGCGAGATTAAATATTCCTATTTTTACAATGAAGCCCAGTGGCATTTATTTATTTTCAGCTTAATTTTATTTCCTTTCATAATAAAAAACAGTTTATTTTACTCTGGTTTTAGATAAATCATTATATTTACTAAAAGGGCCATTGTAAAAATATTGCGTGACCATGCTGTGTTACGGAAAAGGAAGTAATAATTTTTGCGTGCTTAGTAAATCCACATTTATGCTTACTCAGCTTATTTCAAAACATTCATTTACGTTTCAACATCCCAATTATTAGGAATGTTATTTTTAACAATGTTTATTTAAAGTAAATAAAATTTTTTTTAAAATTTTTTTTCGTATATGATTGCATTTGTTTAACTATGTTTATTTAAAGTAAATTAGGTTTAATTTATTACGCATATGTAAGTATACATATGGCTTATAATATTTCACAAGAATTGACTAATTTAAAATAGATTAAAAATTCTTTTTCAGAATTTTGAAATTATTTTATTATTTTACTTTCTCATTGGTCTGATGATTAAAGAGTTATATTTTTTAGAGACTTAAATATTTGTAACTATAAAGCATTTAGATATTTCATACCAATTTAATTGTAATCACTGTAATAAATTTGTAATAAAAAAAAGTCTTAGTTATTATGAAATTTAAAATTTCATTCCTTATCAATTTTTTTTTACATCCAATCAAAAATAGGTAAATAATTATCTATTTTAGGGAACAAATATGTTCGAAATTAAGTATTTTTTATAAATTAAATATTAATATTTCTCTCTTAAAATTATTCTGATTTCGTCAAATAAATAATTTTCAATTGATTTGATATGATTATTATGAAATTTCAAACTTAATTTATTTAATTGCTATTATATGTATAAAATGAGTACAAAATTGATTTTCTTAGGTTACCAAATATTTAGACGAGAAAATTCAATCAGTTGAAAATAATTAAAAAATATTTAGACAATTAGTATAAAATGTATAAAATTACGAAATATATTTCTCATTATCTCTTTGAAATTGGATGCAAGTTTATAAAATTTTAGTCTCAAATGCTTTTAATCAAAAAGTGCATACTAAATTCCATATGTTTATTTTTTATCGTTATCTAAAAAGTGATTTATAGAAAATTGGTACTGAAGAAAATATTTTAGTAAAATTATCATCAGATTCAAAATATCATAACTAATTAAAATATTATCATTTTTATAGTGATCATATATCATAAATTATATTCTCTTTCCAATTTTTGATACTTATAAATAAAAATATCATGATATATTGTTTAAGAAATAAATAAGTCAATTTTTCCAAGAAATATTAATTAAAAAATTAAGAGAGACTTAAGCCAAATAAATTTATCGGTTTTTGCCTTTTCATTTGTATTTAATAATTTTTTAATTCATTTATATTTTGAATATGGTACTATGATCATAGGAAATATTTTTCAATTAGCAAAACTAGAATGTGTGGTGCTCATAAACAATATTGCTTATGATTTAAGATTTTCATTTTTTGAAAATTGTAAATTAAACGAAACTAATTTTGTGTTCTTATCATCTACATTCTAATTTTGTGTTCTTATTAATATTTAGAACAGTCATCTTCTTTAATACGTATGCATAAACACTTCCTCAAAAATATATTTCAGGGTACAGTTAACTATAATTTCATTAAAAATAATTAAATATATCTTATTCGCTAGCTTTTATAAAATAATTTGTTGATTCTAATTTATTATACATATTCCTTTGTACATTTGCATAGTAAACATTTGAAAAGAGTGTTTGAAATGTTGCATAAAATTAGGTTTTTTCATCTTTTCAATTACGTATAGTATTTTCTTCCTGGAGAAACTAATCGAAAGCTGCTTCTCTGGAAATTGTCTCTATTTCGTTTAATTAGAGAAAGCGTAACAGCTGAAATTGGCGTGGAATTTCTCTGCCACAAAAATGTTTGGGAATAAATTTCTTAAGAGACTTTTATAAAGTTTCACTGAAGTGAAATGTTTATCTTAATGCATTATTTGGGAAAATTGGGGCAATTATTCCATTTAGGAATTTGAGTAAACATTTTGAGTTACTTTCTGGTCAACACTTGAGAGAAATACTGCTTTTATAGAAGTTGAATTCTTGCATTTACGATATTTGCACACATTTAATTCTGTGCTGTTAATTATATTTCTCAACAATTTTTATTTTAAAGTGAATGTTTTTGTTCATTAAATGATCCTGAATTAATATTATATGAATATAATAATTGTTTTTAAGTACTTATAAATGGCGCAACATCATAATTATTTATGATGTTAGGTATTTCATAAAATAAATTAGAAATTAAAATCTCATTAAAAATGGATAGATTTTAATGTAATCTTATGACACTCAATTTTTTTATTAATAGGAATGCATTATAGTACATACATACCTTTCTATGAATATAATTTGTTCATGAGTGAGTATTTTAGTCATGTGTGGGAGCCAAGTGTGTTAAGAATTTTTGCATACTGCATTCCAATTAAAAACCATCATCTGTAGACAAGTACTCAAATACAAATGCATGATCTATTTGAAATATTTTTATATTTTAGACACACACTAATAGGAGTTCATATTTTACTAAATGCTGTTATTCCAACCTTCCATTGTTAAGTCTTCAAACTGCAGCTGATTGGGATGATAGCTTCACAGTGAGCTGTAACTTTAGATTTTACACACATAATTGTTAGAATCTGTTTCCTTCATCAATTAATTTAAAGATGGTCCCTTTATGGAACTTGAAACTGTAAGGATAACTCACTTTTACGTTCCAGAGATTGAATCTTATCTCAAATGTGAGATTTACAAATGATAAATCATGAAAAGACTGTGACCTCATTCGAATTGAATCTTTCAAGTGAACAGAAAATTGGATAAATCTTATGCTTATTTTTCAAGGAAAGATAAATGGTTTACTCTGAAGCAACACTGTATTTTAGCATTATTTTGGTCTCATTTTATTTCATTCATATTGTTAATAACATCAATATTAATTTTCATATATGTCAGGTCTACTAATAAAACTGAAGTTTTTTTTAGAATTATGTCACACTCATAGTAAAAAACAGCTGAAAAACTATTTTACGTTAAATGACGCTTAAGCAGAATGTTACATTTCATATTTGATTCTGATGAAAATATCCTTTATTACGAATACTGTGTTACTTTTCATTATTTTAATATACCTATTTAATTTTTAATTTTTTTTTTGAATTTACAAAGTCATTTGCAAAGAACTATTTCCTTGTAAAGGAGACAGAAGAGAAAATATTTAACTCTTAATCATTATAGCTTATATGCTTACTAAAAATATTAAAAAACAACTTTAAGGTATTTTATTTAATAAAATGACGTTTTACGTAAGCGAACAGAAAATGTCACTAATTCACGTTTCTGTATTTTAAAAATATTAATGAACACGTAAAAAATGTATTAAAAGACTTATTATAAAATAAAAAGATTTCTGTTTACATCTTTAGAGGGATCTTAAATTAGAAAACTCAAAAGGAAGGAAATAAAAACAGCTATTCCCTTAAACTCTAATTTTTATTAAATGTTCTGTTTAGATAGATAGTAATTTATTATTATTTATAATATTTTGAATAGAGATATAATGTACAATTAATATAATATACAAATAAAATTGCCATCATAAAATTTTAAAAGTTATTCTTGAAATGCATTTCATCTATTAAAATCATTTATTTATTCCAATTTATTATAAGACCAATCTATAAACAAATACAAAATACACATAATATTTAAAATTTTGTTTTATTCATCATTCAAGAGTTTTACATATTTTGCAAGACTTGTAAACAATAATTAAACTACAGAAACTGAGATACGTTTATCAGTTTTCTATATTCAATCATGGATATTTAACCACGAGAAACTATCAACAATGCGAGATGTTTAAGTGCTTTTTAATTTAACGATGCTAAGAGCACTTTAATTGCAGTAAAGTAAGGAAAGGAAATCCTAGTTGTGATGTAAGGGCAAGGCTTACACTTTCATTTATTAGGAATTTCTGTGATCAAGGAAATACGTTGTGTGGCAAATGACATGTTACAGAATGAAATGAAGAATAAAGTGCTAAAATAGACATGCATATTCAAATAATTCAATAAAATTGCTTATCTAAATTTCAATCCAAAAAGATAATGAAAGTTACGATTGCAAATATTTTTCTTTTAAATTTGTAACTTTGAACGTTGATTACAATTGATATTGAATGAAAAAATTTGGTGGCACGGTTATTATTGGCTACACGATAAATCATTTTGATTCTATACATGTAAAGACACATTTGTCGGATGCAGAATACTTTTCGTAAATTTGCTCTAAGCCACAGTCATGACGTTTCCACTCATTACACATAAGTTTTTTATCTTCAAAATGCCGACCGATGGTTGTGTGGTCAGCATTCCTGACTTGTGAGATGTGAATCTGAGGTTCGAATCCTGGTGCAGGCATGGATATTACTTCGTCTCTGTATTTTTCTGACCTTTCTTTTGTAATGTATGAATGTGACTAAACGTATAACTAAGTGTGTGGTGGTATGGCGCGGGTAATGCTACTCGCCTCCGGCCATTCAAACCTGGCAACTGTCATGGGACCAATCTACTATAGATCGCCTGGTACATGATATAATTCCAAAGGTTAAACCTAATAACCAATGCCGGCCAAGACAGATTACACTGTTCGTCACGGGAAGTGGTCTATTCCAGAGCTATCTACATAGAATTGGGGCTCTACCAAGCGACAACTGTGCCTGTGGTCATACGGGTGACCCACTTCACTATGCCACATCATGCCCACTGACTAGCCCCTGGCATTTTACTTCCCCCACCGAACACCTGAGAATAAAATGGTTGAAAAATGTTATCCACCATCCGTAAGCAAAAGCGAAAAGCATCTCGCTGATAACATTCCTCTCGGAGCACAGGGAGCTAATACCAGCAGACTCCACCCAAACTAGTAGAACCCTCCCTGGGTTAGGTACAGGGAGTCCTGCTGGCGTTCACGTTCCCAAAGGGCTAGTAACCTAAATTACCGCCGTTATCAAAATATTTTTCATCATGTATTATTTTAAAAATGTGTTATATCAAAAATTCCTTTCATTTATAAGAACTGTTTTGAATTGCAAGGCATTTATTTATAAACTAATGTAGGTATATGCAAATACTGAACTTATTTGCGCAATTAAGCAAAGTGAATAGCAAAATTTAGTTTAAAACAATGATATTTATTAAATAATGGCATTTATTACGTAACTAAATACTCTGCATTTTTCAATATAATTTTATTTTTTAATGTAGATTGAATTTTAGTTAGTAAATGAATTTTAAAATAATATCTATTGACAGTAAACTTCTATTGCCAAATATCCAAATAGTAAACTGTACGTGGGGTTATCTATAATTTCAAATCATCTACCGAATATTCATTGAATGATTTCTTGTTGATATAACAAATTTAAGATTTTAAGTTACCAAATTGATTGAATTTGGCCAAATAACTTACTGTCTGTATTATTTGATACATTACTTCAAAAATGCATTATTTCGAAATAATACAGTTATATGAATTTTAAACAACCCTTAAGTTTTCTCCATTTATTTAGGACTTTTTGTTGAAAAGATTTCTATGATATAATTGAGAGCGAGAGAGAGAAAATTATCGATTCTATTTTTAGCATAAATTATACTGTCAAATACATAAAACATGATAGAAAAATAACATTAGTTTTGTTCGATATCTGAAGTACACAATTACTTTCCTTTTTGAGAAAAAAATTACTTTAAAATCTGACTGGTAATCTGTATTCAAAATAATACTTCTGTTAAAAATGTTTTCATTTAATAATTAACTTAGATTAAATTAATGAAATAAAAATGCACAAAAAATTTTATTATTTATATTGTAAATTACAAAAATGCTCATAATCAAATAAATAATATTCTTTTACAATAAATCTTCATATTCAACATTCAAATATGAATTTTATTTTCAAAATAATCTGTATTTTAATAAGATTAAATAAACTAATTTTATCTTACTGACTCAGATAATATAAAATAAATAATGAGTTTAATCGACCTCTTCCATTTTCTCTCACATATTCATTCTATATAATAAATTATACAAAAATTATTAAAATTATTTATTAGTAAAAATGTTTCAATCTACCATTGATACCTAAGAATAAAAAATTTGAATAAAAAATAAATAATCAGAATTAATAAATCAGCATTTTAATTTTTGGCAAATTTATATAATTTCTTTAAATATCTTTAATTAATACAATAAGAGTACTTTTCTATTTATCGTTAAGTTTCAATCTTAAAAGTGAAATGTAATTTCTTTCTTTCGCCTATTATTTATTACCTTAAATCTTTAATCATTATCTTTTTCGATTGCCAATGGGAACTTAATATATAGAAAGAAATTTTAATGAAATGTTATGTAATAACTCATTATTATTGATATCGAGAATTATTTTTATTAAAGTTGTGACTAAGGCTAGAATGTGCAAGCATTTATTGTGATAAATTGTTATTTTATAATTAAGCAATTAATAACTAAATAAATTAATTTATATGGATTTAAAATACAGAGCCTAAGCAAAACGAATGTTTTTTAAATGTTTTAATAGATGTTTCCTTTGATTAAATGTTGCATTTTAAATCCATGTAATATAATTCATTAATTAAATATTTACCATTAAACATCTTTTCTCACTTCCTCAATTATTGAATTTCATAATATCTTAAAGGAATACAAAATGCTATTTGCATGGATTGTATTGAAAAATAAATTTCCATTAAAATAAATTCGAATTAAAGAAAAGACACAAACATGTTAATTGATTACAATCATATTTGTATTTTTCCATTTTAAAATAAATATTCTGATTATTATTTTGCTGGAAAGAGCACAGCTTTTTATATTTTTTTAAAATTTTGTCCTTTCCATAAAAGTTACATATTGAATTTCATTTATTTCGTATATTAAATGTAACAATAACCATAACATAAATGCTTATTTATAACAGCAAATGACATAAGAGATGTCTCTGAAGATGTGATATTTGTGAAGATTAATATCAGTAAAATAAAATGAGGTATTTCTTTTATTTTCATAACAAACGTATAAATAAAAGCTAAATAATTGGTTTTTATAATAAGTAAGAAAAATCCTAGAATTTTCAGCAGATATAAGATTAGTTTTATGTAGTATCTTACAGTTTTAATTAATAAGAGAGATTTATCTCAACATTTATTTTAATTAACTTTCTGGAACTATTTTTTTATTATTACGATAAGGAGAAAAAAATCTTTGATGTGATTTTCACACGGACGCAACAATTTTCAAGATTTCTGTAAGATGTTTCATGTTACAGCTCTCAGAATATCTATGGTTCAATACCCACAATTGCTGACTAACAGCATATTTGTATTTCAGTTCAGTTCTATTATACGTTAGGTGTTACAGGGTCGCTTAGGTTTCCTCCTTTGCAACAAGTGATTATTTTCTATTACTTAAGAAGTATTTCCTTGGAAATCAGTTTATGCTTTAAGAAAAACAGATTGTGGCAGCCAGGCTATTCTGTATATTGCGGCAGAGAATTTAGAAATTATTTTGAAAATTCCGATTCCCATATTTGTTATTTAAATGTAGAATACAATATTGGAAAAATTAAGGGAAAATTAATTTATCATACATAAAATTAAAATATACTAGTAATAAATGTGTATATTGCCCATTTCATGAAATAAATTTGATATTGAATATTTTTGAGAAGCAGCTATTCGATTATCAAGAAAGTAATTTCAGTATTTTACAAGTCTCTCCATTCCTGCTACAAAAGTTAATTTCTTGGCAATCCAAAATTCGCTTGTGAGACAAATAAGGGTATATAGTGACGATATATTATGCTATTTAACATGAATGGAGAAATTACAATGCATTTGACGAGTGTTAGCTGCCGGATTAATTGCAACAGTGTTGCAAACACATCAACAGCATGTGAATGACACTTGTTATGTCGTTAAGTGGATACGTTACATGTATATAAAAGCATTGCATACAGAGAAATGCTTCGAAATCAGAGTTATTAATTTCATTTTATTGTAAATGATATTTACTATTCTGTGAAATACATTGGGTTTAGATGCAATGGATAATTTCTGTATGATGAGTATGACAGAAGTTAATTAATAAGTATTAAAGCATATGTTATGATTCAGATTAATAATAGAGGCCGATATTTCTCGCACAGCTACTGTTTAAAATGCTTTTGAAGCCTAGTATATATAATAAAGTACAATTGTTTGTGTTTAATATTATGGAGTTATTTTTTGATTGAGGGTTTGTTGTGTATATGATTAATTAGCCTGAAAGTACGAATAAAAAATGATTATAAGTCTCTATAAACCTATTTATTAAAATTTGGAATTAAGTCAATGAGCGACTGGAGTGAATACTAAACATAACTTATCAACTATAAACTCAGCTGACTTACATATTAAAAGTAAGAAAGATTTTCTTCATCATAAGTTTTTGTCCTATTTTTCATGACATTCTTTTGAAACTCCTAGAAAACATTAATCAGGTATTTTTTATTAATTAAACACTGATTAGGAATTAGAATTGTCATTTTATAAAACATGACTGCTTTAAAAATTTATTTAATATAAATGTGCAACAAAAGATTTTGAAAAGTTTAAACACACACAAATTTTATGTCAAGTTACTTTTGCACTTCTCACAAATTTATTCCAGTTTCTTCATGCTTCTTTTATTCTAAAACCTTAAAAAAACAAACAATATAGTCAACATTTTTATTTATTTTTTGACTGAATTGATTGAGTCAAAATTTTCTACAATAATAAATATACTGTTATTAACTGATGGAAAGTATTCATTTATACTTTTCTGTAAACTGAATATTGATACGAATACCTTCTCCATAAAAATTTAAATGCCCATTATACTTAAAGTTATATTACTTCTCTGTTGGAAAGCGATAACAGATATATTCTTTGTTAGAGTCGTTTCTTCCTGTCGTAAGTTGAGCAAATATTTGATGCGTGATGGATAAAAAGATACTTCCTCCTTATTCTGAAGCACTGAAACTTTAAATAAATATGAAGAGGTGTATTTAAATAATAAATTTATTTGAACAACATATTTCAGCTTTATTATTTATTCAGTGATCACTTTTGTCTAATACCCTTCCGTAATGAGCTCTTCCTGAAGTCTGTTTAACATGTTTAGAAAAAGTAATGTTTTCATTCATTGTATGATTTTTTGAAAAATAAGTAGATTTAAGAAACATTCTCTTTTACTCATTCTTATCTAACTAAATTATACAGCAACTCATGTTTCTTGTATTCACAAATATTTGATATTTTAGCTTATTTTATATAATACTCATATTAGAATTTCATTACTCTAAATTATTTCACATATCAGTGACTTGTTTTGGAACTATTTTCTATGAAAAGTCTTTATAATTAAAAGGATCTAATCAAGAATTTTACTGTATTTGCTTAAACTAACAATTTTAGAAATGAATTGATAAAAATAGAACATTAAAAAAATCTGTTAAAAACAATTTATATACTTAGACAATTTAATAAATCATTTTATATTATATCAGGTTGAACAACACGTTTATCTACGAGTAGCAAAGCTAAAAAGAGATACAACTCAAAATAATGAATTCCATAGATCATTGGATGAAAAATACAATTTTCAGTTTACCCAGTACCTATTAATAAAAAATTTAAAAATCTGAAAGCATTTCTCACATTTAAGAGTAAACTATTTCTCATGTACTTTGCGAAATAATTTTTAAACTTGAATTAAAATCATTCTTTCAAAAAGTACTATGAAATGGATTTATTGAGTTATGAATAGTTAATATTTTGGAACATAATATTTTAGATGTTGATTTTTCTTAGATGCAATTAGGACAATTTACAATTTACTTCTATTCTTCTTCACAATTTACTAGAAACTATTTGTTAAGCACAGTAGAAATGTAAATGCATGTATCATTTTAAGGTTTCTACAATAAGGGCAACAACTGTAATATCTCTCGGTTTAAAATCATACCAAAGATAACGGGTCACGTTGTACTGTTGCATTTCAGTTAGAAAACGATATGTATATTATGTCACCTAAAAAGAATTCCAACAGAATATATCAAATCACAAAGAAAGGAAACCTCTTAGTCGTTGGTTTTTGTAAATGATAAAACAAGTGTATCTATTCTACTCAAACTAAAAAAGATTTCTCAGGATAACGACATCCACCTACAATGGATTCTATCACATGCAAATGTTAATGATCGCGAATAGATTGGCCATAGAAATCAGTGAGGAAGAAATGTTCACTGTTTCCTCGCTTTCTTATCAAAAATTTTACTCCAATTTCAAAATCTAAGCAAATTTTGATCTGCGGAAATCGACCTGAGCACAATTGGTACACCGGAACTTCACCTGGAACTCTTCTGGAAAACAAATGCAATTGAAAAATAGGTAGATTCAGTCGATAGCTTACAGATTAGCATTACCTGAATCTAAAGTGGACATTTGGAGAAAATGACATACCTTATTTGGAGAAAATGTTATGTCCATCCAGCCTCACCAAATCACATACTGAATCACGTCGGATTAACCAGGACAGACATAACATCATTAACATTTACTGTAATCGATCTTCCGGTGGTCAACAACCCCATCTGGAGTTGATCTGACTTATGTCAGAGCTATTGAGTAAGAGAAACATCAACGAAGACATGATATTTTGCAACCGTCGAGTGCACGACCTCATATTCGAAGGCACTTGAAAAGCACTTTATCATCCACCACGTACGTAGCCATCTAGCAGGAATTTTCATACGTAGCTGACTGTATAGACGTGTATCTTAAGGAAGAAACCTGAGAAACACTCAACTACTCATCCCAACAGACAAGCTGCAAACACGACCTTATGCTACTAAGTCTTAGGATAGGACAGTTAGAGGCAAACTAAGCTACACAGCATGAAAGCAAAAACTGGAGAGTATTAAAACAGATTATGCTGAACTGCATCAAAAATTTATATATAAACAAACTGTGAATACCGCTGTTAGTATATTTGAGTCAAATTTGAATATTAAACACGTTCAGTAGAATGAATTTTATGAAATTTGAAAAATGAGGAGATGGAAAGTCTGTGATTCTACAAATATAGAATGAGGAAAGATGTGTATATAATGCTTACCTTGTAAAATGATAAAAAATCTCCAGTAAAATACTTTCGAAACCATTTGTAGTAAGCGGTTTTCACATACAAATATACTCATTCCCAAGAAATTTTCATGTGAATATACTCATTCCCATGAAATTTTCTTCAATACATTTGATGTTGTTGTTCCTATAATTCGAAACCACTTATGTGAATGGATAATTGAAAAATGCTATTGTAACGTATTTATATATATATTTTTACTTAAATTTCATAAAAGATTCATGAATAATGATTTTTCAAAAAAAAATAAAATAAACACAAGCATTTGCGCTGATTGACTTACCTGTCAGAAGAATTCGTCGATAACATTGTGATATATTCGTATTTTCATTTACTATTTAAAAAAAAAAAAAAAAAAAAAAAAAAGTCAAGAAGCTTTATCAGTTTTATACAATTTGTACATAATACAAATCAGTGACAATATTTAAATAGACAAATATTTTCTTAATAAGAAATACTCATTAAATCAATATCAATTCAATATCGTCGCAATTTCTTTTCAGGAAATAAAATATTAAAAAGAAATTGATAAAATGATCAAACAAATATTTTTACCCCTGAATTGAAATAGAAATGTTTCATATTAAAAATAAATGCATGTATCGTTCTTTTTATTATATCGAAGTTACATTTTGCACTTTTATGTGTGTTTTGCTTTTTCAATTGTTTTGTGTGTTTTTCTACAAAAACATTGTTACAGGAAACGTGCTTTGACTAGAAGTCTGCAATTTTCTGTGCATGTTACCAATCAATACATTTTAGTTTGATATGAAATTTTCATTTTTCTTAAATGCTGTATTATATTTACTTAAAGAAATTCATCTTGCATTTATCTAACACTAAAAGATTATATTTTATTATCGAAGATAAGTAAATTTATTTTTACAATTCAGTAAACAGAAATTATTCTGTGTTTTGGGACAATTTGTTCGTATATAATAATATATTTACTGTTCATATATAGAATCATAATTTTTTATTCTTAAGTATTCGCGTTAAAATATAAACTATAAATATATATTTCATTTATCATTATTGCAACTGCATTAATATCAAACAGCCTTAAAATAAGCAACTATAAGAAAACGTCTAAAATAATTCCAGATTTAGTTCTCAACTATTAATTTTATGTATACTTAAGGACATTTAATTTTAATTTTTTTATTTTTGTAAAGTATACACTGGATTATTTTTTCGTAGAGTTAGGTTAAGTATTTCGATTTTGATGCAGAAATTAGAATTGGTTTCGTATACTATGCTGTATTATTTTGCTTAGCATAGTGGAAAACAATATATGTATATACATCAAACAGAATTTATTATTAAATATTATTTCACTTTATAGAAGATATCAAAAGGTCATCGGAAATATATACATCATGTAATATTAATAAATTTATATTTAAGATGATTATGCATAGATCAAATGCATTTATTTATTCGCGTATTTAATTTATTTGAATATGTATGCATTTAATGCACATGTTTATCGTAATTTTGAAATGAAACTATTAAAAACTTAAAGTGAGAAATCTAGGGGTTTCAAATTGATTCGTGATTTGAAAATTTACTACTACAGTAGAAATGAATAAAAAATTACACAAATCTGATGATTGTGAAAATATTTTATCAAAAACAGTTTAATGAAAATAAAATATATTTGAAAATTTTGTAAATAAAAAAAATTCATTAGTGTTTTACAAAAAATTATACTTTGAATGTCCACAAATTAGATTTTATTGAGTTAAACTTTTTCTCAATTCTTATTAAAAACTTTCATATTTAATGTTAAAAACATTTTTTTTTACAACAAGTAAGCAAAAACTAATCAAATTGTATTTAAAATAAGAATTCTCTATCGCTTTCCCAATAACAGATTCGTAAAAAATTAATATTCTACTTTCTTACATGTCCTAATTGCATCAAAAAAAATCAACATCTAAAATATTATGTTTCAAAATGTTAACTATTCATTTAGAAATTACTTTTGTTAGTGTTTGCTTTTATTTCATGTTTTTTTTTTTCATTTCTTCTATGGTTAGAAAAATTTTGCAGCAAAATTTTATCGGACGAGTTTTAGCAAGTACTTGCTACTGTAACAAGAGCAACACTCCAGAAAACATAAGCATATCAGTATCCTGATAGGCCGATAGCAGCGGATTTGGGTATGTGTCGGGTATGAGTCAGCATTGGCTAACTTATTTCATAATGATAACAATTCCATATTGGCAAATAACATCCAAAACTTTGTACTTCAATGTTATCGGAAACAAGCATTAGTTCTAATTCGGCTAACTGCCAGAAAATTGCGAATGTCATCCGACGATATAGCTGTCCTATATACTTTCCGATTCTGAGCCAAATTTCATTCACGACATCAATCCTATTGCGTAATTGTTAAAGTTAGTGGCACCATCAAATATGATCTGAATTCAAGACCTCATTGTTATAAATGCAACAGTGACAAAAAAATTAAAATTATAGTTATTAAAATTATTTGTAATATGTTAAATTAATGTCCAAACAAAGTTTTCTTTGTTGTTTCATTCTCCACCTCTAAGAGTGTTTATTGAAGATTTTATCAAGTTTCTAAATAGGATAAACGCTTAGAAATTCCAGTGTGATTGAATATACTATTCAGTGGTTTCATAAATTCAAAAATAGATATACAGGTATTAAAACAGATTTGTTACCAGTACTCGCAGTTTTCTTTGTTTCCAAAACCTCATCAATTTACCGGAAAAGAATGGCATACTTGAAACACGTTGACAGAAAATTCTGGACACCATTAAACCTTACTTTTAGGAATTACAATAGGCAGCCATTTCTCTAAATCATGTAAGTGTTTGACCATTAAAAATTAATATGACATATTTTTGCTATCTTATAAAAAAGAAAATTCTAAAAATTAATTACATATGTAATATTGGGAGATATTTAGAAAGTAAATTGGACTTGCGTCAAGGACTCATGTAATCCTTTGCTTCTAAAAAGACAAAAGTTTATTACAAAAAGTTTATTCATATGAAGAAACATTTGCAAATAATAGTGGATATTAAAGGAGATTCTTTCAACACACAATTCTAATGAAAGTTAAATAATAGCTTACAACTTCTGTGAATGTTATGAATTTTAATCTTAAAAAGCATGACAAGAACTTTATCGATTATTTTATAAAAAAGTGAAGAAATTAGTTATGTATCTAATATCCGAATTTATTTAAGCAATGAAACAAATTTGTGACAAGCATTCATAAATATTTTTCGTTCCAAAATCTTAGATTTTTATCGAATGGAGATTGCAAGTTGCAACGTGGATAGAAGATGCTGGTGATGCTTATGGGAAATACTTTGAGGAGTAACAATAAGTTATACTTTGATTGATCATAATCTTTGGCCATCAAAAATCGTAAGAAATGTATTGGATGTCTTACAAAAAATATAAATACTAATTATTAAGGTAATATGTAAGCGAAAATCATTTGTCTATAACTTTGAAGAATCTTCATATAAGAAACAATCTTGATAATATAAAAGTGCACAATTACTTCAAACACTGTCTCACTTGAATTTAAAAAAAAAATTAAATTTTTGTTATTCTAACACTTTTTATTTCACATTAGAATAAAATGTGCTAATGATTTTTTTTAGAAAAATAAGGTTATAAATGAAACGTTTATATTCACGTAATTTACTTTCTTGAATACTTTCAGAAAAAAATATCAAACTAAAATAGCAGGTGAAATCCATTCCACTACATTTGTTATTCAAAAAATATCATTTATATTTATTATTCAGAATTTTCCTTAACAGTTAAAGATATTAAAATATCTTAAAATAAAATTAAAGTCGAATTAGCCCTTGAATAAGAAGGTAAAGGTTGAGCATGAAATCAACCAAATCAATCAAATTATTAAGTAAGAAAAGGTGGTAATCACATACAAAAATATAAATAAATCTATTTAAAAATATTAAAAATAATGCTCACAATTTAACTTTGAAATTTCTTTTTTGAGAATATTTTACCCTTTACACAAGATAGATGAATACAATTTTGGTAAATAATTTTTAAAAATTATATGTGAATGTTCAAAAGTGAAAATGTAAAACGCTATATATTTGCTGAAAACATTTTCCATGATGGATATAGATTATACTGTGCTACCCAGAAGAACATTAATATAAGTTTTATCTAAGCTTAGTTCTATTTGTCAATGTGAATAGCATTCTCATCTTTTTGAATATGAAAAAGTGAGAATTTTAATGTTTTTTTATATACCATTACATTTGAAATTCTTCAACTTATAGTGTATAAAATTGATAGAGTAAAGGGCACGTGCATTTAAAAAAATAACAATAATTTTAATCTAATATTCAAGTCTGTAATATATTTCAAGTGAGATATATCATACTTTGAACGTATCTTAACTTTGTGTTTTTTAAGAATTTTAATCTTGCCTTATTGACGATAAACATGTATCCATGAAGAATGAGGATAAAGGCATTCCTTAGAATTTTAATTAAAATTTCTGTTCAATGATTTTTGACAAATTTTTAAATATTTATGATATATTATTTAATTATATTAAACAAGTATATATATATATATATGTATATATATATATATATATATATATATATATATATATATATATATATATATATATATATATATATATATATATATATATATATATATATTGCATATCAAATTTAATATGGATAAATTTATACCGAGTAAGCACCATATAAAAATGTATTTATAAAATTATAACATGTAACCATGTAATAAATTTTTAAATAGTTAACTATATTTTTAAATTAAAAATAATAAATTTTATATAAAACTGAATAATTTAATCACGCTGACAAAAATATTATTTTAAAATACAAATTCCGCAGTTAGTTGGAATTTCCCCCCCCCCCTTGGAATTTAAAAACAACGAATGTGACCTCTTTCTGAAATTTGTTTAAATATTTCACAATAATTAATCACAATAATTTAAAATAATCATAGTCAAAATTCACTGAAAGGCGAAAACATTAAATATAATCTCAGAAAATTATTTATTCACACACATATAGTCTAAAATATCAAAAACTATATTATTAGATTAAAGTTATTTATAAAAATATCAATATTTTATGATCTTAATTATATGAAGTAAACTTTATTATTTTTGTTCGTACTTTTTATTTTTTTATGAAAAAGTAATTAAAAATAAGAAAAGCATTTTATTCTTGATACGAAGTACATCTCTCTTAACACAATGTAATATGTTTATCAATACGAATCAAACTGGAGATCCAGCGAAGATAAATGAAATTGAAACTTGCAACTTATTCTTCTCAGTTTAACGTTGCTAAAAGTTTTTTTTTATTTCCACCTCTTCCTTCGTAAGGATATTCTATTCTCTTTTCACGTATATCTCGTTGATGAAATTTCTCTGGGAATCACAGTTTTAGGACTAGTCAAATGTATTTCAAGGTTTTAATAACGATATGGAGCAGTTTACGAAACAGTTTTCATAATGGATAATTCAATACTTATTTTATACGAAAAGGGAGATTAACTGTCATACGTGGAACACCATTAAGCTCTACCTGGAAGCACTCAGCACTTAAAAGCTTTGAAAGCCATTTAGGTTATATTATCTTAATATACTTAATACAAAGAGCTTTGAATTTATATATAAATATACATACATATATATGAGATGAGAAATTATTCGGTATATCCCTGTTTTTGAAATTTTTTTTAATATCAGAGTTGGGGTTCAAGGTGCTTTGGAACAAATATCCTTAAAATATCAAAATGACATTTAACTAGTAATATTTGCTAAAAGTTTAATCTTGAATAAATTGAAAAATTTAATCTTTACCCGGGAAATTTACTCTTAGAATTCAGTTTTATAAAACAAATTAAAGTGTAAAAAATAACATAACCCATAATAAAAGTTGTAATAAAAATAAAAATGTAAGTCACAAGGTAAGTAAAATAATGAATCATTCTATTCATATTTTTTTCAATAATTGTTTTTATATTACAAATTATATTAAAATTTAAAATATTTTAAGCACACAAATTGAGTTACGTTTAAGATTTTAGCAAATTAGTTTGAATTGCAGAAACAACATTAATGTATTTGACATCCAATTTTTTGCCAACATATTCTAATAAATACAAAAATGCAGTCAAGAAAATTCTGCAATTATTAATTCGAGAATAAATTATTAATACGAGAATAAATAAATATATTATTGATTTCTATCTGAAGAAAATAAATGGAAATCCATTTTATTTAACCTCACAATTATGCCACCAAAGCAAAGTCTCATTATTAGTCGATCTACAAATCAAACAAAATGGAGAAGAGAAGAACGAGCTTCAGAAACAAGTGAGCAGAGAAAAACTAGGAAATAAAAAGATCTAGATCACACTGCTCTTGCTCGATCATTAGAAATGAGTGAGCAGAGATAAGTAATGCAAGAAAGAGATCGAGTTCACACTGCTCTATATGTGAACAAAGGAAGTAATCTGCAAATATGTGAACAAAGGAAGCAATGTGAAAATATGTGAACAAAGGAAGCAATGTGAAAATATGTGAACAAAGGAAGCAATCTGCCAATATATGAACAAAGGAAGCAATCTGCAAATATGTGAACAATGGAAGCAATCTGCAAATATGTGAACAATGGAAGCAATCTGCAAATATGTGAACAAAAGTAGCTATCTGCAAATATGTGAACAATGGAAGCAATCTGCAAATATGTGAACAAAAGTAGCTATCTGCAAATATGTGAACAAAAGTAGCTATCTGCAAATATGTGAGGAAAAGAAACGATATGGCAGTGTTTGGAGTAGAAAATACAACTAAATGTAACAATGAAGTCACCCAAAATCAACTGGAACGTTACATACGTAGCAAAGATGCTGAGTGTCATATTTTAGATTTTTCATTCATAAGCTATAGATTTTTCATTCATTCATAAGTTGTTGATTTAGCAGTACACCTTGAAAATGAACAGCGTGTGTATTTTACATCAGAAAATGTACGAGCAAGAGCGATGTCACCACCGAAAACAACATCAACTGAATTTTTTATATTATGTAGAAATAATACCTTCACAAGAACACTTTTTGGTAACAATACAATTACAAAAAGAAATCAAGTGGTAAGCGAAAATTTAATCTTACCTTAATTCATTCCGGGATTCTTTCAGGGGACATTCCATCTAAACACATGACCAATAAAAATTCTCTAATATCTATTATCTCTTTATTATTAAATATCATTATAGGAGGACATATATACATTTACAAGAAATTCTTTCGCTGCGTACGCATCTGCATTCACTGTGGCTCAAAGCATAAAATTATTCTATTTACATTTTTTCGCGTGGGAGTATGGGATCGTAACATGACGTCATCAATGTTCAGTTGACATAGAGGGTTGCATTATTTTCTTGATGATCACCAAAATTTCCAACATCACTACTGTACTCTGAAGTACCAAATAATTTTACATAGAATACATGAACAAAAAAAAATTACAGCATTGTAAATAAGGTAGAGTAAGTAAGACTCTGTATATATGAACAGTATTGATTACTGCAGTATTATTATTATCATTAACTGTTTTAGCAAGTACACCTAAATTTATATTCTACAGATGCTTTGGATCATTTGTACACTGTACATCCAAATAACGCAGATCAAATATATGCAGAATACTTTTACCTAAGATTATTATTAATCAATGTTCGTTGACCAACAGCTTTCGAAGAATTAAAAACAGTTAATGGCCATGTGTGTGCTTCATTTCGTGAGACTAAATCTCTTAAAAATGATGCTCATTGCGCTCATTGGCCACAGCAGATACGTACACTATTTTCCATCATACTAACTGCATGTTTTCCCGCTAATCCAAAGGATATTTGGGAAGTATATAAAAATTACATGGTTGAAGACATTTTACATCGCATGCGTAAAATAAATGCTAATCTCAACAATCAATTTAAATCAAATATATATACAATGAATCTTTGGTTTTAATTGAGTATGTGTGTTAGACAATAGGCAATGGATCCCTGACAGAATTGGGAATGATTGCTCCAAATAAATCTGGTAATGACATTTTCGATCGCAATATACAAAGGGAAACGCAATTTAATGTTAATAAATTTAAGATGACATGTTTGAATTAATCTGCAGAAACTGATATCCAAACAACTAACAGCAAGTGACAGAATTATAAATGCAATATTTAACAAGAGTTGGGGTTTATATTTTTCAGATTAACCTGCAAAACTGTTTTTATTTCAATTATTCTGCTAACAATAAGATCATAAAATAATTTTGCACTTGCTATTATATCATTTGGTAATGTAGCAACTATTTTGTACGGTGGTTGAACAGCACATTCAGCAATGAAACTGCCATTAAGGGAAGTAAGACGTTGTCGACATTGACAAATTTGGATATTTTGTACCTAACGGAAGTGTGTATTAAGGCTAGTATATATAATTTATGAGTTAAAGTATAGCATTTATGGAAAGTACTAGTTATAAGCTTTCTAGCAAAATCAAATTTAAATAGAAACATGCATATATTTAATTTTTATGACTTTTTGAAAATATTGCATTCATTACAGTTTTTTTAAAAGTAGGTTACCTTAAGGTACGCTTAAAATAAATTCTTGATGCAAATTTCACACAAAATTTGCATACATTTATTAAAAAATGTTTAAAGAATTAAACAAAGTAATTTATTTTGCAATATATGCATAATAACTTATACAAGAGCAAAATATGTTAAACGTTTCGAAAATTTTCAAAAATTCAAAAATTTTCTAAAAACTTTTTCCATAAAAATTATTTTTTGGCAAAAGCAAATTTTAAACACTTTACTACATGCACATAAAGTTCACACATAAGCACAAAAATTTTAGAACATTTGATGCATTAGTTTTTACGAGCGTACCTATGTAATAAAAACATGCAATTTGAGAAAATCTCAAAAACAAAAAATGTACTAAATTCTTATTTTTAAACAAAAATTAAAACTTCAGGACCATAATCTGAATCCATATTAGCCTCCAATGCCTCCCTCTTTCTTTTTCTTGCCTTTTCAGTGATCTTGCATCTTTATTCATTTTTTGATGAGATGTTCAGCTTTTCGAACACGTATGCGATCGATTTCTTGCAGTGCGTCACACATATTTTTACCAGGAATAATACCCAGCTCCTTCAGCACCAAGGTTCGGCTGAGAACCCCTTCATTAAAACAGATGACTGCATCCATTACTCCGAGTTCTAAGGTTTCTTTTCCCACAAAAGTGTTCTTGGGAATCCTTTCCCACACACAGTTGTTGAAGGACTCATTGCAATTTTGTGTGCCTCCATGGAGGCATTTCTTCAACAGCTCTTTTGACGACAGGTCACGGAAGATTTTGATAGCCAAGAGCACTGCTTCCGGCAATGAATGCTCATGGACATAATTTCCTCCTTGAACAACACTCTTGTTATATTTACACCAACTCTCTTCCCCAGTAGGACATAGAGCGTGCTGAGGATTTCTGTCTGTTGAGAGTTTATGAAAATATATAGCCCAAACAGCTTTTGCCATTTCATCTACAGAGGTTTTAGCATTGCGACGGATAGCGAGACCATAGTACTTCTGCAAAAGTAAAATCTCAGCATCAGTTAGCCGACCTCGCCCAGAAATTGCCTTGCCGTCTGAGAGTTTCATCCCTTTGAATTCATTCTTCAAGGCTTTCAATCGTGAGCCCATTCTCTTCTGGACAATGCCCACACACTCTAACTTTTCAACATCTGTGTCACCATACACTTTTGCTTGTTTGATTTTCAAGAATCCCTTTGAGTCGCCATCTCCTAAATATTTGGTATAGCGCACATTTCTCGAAGATATGGAACGATTGAAAATGCGAAGAGACACCCTCTGTCTCCATGCCACCGCTTGGACCTTCGTAGTTCTTCTGGCAATCTTCGCAGCTCTTTTCACTTTTCTTGCATTTGAAGCAATACTTCGACAAGCATTCAAAGTCTATCACCTTTCCGGTATCCACACAAATAGCTGTCACAACCCCGTTGAGTGAAGTGTGGCCTCTCTTTTGCCACGAGCCATCCACAGATACAGCAATATCTCTGACATTATCATTAGCTTCAACAGCATTACTTACAGCAATGTCCACTTAGACTTTTTACAGACAACTGTCAATCCATTTTTAAGCTGTCATTGAGCCTCTCAAATTTTTCGTGGAGGAGGAGGTAGGTTCAAGATGGCACAAATTGTTTGTGCAGCATTTCTTGCCTTTCCCTATGCAACGCATTGCATATGCCAGTCTAATGTTTATGTCATATCCTAAACTAGATATGAGGATGTGCATGTTGTGGAAGAGTTTTGACAGACTTTGCAGTGAATGTTTATAAAAGAGGCAAGACCTCTGCGGCTATGTAACTCTTCCATTTACAATGAAAGACTCCGATGAATTGCACTGTTTACACACGAACATGTCGTTAATCAGACTGTTTAGAACTTTAACACTAATAATATTTTACATCTTGAGTTGAATTATTTTCAAAGTCATCATTCATTACAAAAGAATTTTCAAGCTTTTGTTTGAAGCACTCTCAGCTTCAGGTACACTGCTTTGATCATACTTCGTAGTATGTTGATTCTGATGTCTCTTCTACTGTTGAAACTTCTCCTTCAGGCATGATAAACAAACAATTGATAAAATTTAAACTCAAACAGAGTTATAGAATTAATTATAATAATTAATCAGCAGATTAAAAAATGAAGCAGCATAAATCGAACTAATAATCACAAGGCAAATCATAAAGTAAACACAAACAACGCAGCAAGCAATGTGAACAAATCATTCACACAGCTTGGAATTTTTGTTATCTTTAAATGTTAATGCCAGATTCAGAAAAAAAAATAACGGAGGTTATACAAATGATCATTTATTCACTACTTTTCTGTTGAATTGGTACTGCAATGGTCATATTTGAAACCAGAAACTTTTTCTGCAAGGGCGTGGCACTGTTTGTGTACGTTTTTTTTTCGATTATTTAAACCATTAAAAAACATCAAATAAATGAGTGTTATACATTTTTAGATTCAGAAAAGTATACTTTATTTAAAATAACTAAAATTGAAAAATTGATTTTTTGAAGGTTAATCAGGTCTTACTTCCCTTAAATATGCAGGTAATTGAAACTTTAACATATAATATTAGTAAATATTCTTGGATGGGAAAAGCTTTGAGATCATGTCAGGTTATAATATGGGATGAATGCACCATGGCACACAAGAAAAAATTAAAAGCACTCAATCGCACATTTAAAGATTTTAGAGGAAATGAGCAGCTCTGGTGGTGCACTCATTTTCATAGCTGGTGATTTTCGACAAACTCTACCAGTAATACCACGTTCAACACCTGCAGATGAAATGAATGCATGTATCAAATCAACAGTGTCATGGCGGTATGTGGAGAAAATATCTTTAAAGACCAATATGCGTGTTCAATTACAAAAGATGAATCTTCTGAACGATTTGCAAAACAATTGTTAGATATTTGGAATGGTAAAATGGATATGGATGAATCCGCACAGTGTATTATATTACCAGAAAACTTTTGTTGCATTGTTAAACTCACTGATGAATTGATTGCCAAAGTTTTTCCAAATTTACCGCAGACATATAAAAAATAATCAATGGATTAGTGAGCCTCCTATATTGATAGGCAAAACATGTGACTTTAATAAACTGCATAATTCAAAATGAAATAAATACAAATCCATAGACAACATATAAATCCATAAAAACAACATATAAATCCATAGATACTGTTTTTGATCAGGATAAATCAATCAGTTATCCAATAGAATTTTTTAATTCATTGGACTAGCAAAGCCAATGCATATTTTATCTTTAAAAATTGGTTCATTCATCCTTCTACGAAATATAAATCCACCACGATTATGCAATGGACAAAGCTATCAGAAAAAAAATTAATGAATAATTACCAATATCATTGAGGCTACCATTTTACAACGAGAGAAACATATTATTACCATGCATTCCCATTTCACCAACGGATACTCCATTTGAATTCAAACGTCTACAGTTTCCTGTAGGACTGGCCTTTTCAATAACTAATAACAACAATAACAGAGACAATCATTACAAGTATGTGTATAAAATTTGATAAATCCATGCTTTTCACATGGGCACGTTGTATTTTTACATGACTTTGGGTGTTCTCGAGGTGAAAAACTATCAAATTAATTTTTTCATGCATCAGATATGAAAACAAGAATTATTGTATATTTACAATCGATACTAAGATAAAATTCACCTTCAATCCTACAATACAATTCATTTCCTGAAGATATTTAATAATTACAAAATTATTGTTCAATTCAAATTCATTGGTAGTATTGTTTAACAACACAAGTGAATAAGCACATTTATTCTACAATCAACTATGTCTATCTATGTTTTGCACATATGTTACATTCAAATAGCATATATATCGAGATAATTTTCCTTTTGATGAATTGTATACATTTGATTATTAATAAATTATGTTTGAGGTATCAAACCTCAAACCTGCCTTTTTGTTTGAGCACAGCAAACGATAAATTAAATTAAGATAATAAACAGAAAAGGATATCTAAAAACAACATTAGGATTACAAACTATTATGCATTAATTAACAATAGTTTGTAATATCAAAGTTGCTTCCTGTCTTGTTATTTTTCAATTTCTGTCCTTCTGGTTAATAACACTTATAAATCCTGGAAAAAAAACTGCTAGAAGTAAAAAAGTGGAGTTACATCTGACAAATTATGTTTCATTACATGAAGGAAATCAAATACTTGCAATGGGATTTCTGTTGTGTGTGCTGGTAGTGGTGGATCAAATGTATGATTTTCTGTTGTGATATAATGGCTGATAATCAAAATTTTTTTGCATTGCAACGGAAAAAAATAGTTACAAAAAAGTGAATATTGACCACAAGATCTTACTAATCTTTGGTTTTTAAAACATTATTCTATCGGTTCGAATTGCTTACTTTTTTAGAAACAAATGCCTCTTTTAAAATAGTATGTACAGGTAAGTTGAAATGAATGTGATGAATGGTTTTTATTACTTGCAGCTGTTTTTGAAAATTGTCAAATGCTTAAAGGAAATAGCAGATTTGTGTATTTTTTTTTACATATGGACAATAATTCTAATAACTTCAGCATCATGATTTTCTACTCTCTCTCTCTCTCTCTCTCTCTCTCTCTCTCTCTCTATATATATATATATATATATATATATATATATATATATATATATATATATATATATATATATATATATATATATATATATATATGTATGTATATATATATATTATATATGTAATGTATAAAATCCCAGGTTATTTAGAGTACTGTTTAGAATCACTATCACAAAAAAGTTTTCTTGAGTAAATGCAAAATTACTAGAAATCGCAATTTCCTTAACATTTAGGGAATTTGTTTCAATATTTTCTTCCGATTATTAGAAAATGTTATGTAACACTACTCACGCAGTCACTGTTGAAAATTACTTCCTGCTACACAAATTGCTTTAGTTATAATGTGATCTCTACTGAGTACCCTTAAACCAGTTTTGAATTGATAATTTATGAATACGTTCAACTGCTCAAATATAATCGCCGTATATCCTAATACAATCGGTAATATTTTTTGTTTCTCTCGATAACCAGTAACCGTATGAAAAGTTTCCTATGGAATCATTGATTTTTACATAAAAAATATTTCTGGCCACTAATTCAATACTAGCGATATTTATTCAAAGATTAGTTAAAGTTTTCAGAAATTCAATATAATTATTTTAAATTTAACAAAAAATTATTTTGATTATAACTTTAATTATTGCAATCTATAATAATATTTAAGATAATTATAAACATAATGAAAATATTTGGCATAATAATTAATATTTTAACAAATACAATTTAGCTTTTAACGATGTTGCTTAAATTCATTTGCTTGAAATATTGCTATCAATCTTTTTTTTTTTTTAAAAAAAAAAAAAAAAAAAAAAAAAAAAAAAAAAAATAGTGATTCAATTTTATTCACTTTTTTTTAAAAAAAAATTTTGAAATGAATCTTTATAGGAAAACTGTAAAATATTTTTAATTAAAAAAGTACATTGCACGTTTAGTATATTAGAGTTTATTTCCTTCATAACTTAGACATTTTCTAATTTCAGACTATTTTGTTGGAAGAATCTATCCAACCTATAAATAAGATAAAGTTAGATAATTTCCAAATATTTTGAATCGCTATAATAAGCTGAACTTAGTCACCGGTAAGCATTTTATCAAATTATAAAAACTTTGATACAAAAGTCACCATTTAATGTATTAAATATTAGTTTTTTCTAAATGAATTTCGCTATTTTACAGACAGAAGACATTAAATAATTTACTAAATATTGACTACATAATTCTTTCTTGTAAAATGTATCTTTTGAAAGTAAAT
Source organism: Latrodectus elegans (assembly GCA_030067965.1). Lineage (NCBI taxonomy): Eukaryota > Metazoa > Arthropoda > Arachnida > Araneae > Theridiidae > Latrodectus > Latrodectus elegans. The sequence goes on along the minus strand of CM057811.1, from coordinate 95,202,940 downwards.
TAAAGATCTTTGATAATGAGAAACACTTAATTGCAAAAAACGAGTTTCTGTATCCATCCTACTCTTTTACGTTCATTCAATGTGTGCATTATTCCTAAAAATATTGATACAAAAATAACATAATATAAAGGAAGCTATTTCCCACTATATATTTCAATAGATCCATTTTAAAATTAGAGCTTCATCAAAAAATAACAATAAAAAATCAAAATAGAATATTAATGAATGAAAAATACGGTAATGTGTAAAAGGGTATTTTTATAAGTACTATAAGAAAAAATGTATAATTTTGCAAAATTATTAAAAGAATCTAAATTTAAAACTAATTTATTATTATTTTATTGTAAGTAATTTAATATTATTAAAACTATGAAATGTAGTACAAAATTTATTCCCCACTGAATAGCATGAATTTTTTCTAAAACATTCATAGATTTATAGAAGGATAAGTAATATTTATTTTTAATTTTTTAACATTAAGTTTTGTGTAACAATTTATCCTTTATTATGAAAAGAAACATACTCAATTTGCACACGCACAAAGAAAACCATTCTTTGTCTATTTTATTTTTACTCCTGTTTCCCTTCATTTCATCAAAATTTATGGAAAGATATCTTAGCCAAGTGATGCTGACGTCATGGGAATAGCAACCGCTTTGCATTCTAGGAGAGAAATGTTCTACTACGTATATTAGTTGATATAGCTGCACACTAAAATGTTAAAAGCAGTCTACAGAAATGGAAACAGGTGCGGGAAAATATATTCCTGATAGATCAGTGAATGTAGAGTAAAAATATAGTAATAGTAGCATTTTGAAATCATCCAATAACTTTTTTCTATTCTTAATCAAATCTGTCAATAAGAAATTTATTTGTACATTATTAAAAATAATTGTGTATTTTGAAACATTTTAATAAAAAAAATTAAAATATAAAATCAATGGATATTTAAAATCAAGCCCATATTTGAGCTAAAATATGTTAAAATTCTTTTCAAACTGTTAGATTTCCTGAAATTAAGGTCTCATGATGTTTCCGCAGTAGAACCGCTGTCTTTAATGTACTAGGACTCTTGCTTGATATTATTCATTGTTGAAGAAGCTAGATTGGAATTTGCGTTTCTTTTTAATATGCTACTATTTAAAAACCTTTTTTGTAATATTTATTGTCTGCAAAAGTTAAGCTTAATTTAATGTCTATAAGAAAATATCTTTCAACCTAGAATTAAAAAAAAACATTGCAAGAACTTTTTGAAATAACTAAATAATTTTTTTAAAAAAATAAAATAAACCATTAGACTTTGATACCAAAACTTAAGAAAGATTATTTTTACTAAGCAAATTCAACATACTCTTATATATTTATCTATTACTTTCAATACAAACCAGGGAATACTGCGAAAATGTCAATATGTTTTTATTTCTATTGAGAGATTATGAAAAAATGAGAGTAAAGATCAAAAGACACAGAATTCAACAAACAAAAATAGGTGTAACAAAGTCCATTGATCTAACATGTCTCTTGTCTCCCAGTAACTCACTGCGAGAAACGTCTTGCGCAGAGCAGATGATATACGGAGTCCATTACCTCTCCCAAGCTGCACAGAGTGGATACTGGAGGAAGAAAAATTTTGAATCTATAGAGATGATTTTGGAAGCAGCCATGCTCAGTGACTAGGCCGAATTTATAGACCACTCTACGATTTCAGTCATTACGTGAATTCAAGACACCATTCTTCTAGGTCATACGAGCAATACGATAATAGAGCTCTTTCTGAGCGTGAATTTTAATAGATCTTTTAATGAAATTTTTAATAGAATGGTAGGGCCTAGGACGAGAAATATTCTCAGTGACTAAGGCTCCCTTTTCAAACAGGAACTCAGCTTTTTCATAGCAAATTGCATTATGTAAAAAAAGGAAAATTCACAAAAAATTTTTTATACAAAAACTGAATTTAAAAGACTTTTTTTAGTAAAATTGATATTATATGTTTACTCTGAAAAAGTAGTGTTTACTAGATAATTTCTAATTTTGATCAAGATTGAAATATATTTTGCAGATGTTGCTGTTTGCTTTATGTCAATACTCCGTCTCAGTAGCAAGTCGACATCATATTGAGGCATTTTCGGTATCTTGCTAAGTGTTCGTTTGAAAGTGAAAGGAACTGTGCCTGGTCGCTACGCCGCGCTGTTTGTCACTGCATGTTTTCTGTTTTTTGTAGTGCAGTATAAGAGTAAAAATGTTGTTATAAAGCTATGCTTTTGTGTTTGTCACTGAATTCTTTGTTTTCCTTAATTAATCTTATTTGAAAATACTTTTATGATCTTATCAAAATATCTCCAGCATCGGCTAGATGCAAATCCCATGAAAAAGAACATTGAAAGTATTTGTTAAAATACTTATTTTAGATTTTGACACAACAGTGTTAATCAATGATGGTGAACAAAATATTGGATCAGTGGAAATTTACATAGGTGCCAGTTATTCTGCATATTAAAAAGGACTATAATAACTATTTCTCTAACAAGGAAACATACAGTCAACTATTTGAAAAGTAATATGAAATTGTAGAGTTACTCTTGGAACTTGGATTAGTAAATAGGGTCTTATAAACGAGTGTATTCCAAAACTTTACACCAAGTCTCCTCAATAATAAATGTTATTATTGAGCTTTAATTTTTGCCTATTCTTGTTAAGTCATAGTTAAGCCATTGTATTCCAAAAGTATAAAATCATTTATGGACTTGTACTTTGAAAGATATGCTATTTAAAAATTTGATCCAAACAAGAAGTATATTTTAAACAGCATTTTTCAATCCAAAACCAAACTTGTGAAATTAAACTTTAGAGTTCAAAGGTCCAAACTTGGTGTCTTCTTTGTTTTTCAATACTTGATGATAAATTTTATTCTTTAGTCCAGAATAGGAAAAGCACTTTTTCTTAAAAACATAAATCCCCTTAGATATAATTGAAGAATTGGATAGGTAAAATGATGAATCAAACTCTGATGAATAATAATCACATAAGAAACTATATTTCCCAACCATATGAATTTCGATGACAGTAAACTTTAAAAAAAACTTTTTTTAATAACGACGAGCACTTGGGAGACTAACTTTTCGCCACAACAAGGCCGAAAACTGATACTCATTTGCCATTGCTACTCAATTACCAGCGGATACCTTTGAATCAAGTCACGGAGATGATTATCATTACCTGCGCCATAAAACCGCAAAACCCATTTATAGAGAGGGACACATTCATATATCATCACAGAAGAAAAAACAGGGAAACACAGTCAGAAAATAACATCCATGTCTGGACAAGGATTCGAACCCGGGACCATAGCTCAGGAATCAGGAAAGCTAATCACTCAGCCTTCTGTCGGCTTTAAGCAAACTATATTATCAACTTTTCCCAGAAAATTACAATTCATTATTTGCCACATTCAATTTGCCATAAGCCAAATGTCTAAATTTTCCTGTTTGTTATTAATCTTCTGTAGATAATAGAGGTAGATAACTTTTACTACCAAATTCTTTGATTTCTAAATAAATGCTACAATTCTTGGAATAATTAAGAAAGTTAAATAGCAGTTTTTAGTAAGGGGACATTTGGATAAACTGATCTGCGATTTTAACAATGTTTTAGTAATAATGATCAAATTGACATAAAAACCAACAACAATTCATCAAAGCGTTGACCACATAATCTGTAATGGTATTTTGAATAATTAAATTTATTTTTATTTTTGGGTTTGTTCTAACGAATATAAGCAAGCACAGACATGGAAATTCTTAGTACGAATTTTACAAATCTGGGTGTGTAAATTAGTGATTTTGTCATTGAAACATTCATCTTTAGTTGAATTTAATTTCACTTAAATTGCATTAATCTTATTGAAACTAGCAAAATTAGTCATTATTTATACTATAATAATTAATGTATATAAATTTTTTTTTAAAAAAAAGTGGTAAAATTTACTTGACATTGGTATTTCGAAATGTTGTAACCAAACAACTCTCAGCAATCATTTTGGGAAAGCAAATTCCCACCAAATCTTTCAAGAAAATCTGTGAAATAAATTGAAATTCATCATCTAGAACAACATATTGCATCAACTTTTATAGAAACTCTGTTCTTTCCAGTCCCTTATGCTGTAACAATTTTTTTTATTTTTTAATTCTACATACAAATCAGCAACCGATTAGCAGAAGTAATAATGTCCTGACAAATTTTAATTAATTTCAATTGTGATTTGTTTAAATGTAATTGGTTCAAATGAAACGTAACAGATTTTTGTATAATGGCATTCCAGTTGTAGTAAAATGCTATTCCATTTGAGAAAACCAATGCTTGTATTATGCTTCCACGAGAGTGTTAAATTTGAGAATGGTTTGTCTTAATGTCCCACCGAAACAAGATAAAGTACACAATGCTTGTGTGTGTCTTCTTAGATATTTTACCTTATTTACAAAATGTACTTTCTTTACTAGATATTAGTTCGAAATAAAATTTTTGAATAAGAAATAACGTTTGAAAATCACATTGCAATACTCATGTGATTTAATTAATTTAAAATATTTATTATTTTAATTTTCATATATTAACTAAGCAAAACTATTTTAACACATTTAAATTGCTTAAAATTTACAAAATAATTTAAATGCAATAAAAATAATTTTGTTTATAAAAGTTTAATTCTTTAAGAAATCCTAAATCATAATAATTATCCTGCTAGTAATAGTTTTATACTTGCAGTTATATTTATAACTGCAAATTTAAAAATATTTAATTCATAATTATTTAAGACTTCCTGGAAGAAATAATTATTTATATTGCATCAACTTGGAACATGAGGTTCCATCTCTAAATTCTTCTGCTGAAATATGTATGCTTCCAGGAAAATGCAAACAAAAAAGGAGTGCCCTTTTCATACGGTTTTTGGATGTTTGAAACTCTGATAAGGATCACAAAATGGAATTTTTATATTAGGTTATATACAAATCGTTTTTATTAACGATTTGTGTATACCGCTTAATACAAATCCTATTTTCATACCACAACGTTTTTATTTATAATACCAAATTTGGTTATGCCTTCTTACAAAATAAAAGCAATTACGATTTTAAAATTAATCAATTATAATTTGTATGAAAGAATAATTTTACACACATCTAATGTATTAACCTTATCACAAATTTAATACGTTAAAACTAAATGTGTATGAATGAAAAAAGGTTATTTTTAACCTATATTATGAAGATTAGGACTTTAAAAGTCGACGTTGTTCGATAAGTGCTCTCAAAAAAAACATGTTAAACGAATTTAGACATTAGAAAATTTATTGTAAAACGAAAATCCAAAAACAGAGAAACATTGAATTATTTTTTTAGATTAAGTAGCTTTTCCTATTTTTATTAAAAATATATTGTTTTAAATAATATAATAGATGCTTTTTTAGTTTTGATGTATGTATGAATATAAAATCTAAATATATAATTACTTTTATATTTGTGAGTTTATATGTATAATACTTTGCATAATACACTCAATTTAATAATAAAATGAACAATATTTAGAACAAATTGCAATTTATTAACTTTTCATAAACTCAATTGTTATACAATTAAAAAATATTACACCCGTTACTTATTTAAAAAATTAATTTTTAAAACTATGTTATATTTCACAGAATTGTTTAGTAAAAATATTTAAATTTTTAATTAAATACTCATTTCATATTACCAAGGATATATTCATTCTCGTTAAATATTTACAAACAAATACATTACAATATTTAAAAAATAGCACTTAACTGCCATCATGAAATTGGAGAAAATTATATCATCCTCTTTAAACAAGGAAAAGAAAAATATAATTTAATGAGTATAATTTTTCAATGGATGAAAATGTAATTAAAGATAAAAACCGAATTGGTTTTATCACTTTGTAATAAACATGGTGAAAACTTTTTCGAAAGAGAAATTAACTGAAGATATAAAAACTTTAAGGTATTTTATGAATAATTGTCATATGATAATACGGTCTTAATAGGTTTGTATTTCTTTCAGGAAATGTAATTATGTGGTAATGGATAACTTAATTGCTGGCTGATAAATTATGGTCTGCTTACGGAACAGGGAAATTAAACAGTATTATTTTTCCAGAAAAGAAACATAACTACATTAACTTCCTCCGTAGGGTAAATTATGGGTCATCAAAACAGAAATGTTATTGAATTGAATTTTCATAAGTATTTTTTTAAGGTTAATTGTTAAAAAAGTATTTCAAATCAGGCAAATGTGTTTCATTACGTGTGTAGCATTTAAAATTGTGCTTTTCTATCATGACATTTGGCTTTAGTTTAAATAATTAAATTATTTGGAAATACCCATCTGTAAAAATTATAAGTTTATTTGACAAACATTATGCAGATTTGATTTTAAAGTACCTTATTAATATTTTGCACACTTGATATGGTTAATAATTAAACGTCTTAAAATTTCAGTGAAAAATAAAATAAGAAAAAAATACTTGCTTCTAAAACTACAAAAATTTAGATTGCTTAGTAAAACAAATTTATAGTAAGCAAAGAGTAGGTTATATGATATGTTATTTTCAGTATATATACAACTCTGGCCATTAAAAATGCACAACCAGGAAAAAATGCAGATAACAAAATGGTATTTATTGGACAAATATATTATACTAGAAATAACAAGTGATTAAATTTTCGAAAAATTTGGCTGGATAGATCCTGAGAAATCAGTACCCAGAGTAACCACCTCTGGCAGCAATAACAGCAGTTATACGCCTGGCCATTGAGTCAAACAGAGATTATATTGCATGTACAGGTACAGATGCCCATGCGGCTTCAACACGTTGCCACAGTTCATCGACCGTAGTGACTGACGTTTGGTGACGAGTCAGTCGCTCGGCAACCAGACATTTTCTATTGGTGAAAGATCTGGAGAACATGCAGGCTAGGAAGTTCCGAACAGTACCGGTAACATGCGGTCGGGCATTATCCTGCTGAAGCGTAGGTTTTTGCAGGGCTCGAATAAAGGGTAGAGCCACGAGTCGTAACACACCAGAAATGTAACGTGCACTCTTCAAAGCACCGTCAATGCGAACAAGGGGTGATCGAGACGTGTATCCAATGGCACTCCATACCATCACGCCAGGTGATGGGCCAGTATGACGATGACGAATGCAAGCTGCCAGAGTGCGTTCACCACGATGCCGCCAAACACGGAGGCAACCATCATGATGCTGTACACAGAACCTGGATTCATCTGAAAAGATGACGTCTCGCCCTTCGTGCGCCCAGGTTCGTCATTGGTCACATCATTGAAGGCGCTTTTGTCTATGACGCAGCGTCAAGGGAAGCCGCAGCCATGATCTCCGAGCTGAGAGTCCATGCTGCTGCAAACGTCGTCGAACTGTTCGTGCAGATACTTTTTGTCTTACAAACGACCCCGTTTCTTGACTCACGGCTCGTGACCTGGTTGCACGATCCATTACGGCCATGCGGATAACTAAATACGGAGTCCAAATATTTTCAGTTCTATATATATATATATATATATATATATATATATATATATATATATATATATATATATATATATATATATATATATATATATATATATATATATATATATATATATATATATATATATATATATATATATATATATATATATAACTATAAATAAATTTTATAGTTAGATTTTATATTATTTATAAATTCAAAATAGTGCTTACTATTAGTACTTTTAAAAATGAAGGAATTGAAAATAATTCAGTTATTAGCAATATAGAAAATTACATTTGTGTTATGAAAACAAATTTAAGTGAAATTTTTGTAATTTCAAATCCCTGGCAGTATAGTTGTATTTTAAAAATATTATTTTATTTCAAAACATAATTAATCGAATTTTAGCATCCATTACACATATCTTTACTTTTTTTGAAAATACCACAAAGGCCACCATGAGTAAGAGCTAGGACATGGATCTTCAGAACGAAATGTACTTGATGTGGTGCCGCAGCAAGAAATGAACACCAGGACATGGATGCTGCTTTTCTGCCTTCTGGAGGTACATCAATCAATGTGAGCGTTAAAGAGTTGTCTAGATTTCCTTAGTTGCGATAAGGGAATGATTCCAACTGTTTCCAAAAAGACATATCGGAAGTCAATTACGGTGAAGGTTGAATTGCCTCATAATATTCTTCTGTCCTATACTTCCGAATATCTCTAAAAACGCATCTCAGAAAGCAATCATGGTGAACGGAGAATGGAATCGCAGCAGTCCTAAGTTTTCAAGCATTGAACAACCTAATTTCTAAATTTTCCTTTATTCAAATAAAATGTTCCGACAGTAAGTAAATTAATTTTAATTCATAATGAATGTAAGTAAATTTATTAAATTATTTAATTTCTCCCATCACATTATTCTAAACTTTGAATGATTATATGATTAAGCATCACTTTTATCTACAAAAACTTTTTGTTTCCCCTCAATTAGAAGGTAATTATATTTTCATTTAAAATATGCTTTCTAAAGTTTAAAACTTAGGAAAGTTTTGAAAAGAAAATTTTCTTACAGCTATTCCTTTAATTATTTTAGAGTATAGATCAAAACGTTTACACACACACTTCATAAAGCTTTATTAAAAATGACAAGCATTAGAATTTATTTTCTTCCATTTATAAACTTTTCAGAGAAAGTCTTTAGAAGTTTATTTAGCATTTAATCCTCTTCTAACACTCGCTAAGCATTTCGCTTTTGCACTAAATTTTTAAATTTCCACTTTTGTCACTAAGAATATAAGAGGAAAATTGGTGTCTTAGTAAATTAAAGCACGCTGCAATCATAATGTTCTCATTTAACTAAGATGGATAATTTAATGGTCATTTTAAAAATAGTGATTAAAGACATTTTAAGAATTTTGATTCAAGTGTCTAAGATTTGAAAAAAAAATATTCGATCAAAAATAATTTAAAAATTTATTTTAACAAATATTTTTCAAAAATTTAATTATGATTAAACTATAATTTATTAGAAATTTTACGAAATTGATTCGCGATTGACATCAATACAGTACCAATGGAATAGTTTATAATTATTAGTAATAAAATTATAATTTTACTGAACTTAAGATCAATAACAAAAGATTGGTGATAACAATCGTTAATAAATTATTAAATAATAATTATTATGCTAAGCATATTAGTTACAATCAATCATGAATGCTTCATAAACATTAATAAATACAATCAAAATTTTAGTAATATTTAGTGGCTTAATTTGTAGAAGAAAAAAGTACGTCTTTTATAGTGTAATAAATCAGATTAACCTTGATTTGATTTTTAATTCTATTTTAATATAGAAAAATGTAATATATTGATATTTTTAATAAATGTAACGTAGTCTTTATATATATATATATATATATATATATATATATATATATATATATATTATATATATATATATATATATATATATATATATATATATATATATATATATATATATATATATATATATATAAAGTCAAATATGTATAAAATTTTATGAATTTAATTAAGAAATATAAATTTAACTAAGAAAAATATCAGTAAGAAATTAAATGAACATAACATCAGTTTTAAATATTCTTCTTCTTTAGCACGACAGTGAGGAGTGGGCCAAAGCTTTCCTCAGAGCATTCCTCCATTGTGTTCTCAGGGAGGCGACAGTTCTCCAATTTGTCACTTTCTGCACTTTTAGGTCCTCCCCTACTTTTAAGTTGCGACATTTTACATGCTCAGCATCCGTGAGGAGCTCTTCAAAAAATAATCACATTTTCATTTTGTGAATCCTCTTTTCATTTCTCTCATAGCTTTTGTGCTTTTGCTGATCGTCTGGTGAATTTTTTCTGCTGTATATCACGGTAAGATTTATTTTTAAGATGAGTTGATAATTTGCACTCGTCATCAAACTAATCTTTTTTAGGATTATTCTCTGCCATTTCCTAAAACCTAACCAGAAGTGTTAAGAATAGCTTCTTATACAAGTAGACATTAGTCTTCAATATTGGTGGGGTTAACTGATTATCTGTCCCTAATTTTTTGATTCAACTTTTTTTACAAATTCTTCTCTAATATTCAGATTCTTGAGCTTGGAGCAGTTAAACCTGTCCTCATTTCTTATGCATGTACTTCAGTATTGATATTTTGGTCCCATGAAAGGACCTAATATCAAAAAGACTAAAAAAAAGCCAGTCGTCAATCAGAACTTGTTCAGTCTGATTAAAAGTTGAGCTATCGGGTGATTTCCAAGTCTTTTTATGTATGTTTTTGTGTTGGAACATGGTAATTACCATAACCATATCACGTTCGGCTGCAAAAAAGCCGGATGCCATTTTCACTAGAAGCTGAGTGTAGGCTATGATCTACAATGATAGGCCTTCCTTTCCAATTTTCACATTAAAGTCACCCAGAACAAGCTTGATTGTATTGGGTGATTTAAATGAATTGTGTGATTGAAGACATTCACAGAAGAGAGAATCTAAATCGATGTAAAAAAGATCCTTCAGCTCATCACTCTGTTTTTCCGTTGGCGCCTGAGCACATATAACCCTGTAATTTTGAAAAACGTATTTTATTCTAATTGTGAACATTCTACTTGTTTCCGCCTTGAAACCTAAAACAAAGTGTGTGTGCTTAATTCTGTCGCTTATAACAAATCCTGTACCAAAAACATGTTTTTGTGGATCACAACTGTAAAATACAGTACAGTTTTTATTCTCCAAAACTCCCTCTCTAAGCTAGCGCACCTCCTGAATGGCAAGAAGGTCGAGTTGGTAGTTCAAGTAGCGCGTGGAGAGTATTACTACGGTACAATAAAGGAATATTCCAACATCCAAATCTCAAATCCTTTAAATATTTTCTAGGTAGTCTCCGAGAAAACAGTCCGGTTTCATAACGGTGAGGATTTTTACAGGTTGGGGTTGTCAGCCCCACACCGAACCCCCAACGTGGAGAACCAGTAGCCTGATGTAATCCCCAGGGGCAGAGTGAACTTTTAAATATTTCATCAATAAATATGTGATGCATTGAGAAGAAAAGAGATTATGCATGAATGATTTAAATATTTACCCATAAATATGTCAGTGGAAAACTAGTAAATAATTTTGTGTTTATGATTTATAAATTAGAAAAGATATTTTTATCACAGAATTTTTTTAAGTGAGTGTAACATATATTTTCTGAAGTGTTCTAATATAAGGAGCTTATTTACTTTTATATTAAAGAATATTTAAGAAAACTTTTTATGTCCTATTTTTTTAAGATGAAAGTATTTTTAATTCAATACAAGAAATAGTTTTTCAAATGTGTTATTATACATTTAAGACGTTTCACTTCGCATTGGTATCATTTTTTCCTAATTAGCTGCTTATCCGTGATAAAGTTCTTTTTAGAAATTATATTCAAATAATGCAATCATCTAGGAAATTATGGATTTTAAAAATTGTCCATGAAATTTAACCAAACAAATGTTGTTAAATTTCATATTCTAAACTTCTTTAGAATTTTCTATCTTTCATCACCCATAATCACAATAATTAAAATGTTAAACTCAGGTGTATTTTACCTATTGTTTCATTTTTATTGATAAGCCATTTAATACAAAAATTCAAAAATGTAAATGTAATAAAAACTTATATAATGCAAATCTCTTCATTATTTGAATAAATTATTAAAAGTAAATCTATTTTAGTCATACATTGATAATGGTAAATTTCGTATTTAAAAATTCCACAGAATTTACAATCTCCTATCGCCCATAAGCTCAATAATTAGATTTTAAATTCAAATGTATTTTAGAAACTATTTCTTTTTTAATTGCTTAGTCATTTAATAAATTATGAATATTACATTTATTGTAAACTTAAATGTTATTTTGATAGTCTAGTGTGGTTTAAACTTATAGTATCAGAAACACAGGATCAGGATCTTTCATTAGACTTATAAAGTTTCTTAAGAGATAGAAACTTTGTGTAAGCCAAGGAAGATTTCTCTTTTATTCTGTTTTCTGTTGGTTTAAAAATATTTAAAAACCTCCTTGGAATTTTCCTACAGTTTTAAACAGAGCAAAGGAATGCAGAATTTTCAAGTTTCCACAGGCGTTTCAGAACTTGTAATCAAAGTGTTTAACTATTTTCCGATTTATTTTTGCGTTTAAAGATATGTTTGCTATACTGTAACACTAAAAGTATATTGTACACGAATGTTAGTTAACTTTGTACTACAGTTTTAATTTTTTTAATACTGATAAAAATATTATTCCAGTAATTAAAATATGAATGCACATAATATTTTAATTGGTTTATATAAAACATATTTATTATTGTAGTATTCTTAATGAATCCAAGTACATCGAATAACACTTATAATGGATAAGGAAACAATTACTTGAATCTTTTGAGTTTATTTTAGACACCAAAATTAAATATTTTGCAAAACTTGTGTGGTTTGATTTAAGATAATAAGAAACATTGTATATATATGTGATAGAAATATATTGTCCCAAGTTATAAAGTGCTTAAATTGCGCATTTCTCTAAAATCCTATTTCAGTCCAATGTTCGGCGATAACAGAAAATTTTCATGATACTTATTAATTTAAAGTAAACACATACATATTAAATTGAAAAGTAATCACTTTCTTTCACTTATATAAACATTATCACAAGAAATATGTATATACTTTTAAAACTAGTATGTCATCGATTTATATTTTTTTAAAACTGAAAAAATGTAAGATTATTTCAGTTTTAAGAAGTTTAAGATTTTTCAATTTTTTTCAGTCATTTTTATCGACCCATTGGAGTAGTCTTCTCAAACCTATCGTTTTAGGTTGTAATTTGCCACTCGGTGTTATTGTTCTTGAGGGTAAGATAGGTTCAAAACGGATCCAATAGAGAGTTTGAAGGAAAACATTCCGAAGCAAGATAGTCTTCAACACCGGCTTACGGATGTTATGCTTGCAAGTATATTTCATGACCCTAAATTGGTTTGAAAAATTGCTTGAAAACATCTTTTTTTGTTCAATAAAACAGTCACTTTGTCGAAATATTTTTCAAAGAATGCATGTACTTTTTCAACAAACAATACCAATTTCATTTCCGTTAATGATGTTCTAATTTGTAACAGCTCATACAATCATAGCACAATAAAAAAAGCCTACATTAAACCTAATTTTTTCTTTCCATAAAACATAAAATGTATATATCACTAAAATAAATAATTTTAAATGAAATCAGTGAGAATATCTCAGTGACACACACACACACACACACACACACACACACACACACACACACACACACACACACACACACACACACACACACACACACACACACACACACACACACACACACACATATATATATATATATATATATATATATATATATGTCAGTGAAGAAAGGGATATATTGTTTATGTAGCAAAGTTTATGTATTATAAATCTCAAATTCATTTCTAAATTCAACACTAAACTCAATGTCACCAGATCTGTCATGGAGGTACAGTTCCAGCATCTGTTTACATAACCGTGGTTTCTGATTTGCGGAAGCTATGTCCCTGTAAGGTGGTTAGTCTAACGTGAAACTCCTAGTGTTTAGTTCTTAAGAATTCATGGTTTTCATTTTTATCGACCCATTGACTGCATTAAAATCTGAGTTGAACTTGCCCACCTTGATGATCGAACTTTTGACGCACACCTTGGAAGCACGAATTGCTACTATTACACCAATGAGTTTCCATTTTTATATCCCCATGATAGTAGTAGGATATTTTATGTGTATAGAACTGAATAATCCGGTTCACAAAAGACACCTTAAGAACAAAAATATCTCAATTAATGTGGTGTAAGATTTTGAATACATAAAACAAGAGCTTTACTATTTACTTGAACTTGTCAGTCTTATCATCACTTGAAACATATATTGAAACTATAATGATCCTTATAGTAAATTTTATATTTCTATGATGATAGATAAATTTTTTATTTAGTGCTTTATGGAGGCAGAAACGGACATCCGGGAACGCAATATATATCACAATGATATTTCTTTTTCATAATGCCCTGATATGGTAGAATATTACACTTTTTCTCCGTATATGAAAAGATAGAAGAGATGACACCTTATAGTGCGGGACACAATTATAATGGTCTTAAAACAAAATCTTTGAAACTTTCCATATAAACTAATTGTTAGATCAAGTATATGAAGTATAAAGCATTAAAATATTTAACAACAATAAAAATAGATGAAAAATTATTTTACTATGAATTAAGTATGTAAATGCATATTTTTTAGTTAACAATTATTCATGATTAACTAAAGTTGAAACCATTTTTATTTTGAAAAACTTTCCACGATTAAGACAATGACAGCTAGAAATCACATATTTGCTCTATATTTAAAAAAAATGAGAAACTTTTTTACAAGCGTAAATTGAAAGAAGAGGATGAAATAAAATATTCTATTATAGTTCCTATTATGAAATTTTGTTTATTTTTCAGATTTATTTTTGGTAAATTTTATTTAACTCAATGCTAGTTACTAACCTTAAAATATAATTTGATTTCTGATTGTGAGTTTTAAGAGCTTAGTTATTTCACAAGGTAGTTTATTCTGATTGTAATAAAATGGAGACTGATTTCGTCATTATGTATGTGATTACATGCACCGTGTCTTCAGTTGACATCCGAAACAAGTTAAGCTATTCTCTAAGGCAGTGTTTCTCAACCTTTTAGTATTCACCGCTCACTTTTTAATCATAATGTTTTTCACCCCCCTACCCATACCTACAATAAAATATATACAATAATAATGTATTTTGAGTATTTTGGCGCTAAACCTACACTACAACTTTAATTTTAAAATTTGCAAATTACCAAGGATACGGAAATTTATTGACATTCTGCGACATCGATCCTCAGCATTGAAAAAACAAGAACCCTATGCCTATTTATTGCTCTTTCGTCCCGCCATGTCTGGCATTCTCGAGGTTTTGCAAGAAGTTTCGATTTTTCTGGATTTGTCTGGTCAGCTTAAAAGTTAAGTTAGGAGCGTGCGCAGATGTGAAAAAATGTTTTCTCCTAGGGAGAAGGAGAAAAATCTATGACACTAATTTTTCAATTCCAGACAATCTCATTCGAGTCGATCATTCTATCGCTATTGAATCTCTTCTGAATGTGTATGTTATATATTTTTTCGTGTAATTGCAATTACCTTATTAAATATTGACGGCAGCGGACTTATGCAGAATCATGGATAAATGTTTAAGCGGGAGGAAGCGAGTATTAGATGATAGACAAGCATCAACAAGTACACAGGCAAGTGTGGCTCCAAAAATAAAATCAAAAAATATTCTCCAGAATACTTAAATTTTGGGTTCATTTGTACTGAAGTAAATGAAGAAAGGCCCCTGTGTATCATTTGCTCAAAAATGTTGGCGGCAGACAGCATGAAAACTAATAAATTTAAACGACATTTGGAAACGCATCATAGTGAGTGCGTAAACAAACCCAGTGAATTCTTAGAATTAAATTTAAAATCATATGGAAAGCAAAAATTATTGTTTAAAAAACTTTGTCTGTGAATGAAAAAGCTTTAATTGTCTCTTACAAAATTTCATATAAAATAGCCAAATGTTAAAAGCCTCACATCTTTGATGAAGAGCTTATTTTACAAGCCGCAATTGAGATTGTAGAAATAATGTTTTGAGATTATCTTGGAAAACAATTGCAGTCTATACATCTTTCAAATGATACTGCTGCCCGTCCAATTGCTGATATAGCTGAAGATGTAGAGTGTCAATTTTTGTCAAAATTTCGTGACAAATTGTTTTCAATACAACTCGATGAGGCAACAGATGCTCATTTCATTGCCTATGTTAGATTTTGTGATGATTTGTCAGTTGTAGAAGAATTACTTTTCTGCAAACCAATAGAACTCAATTAATGGATATATGTTAATTTATATACATATAATATTCTCAATATGTTAATTTTATGATATCTTGTAATAAAACATTCAAAACTTTAATACAATGCATATGAATATCAAAGTAAATACAATTATTCTGATAACTACAATACCTTGTGGATGGATTAAGATAGAAATGTATATTTCATAGTATAAAATATGATTTATTATATTTTTAATTTGCTTAAGTAATTCTGCAAACATTAATATATTTGTATTCTTTTGATGGAAGGATTCATTTGAAAAGTTCCAACAGCTTTTCATATAAAGAAGAATAACTTCAGGGAAACATATTTCTATTATATTTATACATACATACATATATACATACATATATATATATATATATATATATATATATATATATATATATATATATATATATATATATATATATATATAAATATATATATATATATATATATATATATATATATATATATATGTGTGTGTGTGTGTGTGTGTGTATACATACATGTTTTCTATTTTTCATATAATAACGGTGATTTTTTTATACTTTCGATAATTTCTGTGTACTAATTTATTTTTTAAAGTCCAAAATGTCAATCAATCTCGAAATGTTAATAAAAGCAACATTCTCTATTTTTTTTTATTTCATGTGAAATTACCAAGTCTTAAATTGAATTACCAGTAAATTTCACTGTTATCGAAACGTTTTTCCAATATTCCTCCTTTTTTGGGAAAACTCAGTTTAAATCATTTGGTAGAGGATTCTTACCTTAACTTAACTAAAGTAGATTGTAGGTGAAGATAAAAGTAATCAAAATCCTATTATCATATTTAAAAGAACCGAAAAGTTGTCCAATTTCTATTTACGAAATGGAAAATAACTTGCTGATCGTCATTAAACTTCTTACACATTTAGAACTGTTTCTGTTTTATGTAATTAGATTATCCGTCTCCAAATTGGGTGATTTTTCTTCATATAGTAGAAAAAAGTCACTGTCGGTTAGGTATTGTAATTTTTTTAGTATTAAGGTATCTCAATTTTATTTTAGAGACTTTTTTGTTGATTTGTATGCAAATATATAAGAATTACTCTATGTAATACATGATTAAATTTACTTTATTTATTCATGAGAACAATAATATAAGTCATTTGCCTTTTCATCTTTAAAAAACCTCGATACGCTATAAAAATTTTGTTTTTGCACTCCAAAAGTCTAAAATCTTAAAAAAATGTTGAATTTTCTTTTAAATTTAATGTTTAACATGTAATGTACCCAATATAAGCAAATTGCTTGAATATGATTTAAGGCTTTTAAATATTATTTACAGCATAAAATGTATATCATATTTAAAATTTAAAGAGTTAAAAATGTAATGTTTTAAATACTATTCAAAATTACTTCCAACAAATTTAAGAATTATTTATTTAAAATATTATTATGATTTAAAAATATTCAATATTATGATATTTTTACAATGATTAATATTGTCTAATTTTTATTCAAAAAGCCATATGATTGATATAAATAGATGATTGATAGTTACAAAACATAATTTATGTATAATACAGATTAGCTTAATGTTTAAGTACTACTTTATGAAGTATTGATGCACAAAATGTGTATTATTTTAATAACTACTTCAAAGAACATTTTTAATTTTTACTAAATTTGAAATATTACTTAAAACTTCAAGCAATACCTAAAATTTATTATGTAATAACCAAAAATATAATACACAAAAAATTTAGTAATATAAGTAGTTTTTCCTTATTCCACTTTTAAGATATTAAAAATGATTTACATTTTTTTGTAATTCACAAAAAAGCGTAATTGGAAGGATTGGAAATTAAGTTTTAATCAATGGTTCTAAGCTTTAAATACAGCTTAAAGCTTAGTAAAGTGTTTAAAACTATATTGAAAATTATATTAAAATGTACTTCCAATTTTTCACTGTTATGAATTATTATTCCATATTTTATCAGTCGATAAAAATGTCTAAAAGTATTCATTTTCAGCAATGTTCTGAAATACTGAAACTTGATGTACACTTTCGTAAGGAAAAAATGCTTATAAGTTGATTCATAGCTCTTGTTTTATTTATTATTAAATTCCATCTATTTATGCAACATTTAATTAAACTTTATATGCGTGACAAAAAAAATTATCAATTTACTAAGTAACATATTGTAAAGAGATTTTATCAAACAATTAAAGGATTACTAGAAAGAATTAAATATAAAAGTTCCCATTCACGACATAATTTAATATTGAATTTCTGTATTTTTAAAATGCCATTCGGGCTAAAGTGAACATTATGGTCCCAGCTCACAAATCTTACACAGTTGTCGTATCTGGTAATTTTTGGTGATTCGTTTCTTTGACAAATTAATTCACCAGAAATAACTTAGCGAAAAATGTTATTGTTGTAGTTGCACCAGCATGGTTTCCTGTACCTAATCCTGAATTGGGTTCTACCAGTTAGATAGAAATAGCCGTGGGGGGACTTCGTGATTTTGAAACATATTTGCTTGATAATACAAGCAGAAGACCTCCAATACTTGGTCTGCCAACACTAGAGATATCGTTTCCCTTGGAAGACATTGCGATCATGTCTAGTTTTAACATGCCCAAAACACGATGGTTCTTAATTAATCCGGGAATCAAACTCACAACCTTTTGGTAATGAGAATGATGCCCTAATCAAGCTGGCCACCATGGTCACACTGTCATAAAATGTAATGCCCGTGCACATGCGTTAACCACGTGGAAACAATTCCAATTATTCCCATTTTCATTTTGGATTTTTACAATGGATGCATCAACGTGGGAAATCTAAATTTGTATTTGCAATTCTTGTAATTTCCTTTATATTGTGCGTTACAATGGAATCAAAATTGCGAAAAGAAAGAATGTTATTTATTTCTATATACGAGGGTTACTCTGAAATTTTTGTGATATGCGCAGACGAGAATTTACAAAATAAAAATAATGGTTCAATTTTAAAATATAAAGTATTTTTTCACAGAAAATGATTTTTTACTGACTTACTTCAACTTATTTAGCGTAGAATAAATTTTAAACAGAAGAGAAAATGGAGTTGACGCGAGAACATTTTCGCGCTATCTTTTTCTACGATTTTAAAGCAGGATTAAAACAAGAAGAATGCGTTCAGCGGTTGCAATTAGCATTTGGTGTTAAATCTCTAGCTTGAGCTACTGTATTCAGATAGCTTAGAGAATTTAGAAGAGGTCGGAATTTTCTTCAGAATGAAGAACACATGGGAATGCCGCCGACGGCAGTAATCCCGGATAATGTGTTTGTCATACGAAAAATGTTAATGGATGATAATCGATGTACCTATCAAATGATACAGAAGGAACTTAACATTGGATCCGCAGCCATACACAAAATCATTCATGAAGAATTACATATGAAAAAGTTAGTTTGCCGTTGTCTTCCCCATAATCTAACTGAGCACCAAAAAGAAGAGCGTGTCAGAATCAGTAAATAATCTCTTAAATTGCTAAATGATGGTGGCCACCGGGTCATTTCTAAAATTGTAACAGCTGATGAAATGTATGTATCGTTTTTTGACGTTCTGACACGTCAAGAATACAAAATATGGGCCTTTGAAAATGATCCCATGCTGACCATTGTGAAAAAACAACGCGCACTGAAAAAAGTGATGTATGCCGTTTTCTTCAGAAGTACGGGATTGGTCAGAACCATTAAGTTGGAAGAACAGAAGACAGTAACAGCAAACTGGTATACCCCAAAATGTCTTCCAGAAATTCTACAGGAACTGAATGTTACGGGACTAATGATTCCCAATGACAATGCATCTTCACATATAGCCAGATTAACCGTTGAGTTTCTTAAACAAAAACGATATAAAGTGATCGAACATTCGCCGTATTCTCCTAATCTAGCTGTGTGAGACTTTTGGTTATTCTTTAATCTAAAAAAGAATTTACGATGACGTCCTTTTCATTCAGAAGAAGAGGTTGGTGTGGCTATAAACGCATGTTTCATTTATTCCAAGAAATGAATGGCTTGAGGCATTTAATCTGTGGAAAATGCGTCTACAAAAGTGCATTGATGATGGAGAAGACTACTTTGAACACACCTAGAATTTTGTAAGTATAACTTTAAAAACCTAGTCGTATCTTAAAAATTTCAGAGTGGCCCTCGTATTTATTTATTTATTAAATATTTTATTGCATTGATAATTCAAATATATTTTCTTTAACAATCGTGATGCAGTCACAGAAGAAAAATTAACGTAAGAATTTTATTCTAAGTATTTTTCTTAGACATAGATTTTCTGAAATTATATTTTAAATATTTAAATTTTCAATAATATGCCATCGAATGGTTAAGCTTAGTAATTTAAAATTGGGAATAATCCTAATTTTTTATGTTTTTCTTTTCATGCAGTCGATTGCCGCTCATTTTGCGTTGCCTATTGGTGAAAATGTGATCATAATACTCATTTTCACAATAAATTGTATTATATAAATGAATTACACATTTTTACAAGTTTTTTTTACAATCAGGATCAATGAGAGAACATTCGTCTATGTTGTAAACGGAAACAAGTTTGATCCCAATCATCAATTAGTAATCAGAAATAAAATAGTTTATGTATTTCATTTTGAAACATTCCTGCTTATTTGTTCAGGGGTATTTCTGATATTTTTACTATGAAACATAAATATGGACTTCCTCCCATGAAAAGAATTTTAAAAGCTCTAGTTCAGTTTGAAAACTGACATATCTACAAAACATTTCAACCGTTTTCTTCGTCGTAACATTAAAAGCAATATCTGTCATATGATCTTTTTGGATACCAATATTTTATCAAATAAACGGTATAAACATATCGTAATTCTCAAAATGTTATGAATTTTCATTAACAATAATTGGAAATTAATATAACATGTTTAACACACATTTTTTGATAATAATTTGAAATTTGGTGGTAAGAAATTCAAAATTAATTTATATATTGGGAAAAAATCTTCTTTATAATAAATAAAAACGCATATTTAACATATATTTACTCCAACATAGTTTCTATGCACATTGAAGTCACGTGCCGCAACTTAGAATATTTTCAAGCACTAACCCACTCTGACTTCTGTGTACAGCGTAGAAATTTAAGATATGTGTTTACTGATGACCAATGAAAGATATAATTGGTTATATTTTAAAATATTTGATTTTATAAGGACCCTGTTTTCTTAACTCAATCCTTATATATCAATTTTATATAATAGTAAATTCTAATCTCCTTGAAACCAATATAATCCAGCCTTACAGGTTATTAGTCATAGGTTTCATCTGCCATTCAGTGATCTGTTTCAATTTATAACTCAATATGTGTAATTCCAGTGGTTTGTTGTCAAAATTAAAGACTTGCCACATATTTTCCGTTGTTTATCGAAAGAAAATGTAAAAAAAAAATAATATGAAGCTCAATATTAGATTTAAATTTAACAACAATGCAAGAATGTTGTTAAATTTATATTGTTATAAAACCTTTCTCTTTTTAGAAATCTTTAAAAAATACTTATATTAATTATCCTTTTCTGTTTTATCTTCTATAAATAAATATTAAAAAATACTCACATTTGAAAGAAACTATTATATCTACAAATAAAGTAAAATTAAAATAAACTATGAAATTACCCAAAGAGTTAAAAAAAATTGATTCTAAAAGAAAACAATACCATAAACACCTTAAATTTTAATATATCAATTTACTGGCATTTTATATGAATTTATATTCTTAAAAAATAGTGAGTGATATTTATCTGAGATACTAATTCTTTCATTAAATATTATATATTTATTTATTGATTTATTTTTATATAGCAATATATATATATATATATATATATATATATATATATATATTGCTATATAAAAATTAATAAATATATAATATTAATATATTATATATATGTACATATAGAAAGATATTATATAGCAAGAGTAAAAATAACATTAATTTGCACAAGTCAAAATTTTTTGTTTGTTAAAATATTTAAGATTTATCCTTAAATTTTGTCAACTAAAATAAATGCATTTAATAATTTACTTTCCTCTGTGAAAAGTATTTGTAAAAACGTTCATTTACAGCGTATTTTAATTCTTATTATCTTGAACTTCAAGTGGGATAAAAAGTTTAATATAATAAATACTGTTTGTCATAAGCAAAAGAACATGACTTTCCATAAAACTTAATTATTTAAAAATTTTCTTATATTTTCTTCAAAAATAACTAAAATGATATAGATATTTAAAAATAAAATTGCATTTCCAATATGTTGCTAACATATTTACTAATTGCTTTCTATTTGTACTAATATTTTAATAAATAGCAAAGCTTTAGAACAGTTTTACTTATTCCTAAGCAGTAATTTAAACTATAAAATTGTGAGTTGTTTCAGCTACATCGCAATTTCAAATTGAATAGATTTTGTTATTTTTATATAAAATAAAATTTAACAAAGTTATATTTTACATATAAATTTAATTAAACTATTATTTAATTAAACAATTATCATTTAATTCAACTTTCCCATAATTTGTAACGGAGTCGATAATATGAGGAAAAATAAAGCAAGAGAGTTCGTCAGTGGAATTAAGAAAATTTAAAACTAACTATGACAGACAAGATTTGCGTAAAATTTTATATACAAATCTTCTGTTGTACCAAAAAGGATTTAAGAACAACTTAAATAATTAGAATATGTTCGTGCAAAACTGTACTGCTATTATTGTGTTGTACTCAGTTGTATTGTTTCCTCATTTACTAATTTGGTTTTAATTCACTTTCCTTTAAATTTTTAAATTTTCCGTTTAAGATTGCTGATAAATAAAATATTACAATTGTATTGTGTGGAAAAAAATATCCTATATTTGATTTATGTGTTATTTTCTCAAATAAATCTTCCTCTCTAAGGTTTTTCCAGATATATTTTAGTAGCACAGATAATGCCTCTCTATTTAATTGAGAAAACAATATTTGTTATCTTGAATAACCAATCGTTAAAAAAAATTTTAATAATATAATTAACCACTCTGATAAAAACGTGCTTACTTTCATTAGACACAAGATAATTCTGTGTAAATTAATGAAATACACGTTTTTCTTCACGTTTTAGAGAGATGTATCGTTTTCTATTATAATGAAGGTCTTTATTATGCATTATATTTTTTCAATAATACAAATATATTGTAAATTAGCGATGGCAACATTACATACTTTAATGAAGCTATTCAAAATATATTAGGAATTCAAAATGTCATGGATATAATATTTCGTAATTCATTTTAAATTTTCACATGCAGATTAAATCCATAATTTGTTAATATAATAAAAATCAAAAAGAGTTTATGCTAAAAGTATCATTAACATGAATTTATTTCTATGTTTTAAAATGTGTAATTTAAAACTCTCTTCGTAATCAATATTAATCTAAAATGAAAGTAATTTTCTTTGTAGCTATTCATTTTATAGATAAGAGACTGATCTAATGTGAATTAAATTTTCTATTCTATTCACTTATTCCTGACAATTTGCATTCAAGATTTAATTTAGATTCAAAAAGAATATTTTTTAAATATATTTTCATTTCATCTTCTTTGTTATCTGTAATTATAAAATTGTTAGTTAACGGTGATACAGGGAATTGCCTAACGTCTTTAGGCTATTAAATAGAAATTTAATACCTACTACACGTTACCATTCGAGAGAAGTTTTCATAGATATATGGCCGTATTCAGGGTCTAAATGAAAACCATATATCGAACTCTTAACTATATTCTCCAACAGATTTGATGTTAAAGGTAAAAATGTAAAATTCATCTCTGTTTTTTAACAGTATCTGAGATCAAACCTGAGATTTTCTATTTGTTAATTCCTGAATTTTGAGATTAAAGGGTTTCGGATAATAATTCTGGTACAAGTTTATTTAAGGTTACCCCTTAATTTTTGACAATATTTTGACTACCAAATAGTCACCAAAATATGAATAACAGAATGGTAATCCAAAAACCATGTTTTGTTTGTTAAAGCGCTAAAAATGCAAGGGTGACCAAAAATTATATTGAATAGCCAATATTTATCTCGAAATGCTTAGCCATATCAAAGTGTATCTGCATTTACACCAAGCCCATAATTCTGATGAATATTATATGATCTAGTAGATGCTTACACAATATGGTCAATGATCATAACTTTAAATATCTTTTATCTATGTAAAATCGAGGTTGATATCATTTTGGCTTAAATCACTACATTAATAATTACCATTAATCCACCAAATTACTAGGGGATAAGGTATGGAAAAACAATTTGTACAGAAATCAGGATAAACAAATATAAATACTAAAATATGCTGGTTATCCATTCTCTTATTGAGATAAATTTATTTCAGTATCTCTTCTAAATTTAACCCGCGAGCGCGCGCCTCGGGCCTCAGAGGCCCGAGCGCTTAAAAAAAATTCTGCAGAAAATCAGTTTTTCAGCGTAGAAACTCAAATTCCCCAGTAGCTGCGTCCAAGGTCATTTGCCACCTGCCCCTAGTCATTCTAGGAATTTCACCCCTCTTGTTTCTTGGAAAATGGAACACCTGCTGTCAGAAACAGCTGCGCGGGCCTCGAAAGCCCGATGCGCGCGTTCGCATAGCTATTTTTGTAAGCAGTGGAGACGGTCGCAATAATGTCTCGATACTTGAGTTACAAAGAGGAATGCGAAAATTGAAAATTATTAGCTGAAGTTTCAACAGATGAAGAATCTCTTAATGAGGAAGATGAAGAAATTGTTGATGAAGAATTAATTAGTGATCATCAATCGAATTCAGAAGAGGAGCTAGATTCAGACAGTGAAGTGTACGTTTGTGAATCCACCGATGATTACGTTGGGAAAGACGGTAAAACGATATGGCATAAAAAGAGGAGCCAAGAAAAATGTGAGAACTCCTGCTCACAATATCATTTCAAAATTGCCTGGAAATATTGGCGAAACAAAAATGTATCCTCGCCAATAAATTCTTGGACATTTCGGATTGATGAAAGTATGATATCAATTATTGTCGAGTGCACGAATATTTATATTCGATCAATTGCATATAAATTTGGGAAGAGAAAGAGACGCCCATCCTACAAAAATTTCTGGAAATAAAGGCATTTATAGGACTTCTCTATTTTGGTGGACTGCACAAATCTTCCCATGTAAATGTAAAGGACCTCTGGGCTACTGATGGAACAGGAATTGACATTTTCCACCGTACTATGTGATATAAACGTTTTTATTTCTGATGAGGTGTGTCAGATTTGATGATATAAGAGATCGTTCTTCTAGAAGAGAAGGGATAAACTTGTTCCATCAGAAATATTTTTGAAATGTTCGTCGCAAATTGTCAAAAAGTTCAAACTCTTGGGGAATATGTGACAATCGACGAGAAATTAGAACTGTTCAGAGGAAGGTGTCTATTTCGACAGTACATGCCAAATAAACCAGCCAAGTATGGAATAAAAATTTTGCCTTGGTAGATGCGAGAACATTTTATACATGTTACCTAGAGATTTATGCAGAACTCAACCAGCAGGACCATATATAACGTTGAAATGGCCCAGATAAAATTGTAAAAAGATTACTAGAGCCTATTGTCAATTCAGGACGCAACCTAACTGTTGACAATTAGTACACAAGTTATGATTTAGCTAAAGACCTCTTGAAGAAAAAAATTACACTTGTGGGAACAGTCCGAAAAATAAAGAGAGCTTCCAAAGGAATTCATTTCTGGAAAAAAAACGAGAAAAATATTCAACATTATTTGATTCCAAAACATTTAACATTGGTTTCTTACGTACCGAAAAAACAAATGTGCTGTTCTTTTATCCTCAATGCATTATGGTGGTGTAATTGACGCTTCTACAGGAGAAGCAAAGAAACCAGAGATTATAACATTTTATAACCTTACAAAGGGCGCAGTTGATGTAGTGGATGAAATGTCAGCTACATATTCTACTGCAGGATAAGTAAAAGATGGCCTATGGTCATATTTTTTCTGTATGCTGAACCAGAGATTATAACATTTTTTTCACTGTACCTCGTATCATATTACTGTCATCAAATACGCCACCCGTTCAGTGTAAGAAAAGAAGTTTATTTATAAAAGATCTTTCTTTAGAATTATTGAAGGACCACCTTCAAGAAAGAAGTATGCAGGCTATTTCTTCCCCGTCAATTGCATGACCAATTGAATTGTAATCGCAGTGAAAACTGTGATACTCCCCACAAAAAGCAAAAAATTTCTAGAAAGATGCCATGTATGTCCCAGTACAAATTACAGAAAATCCCAAATGTGTGTATCATGTGTAAAAAAATGTATATGGGGAACATAGCAGCGTTGTTTGCTGCAAATGTCTATAAAATGTAAGTTTTATTTTAATTTACTAAAGTAGAAATAATTTTTAATAATAAATACTAGTAATAATTTATGTCTCATGTATGTTTTGTAGTTTTAAGTTTTAAAGAGAAAAGAACCTTTAAACTATTTTAAATATTTTGTACTTAAACTAGTTGTAATTGCGTAATTTGAAAGTGGTATTTATCTGAAAAACATTATTTTATATTTTCAGTAGTATGCTTTTGTGAAACTTAGATTTTCGGTAGCGTAAATGTAAATTTATTTTGCATTTTTCTCACGAAAAACGTTTCCGGGCCTGCGAAGCCCGATGCGCGTCTTCGAGTCACAACAGAAGCGCGCGTCGTCGCGGGTTAAATATTTGAGCTTCATAGCACATTTCTTTACACTTTAATACGGACAATTCAACAAGACCAATTATATTTTTCTTATATGAAAGCAGTACAGTTTCTAATTCATGTTAGAATATAACTTGTCATATACAATTTAATTTGTATTACTTTTTCTTAAATTCTGCCTAACATTTCCTAAATATTTTACATCATTTGTTTATTAATAAATGAAATTTAACAATTATGTAATATTTCGTGTTATTAAAAAGGGAATTTTTAATGTTTTACAAAATAAATAAAAAAACGTCCTATACTTTACCATAAATATTTGTCTTCAATTTTAAAATGAAAGAAATAAAATATCTTTACTTAGTTATTAACTATATTACTTAAACAAGAGAATATTTAAGCGTGTATAAAAAAATAAAGAAAAATTGTAAACATAGAAAAACCTTGGAGTCATTTCAAAATATATTTTTGTGTTTTTGTTTTAAATTTGAAACAGAAAAATCAAATTTGTTTTAAATGGAGAAATGTAAATATTTTTTTTAAAATTTATGGTTTAAACTACTGAGATGAATTATACACAAATGTGCTAAGTTTAACTTATAAAATAGTTAAATTCTTCTTAAATTATATTATTAAAAACTGAAAATTGTTTTATTATGAAGGAAGTATTTATTGAATTATTTCAGTTTTTTATAATTCTTCTTTTGTCTAGCAAAGAAATGATGTGCAACTGCTGAAGAAAACAATAGAAGCAATAAAAACAAGTTTTAGATGATACAACACTTATCAAATTTATGCGAAAACAATTTGGTTAATTTTTTTTATTCCTTAAGTCAATTAAATCATTTCAAATAATATTTATTTAGCATATACAATATGATATCAATATAATATTTAAAATTATCTCATGCCCATAAATTAAGGATAATTCAGAATCACACAAAATTGGAACTTTACAATACGAAATTTCACATGTACAATTATCAAACACATTGTGGTAAATAATATGCAAATTACAAGAAACCACCACATGATACCGCATGTACATGTACGTCACAATGACGGGAGTGTAAGAGAAGGGCATATAAGGAATGGTTGCAAATAAGTAAAATTGTTCACAACTGCTTTAAATGACTTTTATTGCAATGACCTTATGGAAAAACGGAAGAATTTGCATGATGTTTTCCGGGTAAAATTATCGACCGTCTGGAATGAGTACGTACCCAGGAGGATGTACCCGAGAAACTTGGAATCGCCCATATTGTCATCTCCAGGTTTTAGCAACGCCGAATGAGGACCGGTATTTGGCAGTTACTGCCAAAAAAAACATACGGAGCACAGTATCTGACCTGTCTCGTCAGCTCTCTTTAGCTATCTGTGAAACAGTTTCAAGGCAGACCGTGTACAAACGCTTAGGTCAGACGCTTTGGTGTATATGCTCGTTGGCCTGTCAGATGTTTTCTACTTACCACAACTCACAGTCGCCTGCGATTAACTTGCAGTAGAGAGCATACATTGTGGACATCACAACAGTTGTCATGTGTGATGTTTTCTGACGAGTCCAGGTTTAGCTTTCAGTTTGATTCTCGCCGGGCTTTCATATGGAGAGAGCCAGGTACTTGTAACCACCAAGAGAACACCACTGAATGACACCGTTACGGTGGTGCAGGACTGCTCGTTTGAGGAAGAATTATTCTGGATTCCAGAACTGATCTGCATGTTTAGAAAGTAACCATGACATGTCACGTCTATCGGGATGTCATTCTGGAACAACATGTACGTTTGTTTCGGGGCACCATGGGTGCAGAATTTCTGCTTTTGGATGACAACGCCCGTCCTCATTGTGCAAACAATGCAAACAAATGCCTTCAATCGTATGATATCACTCGTATGGACTAGCCAGCATACTCACCCGAATTGAAGTCAAAAGAGATTATGGGACATGCTTGACCGACAGATTGCCGCCCGTCAAAACCCTCAGAATCTCCTACCGGAACTTCGGAGAGCTATGCTTGATGAGTGGTGTAATATTCCCCATGATCTGATCGATAATTTGATTCTCTGCATGCGTAGGCGTTGTGCAGCCAGTATTGCATTGTCTGGGGGCATAGTATGTATAAACCGTCATACTAACCACGTTATATTTGTTTTTGTAAATAAGATATTTTTTGAAATTTGCACCAGGGAATAAAATTCGCATTTTTTATTAATGATGTCAAACATATGACGCTTTTTTGCTATTTACCTTTTGTTTAATAAATATGCTTTACAAATTAGTCACATTTGTTTTTCTTCTGTCTCTTTCTTTGCCTGAACTTGCATTATCCTTAACTTATGTGGACACGAATGGGAAATAATTATTACATTGAACAATTTGTGCTCTTTTTTTCTATAATGAACTGAATGAAAATTCATTTATGTTACAAAAAAAGTAATTTTTGTTAAGTATGCTTAATATTGGAAACAAATAATTAGAAATTTTTAAATGTTATTGTTGTTTTCGTGTGCCAGCTCGGCTGATAAATTGGGGTGCGCTGCTCCACTTTTCCAACTGTACAGTATTTGGTATGGAGTCCGACTTCTTCAGTACACACACATGCCATAGGGACCCGTTTATAGGGTAGGCAACCTTTCACACCTCATTCACAGCAGGAAAGGATAAAGACAGGATAGAGAGAGAGAACTACATCCATGCCTGAACCAGGATTCAAACCCAGGACCTCCCTATCCATAGTCAAACATGCTGACCACTAGGCAAGTTGGCCGGCTAATTTTTTAATGATTGTAACTAAATATGAGGCACCTTTGGTGAAACATTTATATCTTACATTAAAGCATTGTGAATAGATTTTTTATTAGAAACAAGGAAGCAGTTAAGCTCTTTTCATTCATTTTTTCTTGAATAAATTACCTTCTTGATAAGGATTTTTTTAAATATCTTTATAGGTAGGATAATTATGAAACAGTGTTCTAGTTAAATATAATATTTTAATTACATTTAAATTTATTATACAATTTTGCTACCGATTCTTACAAAATACGTAACATAATGACAAATGTTCTATTTTCTAGTCTTTTTTGCTGATTGTAATATTCATTATCTAAATTACAGAAAACAATCCTTTTAAATTAAAGAATTAAAACACTTGACATTTAACTTTTATGATTTTCATTGCTTTAGTATTTGCTACAGCTGCTAAATTAAATTAGATAATTTAAGATTGCTATCATTGTATCCTTTTGGATAATTTTGCTCTGTTATTTAATTAAACTAACAACAACTTGTTATTTAATTTTTATGAATTTTATAGCCATTTTATTTAAATATTTCAAATGCCTTCCTATACTTCTCCATTTAATAGAAAAATATTATAATATAAAGGAACACAGAAATGTAAATTAATTGTTAATGTATGTTTCATATTCAAAACCAATTTAGGTTTATAATTTACAATTATGTAAATTAGTTTTTAAAAGCCCAATATTTATCACCAGTGTTTTCACGTCTATCAATATTTAGACATTTTTTTGAAATCAAATTATAAAATGCTGTCATTAAATTTTTAAAAATTAACTGGCATCGAAAATTCAAAAATGGCAAATTACGAAAAGCATTCTTAATACTCGTATAGAATGCTGCATTTATTATGATGCGAAAGAATTTTCTGTATGTTGTGTGTGCTTCATCATAATCTTTCATCTTAGCGAAAAATTGTTACAATTTTTCTTTAAAAATATATCTGTTGAGCTTAATTAGCTTAGCTTTTCATTGAAAAGCACTGAAAAGCAGAAATAAAAATTTCACAAAGCATTCTCTTGGGCTTCAAACAAAATTTTTGATTTCTGGTTTACAAACCATGTGAAATAATCTATTGACCTTAAAATTTGTAATACAGTTGAATCCATTCTCTCACTCTCTTTCAGAAGTTTCCGTTTTTTCCAAGTTTAACACATTTGGATAAAAATAATAATAATTATAATATTGATAGACAGAGAGAGACATCAGGTTAACTGGAAAATTCTATCCATTGATTAATGGTGATGTTTTTAAAACCATGTGAGAGAAATGAGACAACACCGGATACCATAGAAAATTTGTTTTAGCTCAAGAAACTATTTCCAAACATATTCGCAAAATAGGATTGATGTGAAAGTACTTTAACTGGGTTCCACATGAATTAAGTCAGAAGAAATTTGATGATAGAGTCATAAGACGTCTATTGCTGCTGGTTTGGAATAAAACCAAGTCCTTCAAGAACTAGATAACCACTGGGAATAAAAAGTGGATTACCATCGTAAAAAAAGAGTCTATTGAGTGAAAAAAATATAGCCATTAATACACTAAAAATTTTTCTCTGAATAAGAAAATGTTGGACAAATATTTAATGACCAATTCATTATGAGCATTAAAAATTGTACGAAACATTCAAATCACAAAATTATTGTTAGAAACAGATTATGTTCAAAAGCGCAGCCAACATAAGAGGTCAGTGTTATTCCACAAAAAAAGAAAAAGTTTATCAAACAATTTAAAACATGATTGTGAAATTCTATCCCACGCATCATATTCTCTGGATTTATCACTCTGAAACTATCACATTCAGTTATACAGTGATAAGTCCTGAAAAAATGTTTCTGTCGTTTCTAAAATTTGAATGAAGATGGTATCAGGCAAGCATTGGCTAAAGTTTTGGCGTCTAGAAATACATTTTAAAAAGTAGGATATTGAAATTGATGTACATATAGATTATATATATACATATATATATATATATATATATATATATATATATATATATATATATATATATATATATATATATATATATATATATATATATATATATATATATATATATATATATATATATATTAATATACTATAGAATTAATAAATTCATACATCAAGAATATTTTGTAAAAAAACATGAATTTGGATTCTTTTAACATAAAATAACACTTATTAAAGCAAATTCTTCATAAAATATAACAAATGTGTTATATTTATACTGAATTTAATATTAAAATTTATACTAAGAATCCACTAACAACATAACGATTTAACAGAATAACTCCTTCATTCCAAACATGAAATCTACTCTTGTCAAATTACTTCATTTAAAGAAGTTTAGCAAATGTAATTCTGATGTTATTCATATCTAATAACGTTGGAGACTTCACACTTATTATTGTATCAGAATGAACATGTATGTCTAAATCTAGATGATTACCTGAGGTACACACACCGGTCATTATCTCAAGCGAAATTATTTTAATCAAATGATAGCTTAATAAATCTTGTTGTTTTACCCATCATATTTATACCGTCTTAATTAGGTATTTTTAAATTTAGAATGAATTAGCTTTTGTTCTTTAAAATGTAGAAGTATATATTATTACGATTTCTACGTGACATGAAGAATAAGGTTATCCAGAATTCAAAGAAGATTAGATAAAGAAAATAGAACCTTTATTCACAATTCATTCAGTCACAAGTTAGAATTACTTCATTTTCGCAAGTCTAACCTATCAAGCTTTTAAAATAATTAAAGGAATCACAAAATACTTTCAGAGATGATGAGTTAGGAATCTAACAGATTCTTTGCTTCACTTTCAACTAAGTCACTGCTTTTCTGAAGATAAATGTTTATATTTTTCCATTCTAGTTTCCTAGAATTTCCTAGAATATTTTCTTACATATTAGACCTGTAGTACCACAACTCCGGTTGCGGGTATAGACACGAAATTTCAAAAATATTAACTTATGATTTTGTTAATGAAAATTTTACCAAGTCGCCTAAAATACTGTCAAATATCACCAAGCTATCTTAAGATTAACAAACTTATTTTCAAGCGTTGGAAAAAACTACTTTTACAAAATAAGCATTGATAAGAATATAATTTTAGAAATTAACATATTCTCAAATATGTTTTTTATATGATTCATTCTGGAATATATAAACTCAAAACATCTTACCAGCCGATATTTTTTCAAGTTAATATTATATTAAAATTGTTGTTTTTTCATACGAGTCTGAACCGCGTAGTCAAAATATCTTACAAGACAATAACTTTGAAATGTTTTGTAATATTATAATTGTTGTTTTTTCATATGATGCTGGAGCACATATTAAAAAAACACTACTGGGCATCTAAATTGCAACACCAAGAAACACAAGATATATCACAATACACTTTATTTTGTAGATCACATCCAAGTATCAAACGATTAAATTTATAAGTTTCTGTGAAGTGTGGTTTATGCCAAGATCAGTAGCCAGAGTAGCCGCCATTGTTAGAGATAATTGCTGTCACACGTTACTGCATTCATTCAAAGAGACTTTGGATGTGTTCATGGGACACAGCAGACTAAGTAGCTTCCACACATTGCCAAACTTGATCTGGTGAAGCAGATGTGGATATAATATAGGTCAATCATTGAGAAATCATGGACCACATGTTTTCCATAGGCGAAAGATCCAGGGAGGGAGCCAGCTAAAGAAATAAAATCTGGCAATTGACGAAGAACCCTTCGACAATGCGTGAGAAGTGTGGTCGCACATTATCATGTTAAAATATGGCTGTGGGCAAGCCCTGAAGATAAATAGGGCAACTGGCTCCAGTACTTCTTAGATGTAGTGCTGGCTGATTAAAATACCAGTAATGCGTACTACGGGAGGGCAAGAGTGATATTCTATACCGCTCCATACCGTTAAATCAGAGTGTTGGTGCATAATGCAACTGTTCAACATCCTCTCTCCACGCTGTTTCCAGACTCGAATGTGACCATTGTAGTGGTGCAGACAGAAGCGGGACTCGTCAGTAAAGACAATTTCATTCCATTTTGCTGTCCATATCCTTTTTCATCGCACCATTGGTGACGGAAACATCTTTGGTTCTACGTCATAGGTAGATGGACATCTTGCGGACTGAATACTCTGCTATAAAGGGTGTGGAATGGTACGCTCAGACATTGTAAGATACGTTAATGACTATAAATGCTGTGCTATGGTTCGTTATGTGGCTGAGTGATTTGTCATCGCCCTGCAATGTGCCTGTCATCAATTGAAGTGGTGCACTGAGGTGGATGCAATCTAATACGTCGGTCCTTTGTTCCCTCCAGCATCCTACGATCACATATCCACACTGCAGTTTTTTGGTTTTGTCCGATACGACTGCCGATTTCCCTGAAATATAATTCGCAATCTCGGTAGGCCACTATCCTTTCTTTGACGAACTAGCATACTTAATCAAAAAAGTATTACTGGTTTTTGCAAGATATAATTGACCTTATTGTTTGAAAAAGAAAACCACAAGAAAAACACAGTTGCAAAACTTGAAATTGCCGAAATCTCTAAGACGTAACTAGCATTTTGATATGATATAACCGGCGCACGTGATATGTGTTTGCGCTGAAATTCTAGTCATTTGCATACATCATCTTTTGTAATGCATATTGTAAATTTTATATTATTTGCATGCTTCCGTCAGGGAGTTCCATTAACAGTGGCCAGTAATCTATCTCACAGCAAAATTTTATTCAGCTTCCGTAAGATACATCCAACAAAAATGAGATCATGTATCAGCATAATATTACATAATCCTTCCATATAAATTCATATAAGGAATCAAACTGATATTAATGTAGTGGTTTATGAATAATAACTTAAAGAAAGAGAAACGATGTTATTAATATTTAGTTTTTTTATGAAAGATTCCTCATCTACTTTTCATCGGATTATTCCCAATGAAACATTATTACTTAAGTATAAATTATAAGAGTGTAATAATTTATTTTATCCTAATGCTCATATTATAAGCATATGTGCATGAATATTTTGAAGTTTTTACTGATTTTTGGTTCTGCAACAATCCAATTGCATCTGAAGAGATTCTTTGGAAGACGAAGGTTTTCCTGCATTAAAAGATGATTTTCAAGTCCTGTGAAAAATTCATACATGTTTTCTTTTTTGACGTGTCAAGTAAATGATACCTTTCAATTGTTAATTTCCTTATTTATTTTTTAGTGGTGTAAAGTTTACTTTGGACATCCAATTTTGTTTGCTTTTTGAAACAATTTTTGCAATTTGAAATATTTTAGAAGTTTGATTTTTAACAATATTCTGTGAAGAGTATTCTCATATTACTCAATCAGTTTAAAATGTTTTAGTGAAATACAACTTATATTTAATCTAACAGTTTAAAAGCATATTTTAATTTGCCACAAATGATCTAAAAATCAAATTCCTTTTAAAAAAGTGTTTTATTTTATTTTAAATAGCAAATTACTTTAACTGAGATAAAAGATTAAGCATGATTTTTATTTAATATTTATTCCGAAATTAATTTGCAAACTTATCACAAACAAAGTCAAATAAAGAATAATAATACATTAATGTTTAATTATCCCTCCCCTTAAATTACAAATTATAGCAATTCATTTATAACACAAAAAAATTATTTTAGATTAAAATATGCAATCAGTTTTTTGTATAATAAAACATGTCTTATATTTGTATCATAATTGCAAGAACTTTCGCTTCTTTATAACATTAAAAAATCAATTTTATAATTCATTTTAAATTATTTCTTTGAATAATTTTTATTTTTACCTCCACTAAATTTTCTAACATTTAATAAATATTTGCTCGGCACTGTATTTTAAATTAATGATTCTAAATATGTAGAAGGAAACAAATGAGTAATTTAGAAAACCACTGTAAAAGTATTAAGAATACCCATTTCACATAAACTAACTCCATTTTACATAATGGCAGCTTCTTAAATTGAAATACTGCCTTCTTCATGAAAAGTCTTACGTCTTTTCAAACATTCAAATGAGGGCAAAAGCATATTCATAGTATACCTAAATGAAACATTGTTTCCCTAAGAGGAATATTTCATCTTTATATTTAGCTTTGTAATCATTAGTTTTCTTGGAACGACTGGTCGTAAGTTACCTAAAAGGAATGGCACACTGGGCTTAGACTTGCTAAAAATGTATTTATTTATTTGAAACAGAAGAGAAATTGTATACTGATTCTCGTTCTTCCTAACAAAAAGTGTTTTATTTAGAATTTTTTAATTGTATACTTAATAAAACAATTATAAAGTTGAATCACGCTTCTTTATTACGATAGATGTATTAATCACGAGTTGTTTGTTTTAACAATCCGTTGCTTAAGATACTTGTTGTCATGAAGTAAAATACTTCAAATAAGGTTTAATGTTACTAATAACACAAAAATATATTTTAATAAAATATAATATTTTATCTTGGGTAAAGCATTTATCAGTAATAGTTAAAATAAAATCAGAATATTATTAACAATATATTTTCTGTTTCGTAATACTGGGAATTTTATTGTTACTAAGAAAAATAATTTTAAAAAATCCCTATTTTATGAATTATAATCAAATTTAAAGAAATGTTTATTGTAGATATCTACATATCCAATTATACATAATATTTTTTTATCTCTTCAGTAAATATTAAAATTTTCTAATAAAAATATTTCAGGATATCAAATAAAAGCAAATTTAGATTTTATTATGAGCTCAAGCAGTATTTTATTCTATAATCTAAGTTTCTAAAATTTAAGGAATAATAAATTGGAAGGTGAAGTCATATTTCACAATAAAATTAATGCACATATTTGGTAAAGTCTAGCCAAATTAATGTCACCACCTGTCACAAGTCAGAATATCAACATTTCACTTATCAAAATCTGTATATTTTTCTAATGTCATGAGCTTTTAATTTGAAAGGATTTGCACTCTAATATATAACTTTTTAGTAATTTATAATGCATAAAACTCTTATAGATATATCACATCATTATTAAATTTGGTATCGATTTTTTGTAAAAATAATATAAATGTGAACTATATATATAAATATAAATTGTGTTAATATGCTGTAAAAGCAATTTATTCTGAATGTAATATATGAGTTATAAATTTTTTTGAGTTTTAGAAAAAGTTGAAGAGTTATGTGACTTTAAACTAAGTGTTTTTGAAAAATGATATCACACTCTGTTTCTCATTGTGTGTGTGTGACACAATCTACATTCATAATTTTAATATTAAATTTTAAATAATTTTATGATGAATTTTATTAATCTCGATGTAGTTTTTGAATAAATATTATGTAATAGTAATTTTAAATAGATTCTTATAAGTTTGTTATATCATTCAAAAATTTGCATGGTATTTGAAGATATTAAATGTTAGCATCTAACCAAGATAAAGTTAAAATATGCTTAGAAAACTGTTAAGTGAATACATTGTTGGAAAATGCAAAATGATTAAAAGCATCAATATCTTTCTTCAGATATGGAAGTAATAATCACACTCAAAACTATATAATTTTTCAATTAATAATGTGATTTTTACAGGTGGTCTTAACTTATGTATTGATTTTTCAATGTATAAAAATTAACTTAATAGTGACGTGATTCTTGTGTATTTTCTTCTGAAAAATAGATTTGCAATTTAGTTTTTCCAGATGACACTCAATAAGAAGTATTAATCGCCTATGATTGGTTACATAAAAAAACACTTTCTTTTTCTTTTTTTCTTTTTACATATACTTAACAAATCATTAATTAATATGCTCAATTTTTAAGTGAAGGAAGTACATAAATAGAGGGAACAAAGGAGGAATGCAAATATTTTACTATGTTGAAGACGGAAGATTTTTGTGATGCAATTTTTACAAGACAATCGTTATAATTAATTATTTTCTGACTGCAATTATAATTATTATCTTGTTAAATAAAAAATAAAAAATGTTTTCCATATTTTTGTTTAACAATTTAAATTTCTTAACCATTATTATGAATCTTACTTATAAAAAGTAATTAAATATTTCTGACCAAAATACATCAATTATTGTAGTATTTTACAATTTATTTAAACTTTATAGAATATTTTAATTGAATTATTTATTTACAATTTGTTTATATGTTATAATATTTATAGTTATATTTCTATGAGGTTTTATTAAAATCGTTGCGAAATAAATTTCAAATTAGGAGGAGGAAATATCAAATTCCAAAATAATTTTTTCTTTTAATTCATTTAATAGAGTCCAGTTAATTCTCATTTTTATAACTTTTTTTAGTTTTTCATACACTGATACAGATATTTATATATAAATTGCTATTTATTATATTGAGTAATGTATGATATATTTAAAATGTTTTCATTTATTTAATATGTTCGCATTCTTCACTTTATCCTTAAAAGTAAAATATTTTTAATTTTGATATCATATATTGACTAAAATTCTGAAAAATAAGAAATAGCTCAAATATTTCTCAAAAATAGTAATAGAGTCACTAATTGTAATACGAAGCTAAGGTAGAACCGAAATGGGTATGCTTTCATTTAAACCTCACAAAAATTCAAAGTGATTTATAGCAGGCAGGGAAACAAGACATGCGTATGAAAATGAAAATGAATCTCAAACTGAAATTCCATTTCTCTAAAATTAGTTTCTCACGTATCCTAAATAACCACCCTCAAAACTGAATTCTTTTTTCTAAAAAACATACATCTCATAGGATTATTTTTTCATTCCTTGTATAGTATCCAATACCAGTATCCATTTCTTTAGCTGTCATACAGAAAAATTACTCTGTACCCGTGGTTACTATTTTTCTCTCTTTTCTCATACATTCAATTCTCTTAAAAGTTTTGAAATATTACTTCAATTCTCATTTCTGTCTTTGATTAATGTTAAGCAAATGTAAGAAATGTCAGTTAAGTAAATTAGCTAATTCTAGATTTATTTACATGTACTTGAATACTTTGCAACCTCCGAAAACGCAAAATGTTTAGGTAAAATAAAGTAAATTTATAATTTTTATTTACATTAACTTTTAAGTTTTATAATATCAGTTAAAATATTTATTATTTTACGAATGTAATTTTTGAAGCTGAATCCAAGACTACTTCTAAAGTCTCACGTAGAATATTTCATATTTTACTTATATTAAT
This sequence comes from Latrodectus elegans, assembly GCA_030067965.1. Classification (NCBI taxonomy): domain Eukaryota; kingdom Metazoa; phylum Arthropoda; class Arachnida; order Araneae; family Theridiidae; genus Latrodectus; species Latrodectus elegans. Next base: position 95,164,121 of record CM057811.1, on the reverse strand, counting down.
GACTACGTCATGGGCAATTTAATTATCTTTAGATGGAATAAAAATTACATCAAAAAAACTTCAGCTATTTTTCTGAGACAGCACTTGTGGATACTACTACACACATTATTTAGAAACCTTATCTGCTCTAGTCATCGGACGTCTTATTAAATTTATTGCCATTTATAGGATTATTTTTTACTTATATATATATTATTTATTACTTACTTATATATATATATATATATATATATATATATATATATATATATATATATATATATATATATATATATATATATATATATATATATATATATATATATATATATATATATATATATATATATATATATATATATATATATATATATATATATATATATATATATATATATATATATATATATATATATATATATATATATATATATATATATATATTATATATTATATTATTTTTACTTAGATATATATAATACTTTATAATATTTATAGGATCATTTTTTACTGTTTATTTTAACTTAGAGCATGTGTTTAAACGAAGATTCTGGAAATAACAGTTCATATATCCCTTGAAAAGAAGCTTGTTCACTTAATAATTTAAATATATATATATCTAAGATTTTTAACGATTTTAATCTAGATATTTATAATGCCTACTTAAAACTTGGAATGAAATGTTTCATACAATTATGGGGTGCTTAAAATTATTTTTCTTTATGCCTTATAATGTCGAGTTTAGTAATTAACAATTTTGCTGAGTAATTCTACTTATCATAAAAAAATTCTGCGTAATTTCTCTTCCAATTACAAACATGCTAAAATTTATGCATTAGAATATAATATTTATGAAAGAGACAAAATATGTAGTTTCTAGAACCCAAAATCTGTAGAAAATATTATTTATTAAGATATTTTAAAACATAAAAAGTTACCAAATAAAATTCATGTAAGATATGTAAAATCAATTAATAGTCTTTTAATATTTGTCTAATGAAATATTCTTAATTAAATTTATTAATACATTGGATTTTAAAGAAATAATTACATTTATCATTTTAACAATAAATAATAGGAAATATTATAAATGATGAACGTAAGATTTAGCTTTTAAATGCGGATTTATTATTATCTGTGTAAAAAATGAATGTTGATGAAGTAAATTCAAAGTAAATTTTAAGTTAGATTAAATGTTCTTTGTAAGTTTTGATTGCTTTCCACCGGAAAAAACAGGAAAAACGTGTTTAGTGCTTAACTCCATATTAGTTATTATTGTTGATTTTCAATTAATTTGTGCTATATTTCCTCTGTGAAGAAGCAAACTGCTATTCTTATTGTAACCAAGTAACTGCCAGAAGAAAATTTAATTACATAACTTATATTCTAATGCATCATACATTTTTATAACCAAGTGATATCTCTATAGCAATTTATTGTATTCAGAAATAAAATGACGCTTCATCTCTTGTTTTTAAATAAGATCGTAAAACTAAATAAAAATCTGCTGATACAAAAGACAAACCGGGTATAAAACTTTTAAAATCATATTCTTATAAGAATTAAGTGTCTAAAGTATTTTATATGATACAGAAGTTTGATTTAATCTGTTAATTATTAATAAATTATTTGTATTCGAAAAATAATCTTTAAATTACCTATTAAATTTAAATGATTTTATATGTTGAAAGCTATAATGTTTTGAACTTTTCAAACTCATTTAACTATAATTTATGAAAAATATTAAAATCTTTATATGTCATAAAATATTAAATGATTTTTATGTAAAGTTTAAAAGATAATGAAATTTTTCACTTCATTCATATTGATTAATATATTAATATGAATAATATTTCCTTTCTTATAAAAATATTGAAAATTAATTCTTGATATTGTGAAAACACAATTATTGACATTAAAATATCTGTAGAATTTAAATACATAAGTGGAATATTATGTTGGTTATTAAATATTAGCCAGGTTCATCATATTATTTCAGACTTTACAATTATATACTTTTAAATAATATTAATTTACTTAAAACTAATATCGATGCATCAATTTGTATATTAACTATATTGTATTTTACCTATGTTATCAATATTAAAGAACCTTTAAGTGATTAAAAATGAGCTAACTAAATTTTATTTAAGAAAATTAAAAAATTATGTAACATAAAATGTTTTTTGTGATTCAAGATAATTTTATCAAGCATTTATTCTGTACTTGCTTTTCTCCAGGAGATTTTGCCAGAAACCTTTAAAAAAAGTAAAGAATAAAATGCAATCATTTTTAAATGGTTTATCGATGTTTTTTGTATATCCTTATAATATAATTTCTAGGATAAATAAATGATTGAAAATAACAGGTGTACCATTTTCATTTAATTTTCTAAAAAAATGTGAGTTCTAATTGCATCAAAGAAAGTGCAGAAAAGCAATTTAAATCCAGATAAAACTTTTATATTCTTCAAATCTTTTGTTCCTTTTTCAAATTTTTCTATTTTATATTTCGAAATTAATATCATATTATTTTATAATTTCGCATCACAAAATAGCTCTTTGGAGATCATATTATTTTACTGTATTACCATTGATATGTATCAATAGAAATAAAACGTTTCTTTTAAAAATAGCTTTAATTTATGTAACCAATTTGTAAAATTTGGTTAAGTAAATTAATTGTGATTGTATCATAGTTAGTCAAAAATACACACACAAACACACACACACACACACACATATATATATATATGTATGTATGTATCTGTGTATATATATATATATGTATATATATGTATATATAGATGTATATATATATATATGTATATATATATGTATATATATATATGTATATATATATATATATACACGTATATTTTACGTGTATGTATGCGTGTGTAGACATTTGAAAAGCATGTAAAAATATTATAGGAATTATATAACAAATTGTTAATTAAATTTTTTTTTCATTAATGCTCCATTAAAATTTTAACGTCAGTTTTGGAAGATCGAAACTTTTTTAAAGGAAAAAATACTGCATTAAGGAAATAAAGCTCGAAATCTTTCTTTGTCCGGATAAAATACAATTTACCTAAAAAAACTCGTCATCCAAAACTTTTTTTTTCTATTCTGCAGTAAGTTGGTAATGCATAATTCTATAAAATAGGATTTATTTTATTTAGATAGCTACTTCTTTTGTTTTGTTGTGTCATAATTAATTTCCTTGTAAAAAAAAGTTAAGGCGATAAAAACGAAATTACTTGTATTGCTTAAATAATTAAATACACTGATTTTGAAGGATAAAATGAATCTGATTTTCTATATTTATTAATTTTAAAAAAAATTTAAAAAAAAAATTTGATTATTGTATAAAGAAATTTTTAATTACGAACTTTTTAATTATTTGGGCAATTTTGACTGTTAATGGAGGTAAAAAAATTCCTAATGTGTATTATTTCATCACATGTATGACCATTGCCAATTGTATAATCCCCATCATAAGTAAATATGGTGGCCCTTGAGTATGATTATACACTAGTGTTTAATATTAAGAGAATTTAATTATTTTATTGTAATGAGCTAAACGAAATCTAAAACCGCTACTTTGAGACAAAATTCAAATCATACCCTTCAATTTAAAATCATATATGTCGAATAAGTAAGCATGTGATTCAAGTATTCAAATCCAGAAGAAAAAACAAGTCTTGTAAGCACGAGTTATAAAACATAGTTATCGTTTCCCTAGTTTACAGTGACAATAAATAATCACCAACATTTATATGATGTAATGAGATGGCTGATTATGGGAAGGCTCGAAGAGGAACAGTCTCAAATACACATTTTTAAAGAGTTCAATTTAATGTCCAACGTGTGTGCAACTGGAAATTATGAAAATCCTTCCAGGAGACTGGATCTATTTAGAAAATGCCGAGGCAAGTTTACCCAAAAGCCATGATGGGTTGAGATGCTTGACTTATGTATATTCTAGAGAGGCATAACAAGGCTTCTTCTTAGGTCTCTCGTGAGTTGTATACGACCAGAAGAACCTGAGTTTTAAAGATGACAGTTTAAAGAAGATTTCATGTGAGAAAAAATTTTTTACTACATGTGATATGTGCCCCTCTCGTTTCTATAAGCCATTTAGCAAGGTCCAAAGTTCATAGAGATAGATTATCAATAGAGATTATCATAGTTCATAGAAATTCAGCCTAATCACATATTCCCGCAATACCTTCGTATGGAGACCCGCTACCTGCCCTCCAACGTCTGCGAAATTAATTATTATGGTGGTGGAGGTTTAACGGTATGGTTTGGCATACCACGCTAAAATACCGCACACAACTTCATTCTTTCACAAAGGCAGTGTGACTGCTGTGAGGTATAGGGATGAGGTCTTGGAGTCCTCTGTTCGACTTTTCAGGAGAAAGATGACACTTTTGTTTTTAATAGACGATAACGTGACGCCACATTTACCTCTTCTGTACGACGAATTTCTAGAAAATAAGAATAATCGCTGGATGGATTGGCCAAATAGATCTCCAAACACCAAACCCAATGAGTATGCGATGCAGGGAGATGGCATTGCTAAACGTAACCCTCCTCCAAGCCCCACAGGAAATCATAAACTGCTTTACTGCAAACATGAAATCACAATGAAAGGCCTGTATATCTATAATGTGGACTATCATAAAGCCATTTAGTGTCTCTATTCTGCAAACATGGTTCCATGCCTTCTCCAATGAATATTAAGTACGATCATAAGTGTGTTTAATAAGTGATGCATGGTTATTTATATTGCAATATATTAATGCATGTATACATACAATTTTATTGAAATAGGACCATTAGTTCTAGAGATAATTCAGCAAATCTGAAAATTATCTTACTTTACATTTAAAAACCAGTGTAGATGGAAATCATACACATCTACACTTTTTTCAATTTTAAATTCAGATTATTAAAAAAATGACACAGCAATCGTGATTTTGATATTCATTAATTATTTCAATTAACCAAAATCGGCGAGATCAATTAGAATTTTATAAAATTTAGTCAGTTATTTACCGCAGACAACGCTAGAAATATTTATTAAAACAATTTTATAAATTAAATAATAACTACTTATATAGATTAAAATTTTACTATTCATAAAAATATGCAAAACAATTTTATTATTTATAGTTTTATGAAGATGGCTGTATTCAGTAAAATTTAAAGTAGATAAAAATTAAGATCTATTTTAGAAACTAATATTTAGCTATTCATAAAGGTATATCCCATATGAAAGGAAATATATTATAAAATTGCCACTTTTCATCATAAAGGGATACTCCGCCGAAACGAAAATACGTCAATTATTCAAAATGTTTACACTACACGTATTAGAGTTTCCGCAATCTGCTCTTGTACAAAGGATGTTACTTTATATTCTAAACTTATCGGTGACTCTCTATGGAAATGATAACGGAAACCTATTTCATCTTAAAAATTTTATTTTAAGATTTTCTTTCGACGGTTTCAGTTTACCATATGTTAGGTAAGAAGCTTGAATTCCAACGATGCATCCTACTTTGAAGAATTCATTCGTCAATCAGAGAGCTTCTATTATATCGTAATCTAATGCTGCGAAATATCATTTTATAATGAATCATGATATTAAATAAATATTTTCTGTTATTTTGATCATTTATCTATACTTAGGAACTCGTGACTCTTAATGATATATATACATACATACATACATACATACATACATACATACATATATACATACATACATATATATATATATATATATATATATATATATATATATATATATATATATATATATATATATATATTTAAATATATATATCTATATATATTATAATGCTTGATGTCGTAGTGATAGTGATAAGATTCTCGAACTGGAAAAAGTCAACTCATCATTCCATCCAATCAGAGTGTAAGTCAATAAAAATAAGAACCAAACATACATAGGAACTAATCAATGAGGTTAGGGCCGCAGTGGACTGGTTGTTTAGGGCATCGTGCTCATTATCAAACAGACTTGAGTTCGAATCCAGGCTGAAATAAGATCCGTTGTGTTCGTAAAATGCGGCTGAGGCACGTTATAACTGAGAATAGTTGCAATGTCTTCCAAGTAATATGATACCTCTGGGGGTGGTAGATCATGTATTAGATATCTTCTGCTTGGTGACTGCCCCAAAATTATGACGACTCCACCAATATTTGGCAGAGTCCAACTCAGGGCTAGCTGCAGGGAAGCCTACAGGTACAAAAACAACAACTAATCAATGAGGGCTTTTTGTCAGGGTGATAAATTCATCAAGCAATTTGATTTGCACTCCATGGTCTGAGTTCAAGGAAACAGATATATTCACTGTGGGACTTACCACCTTAGGTGGTATCGTTGCAAGGTTCTTAAATTGGTAGTTATATATAAATGTATATTTTGTCAATAATATTTGCAACTGAAACATTGAAGTTTTTTTTTAATTAACTTCAACATGACAATTCTTATTATTGTAATTTTATGATGCTTAAGTTAAGAATTCAAAATTTTGCTTGTAAGAAAAAGTATGAAAATTAAAGTATTATATATATATATATCTATATCTATCTATATATATATATATATAATATATATATAATATATATATATAAATATATATATATATATATAATATATATATATATATAATATATATGTATATATATATATATATATATATAATATATATATTTATATATATATATATATATATATATATATATATATATATATATATATATATATATATATATATATATATATATATATATATATATATATATATATATATATATATATATATATATATATATATATATATATATATATATATATATATATATATATATATATATATATATATATATATATATAAAGAAATGTGTTATACATTTTTACATTAAAAAAAAATAAGTACTTTACTCAACCAAAAATTATCTTTTCTCTATGTTATGTATGTATATATTTTTAAGGCATAGTGTAAAAGTTATCAGATGTATATATGTACAATAAGTAAAATTCATTAAAAATTTTTATTAAATTTATATAATAAAAAAGTACTGATTGATATTTTACTTGCATAATTTTTTATTAGATGATTATTTTAAGAAAAAGTAATATCTCCTTCTTTGGTATGCATATATATATATATAAATATATATATAAAACCAATAAATATATATATTATGTATACATAATATTTATAACTTTTAACTTTTTTTATTAACTTTTATATAATATTTATAACTATATTGTTAAAAATTAAAATATTCAAAAGTATTTCATGAATCTAATATATACATTCCTAATGGACAAAAACTAATTAAAGTAAGGTAATTATTTGCTTAACATGGTGTATTCTTGATAAAAATAACAATCTAATATTTGCATAATCATTCTAGTTACCTCAAATGATCTTCTCCAAGTAAAGATTGATCCTATTAAATCAGTGTTTGCAAATCTTAATGATTAATATTCGTTAATTATATTAATATGGTAAATAAAAGGCCTTTAAACAAAATAACATGAATTTATATTGTTAGTACAGCTTAGTTACCATCATTCCTTACATAACTAAATTTGGAAAAATAATGTTATATTAAAACAACTCACTATATATCCACTTTATTGTGAAAATATCAAATAATAGCAAGTATCCCTGAATGTAAGCATTAATAAGAATTTAGTATATGATTTCAACATGTTATTATTTCAATTTACTAAAATAAATTGAATATATATGTTCATTAAATTTGAACTGTTAACGTTTTATGCATTTATAAATGATATAATGTGCTCACTATTTCCTTATATACTTTTTTACTAGTTTTACAACGTAGGAATTTGCGCCTGATGCTTCTCAGATAAAGTATTAATATTGCAAGTCACATATGTACTAAAAATATATCAAAACATTTTTTATTACAGTAAATTGCATCTTCTTGCAGCACACTTACTATTAACTATAGTTTAGATCTTGTTATTGTTATCTGAATACCGTTTCGCTGTGAGTAGGTAGAACAATAATAAATTGAAACGTATATTATGTTATTTGCAATGAATTTTGAACAACTAAGAATGCAGTCTCATTGTTCAGTTAATTTTAATGAGTCTTCACATCATGAATTATAAATTTTGAAAGAGAATCACTTGAAAAGTATATTCATTTAGCATGAGCAATGCTATATTATTTGCAGTAGTATGCACAATCAGCACACCAACCGTTCTCGCATTACTATACTGAGAATATATTTTTACATTACTATTCTAATGATGTGAAAATAAAACTAGTAACACAAAGGGAATTTCTAAGTGTATCGCGTTTTTGTGTACACCATTGTACTGCTTATGAAATATACAGAAGTAATCCCGTTCAAGTTTAGAGGTATAATAGGGAATGAAAATTAATACTATGAGCTTGAGTTGTGTTATGTTGCCCTATAAATTTTAAAGATGCCGAGTTGAGTCTATTATTAAGATCACTTCTTTTAAATTGACCTATACTTTTGGTGGCAAGTATGCAGTTCTGATATTTGAAGTGAAATGATTCTATCCTATTTTGTAGGTTTCTCTAAATTTACGTAATTTATGTAAATCATGTAGTTCCATTTTTGTAATTTACACAGAATCTGTCCTGTCCTTAGTCGTTGACGGTTATCCTTAAAATTAAAATGAATATCCATATTCTGTACGGAAATATTTGTCATTGCAATGCCAGTATTATTTTATTATTATTTATTACTAATTATATATATATATATATATATATATATATATATATATATATATATATATATATATAAAATAAATCAAGAAACTAAAAAGCAATGATGCTGTAAAATAATATAAAATTTATGTTTTTATGACTATATTCTGGTCTTAAAATTTTGCGGTTAGAAACTATCACCAATGAATGCGCACATTTTTCACCCCTCGGGCATTTCAAAGCAATTCTAAAATCTTGTATTGAGCAATTTTTGTCGCCAAGGCTAGAATCTTTTTTATTCACCCTATCCTAAATAAAATATAACTAAAATCCAGCAAGAAGAAGCGAGAATCAATGTTGTATATTAGGGAACTCAAAACGTATTTTTAAAAAGAAGTATAAAAAGCTGGGCCCTCATTAACAAGCTAAAATATCAGCATAATCAATTTATAATCTATATAACTTGCAAAAATATACAAAGGATACTTCTCATGATATAACGGACTGTTGAATGGGACATATCAACATTCGCCAGATGTGAGGAGCATTAGTAGCATTATGTACTTACATTATCTTTTTTACTTATAACTAATATTTTCTATTGCTTCAGTCAAAAAAGTTTTTTCTCTCTTCCAGAATAAACCTGAGAGAATAGCTTTTCATCTACTGAACCTAACTCTTACAAAGTGGCCTGTTTCTACAAATGATTATCGTTAACTAAGTAGTCTAGTATGGGAAATGTTCTTGTAGAAACAATATAAAAATCTAAATACAGATTTGATAATCAAACTGTGCAAGAAAGTGAATAAGACTCACTAAGTTACAGAAGTTAATGAATAAACTATAATTTAAATATAAAAAAAATCACTAAAGTGTCTAATATAACAATAAAATGCTCTGAGGGCTAAATTGTGCTAAATTCTTTTATTTGCTTTATCAAATTCCTATTTTTTGATTACATACTACGCAAAATTTCATTATTTTGCATTTTCATTTTTTTTACTTAACTTAAAAATATGGTTTCTTTAATTACAATTACCTTGTAGATTATTTATTTACATAAACGAAATGAACTTTCATATTTAGCATGTAATTGTTGAAAATGTATAAAGAATTTCTTTAATTTATTTTTTTTACTTCACTTCTTCAAATAATTCATTGTCTGCAAATAGATTCAATGAGATTTATGCAAATGTGAAGCAAAGCTAATGTTTATAGAGGGAATTCTAAGTCAGATACATATAGAGGTTTAATATAATTTCTAAACTTTAGAATGTATGAAGTTGTATGCTATATCTAATTATTGAGAAAATTAGAAAAATATTTAGAGTTTTTGCATAGATATTAATTTTAATTATAACTCTTTAAAACTAAAACATTGTTGATTTTATCTGTCTCATATTGTTATTCCAATAATGTTATAAAGTTATTGAACAATTCTACTGTCATTTATTCATTAAATCTCAACAATTTATCATAATTTGCAATATTAATATATTTTGCAATTAACTATTCTTGAAGGCTTAGTTGCTTATTGCTTAATCCAGTATATAAGTAACAGAAAATCATAGACAAAGTATAAAAGAAAAAAAAACGCGGCAGCAATAAGGATTAAATATTTTTTTTGCTTTTAAACTGACTTGATGCCTTACTGTAGATGTCGAATAATTTTCTGCATTCTGTATTTTTATTTATTTATTTTTTTTAATTTTAGAGCGGAAAATGTTAAAAAGGGCCCTACATTTCCTTTTTTCTCCATTTTAATATTATTTTTTGAATTAATGTCAAAGTTTATTAAAAATGAATACTTAATTGATTTAATAAAACATAGCAATTATTAATAGTTGAGTATGTGATTTCAAGTTTTTTATTGTAAACTTCACTCATTCAATATGAATTTCAGGAATTAATTAGATAATGTTTCACAAAAAGAAATTATATTGCTTCTACAATTTTCTTTGGATTTTTAAAGTAATCTTAAACAAACTCGTATGAAGAAAAATCTCTGTGAAGTAATTAAAAATAACTCGGTACATTTCATTCTTTAATTAGATGAAAATCATAGCTTTGTTCAAAACACTTTTAAAGTATGTTTATTTGATGTTTTACGGAATAAATACGTAATTGCATTGTTTCAAAACAATTGATAATATTAAAACTTGGATTAAAGTAATTAAAATAAAGAGAGCATTCGCAATTTGTTTAGTCTGTTGTTCTTTATTCTGTTAAAGCGTCAATATTTAAATGTTATCATGAAATATCCATGAAAGTCGATTGCTTTTGAATAAATTTATTTAATGACTTATTAGTGATCCTGATTCAACTACTTGAAGGTAAACTTTGCACATTTTAAACACTTAAAGATGCAATTTCATGTACTTTTAATTCTGTGCTGATAAATCGACTTTTCTTAAGAATGTTATTATTTGAATTTTTAAAGTTTGTCGTCTTGTGCAAATGTCTTTTGGCAAAGCTATTTATTATTTATCTTTGTCTTTTGGCAAAGCTATTTTGGCAAAGCTATCTATTTTTATTTACATTTAAATTAAATTTTAAGTAAACAAAATTTCTAAGTGTTACATTTTAGTAACCTTAAAAATTTGATTTCATCACATGAAACAGTGTTTTTTCTGTTACAACCATATTTTTCAGCCGACAATCTAAAAATACTAAAATTAATAACTATGAAAATAACTAAAGTTATTGCCTTAATAGATAAGCTTTCTCTGTAATTATTGTAATAAGTATCAATAAAATTTTGTATCACACGCAGTAAATTTACAGATTATAAACGATATTAAGAACTTTATTAATATTAATAAAATTTCAGTAAACAAACAAAATAATCGTAGATCTAATCATCATCAAATGTTGATAAAGCCCATTCAACTGTCTGTTTTATCATGTGAAGTATCCTTCGTATATTTCTTTTGAAAGTTCTATCGATTACATATCGATTATGCTGATATTTTAGCTTGTTAATGAGAGCCAGCTTTTTATACTTATTTTTGAGAATACTCTTCAAGTTACCTGATATACAACATTGATTCTCGCTTCTTCTTGCTGGATTTTAGGTGATTTTATTTAAGGTAGGGTGACTTCAAAAGAAACGTTTCTTAAATCAGTCTTTTCTTATGGATAAATAATTTTTAAAGCGAAATTAATCTTTTTTAAGCGAATATTTTTGTCGATATAGTTTACAATAGATGTATAAAATAATTTTTAAGGAGAAACAAATAATTACCTCATCTCTTTGATTAGTTCCTTTCTCTTTTTCTTAAGATACTCACATGTAAAATAAAAAAACAATGAAACAATTCCTGTGTTTTTCAGTCATAAATTGTATAATTATAAAAAACCCATACCACAGCTAATTAAAAACATGCTTCTAAAGGCAGAAATTGTATTTCGGAATGTAAATTAAGAACAAAATTGAAGTACATTCTGACAAAGCCCCCTGTTAAATGAATGCAAAACTATTTCTGATTCTAAGAATGTTTTTAAAATATTTTATATTTAAATTATTCCCTTTTTATATCTTAAATTCAAAATGCACATTTATTGTGGTACTTTACATTTGAGCAGATAATCTGTATCATGAAAACTAATAGTCTAAATATTATTGTTAGCAAAAAATAGTTTAAAAAATTAAAAAAGATGTTTTCTAAATTCGAAGATATCACCATCATTTCAATGATACCCAGTAAATATTGTCAAACTTGTTAAATGATTTCAAATCTAAAAAATCTTAATATTACTATACTCGTATTCTAAGCTATTTGTTATCACTATTTTTCCAGAAAGAAATCATAAATATATGATATGAAATTTCAGAATTCATAAAATTTTGTTCTCTTAGTTTATATATATATATATATATATATATATATATATAAGACTTTTTTGCAAGATAAATGCCAGAAAACCTTTTTGTGAAATAAAAGAATGTGTGCAAAAGTCTTATTTGTATGAATGTATGAAGAGACAATTTTCAATATTTGTTGGGAAATCGTTATAGATATGAAATATGTGTTATTTTATTTATATTTGTTTCGAAAACTTTTAAATTTAACATAAATTTGTAACTTTAAAGGAAGACATGGAAATAAGTCTTCATTGAGATAACTTATTCTAATTCAATATATTAAGTTGCAAAATTTTAATAATTAAATTAAAAACACAGCGAAAATATTAAATTATTAACTACTTTCGCTAACAGATTCAGTAAAATTTCTCAATAAAATATAAGCTTTTGCAAGTTTAATGTATATATTAAATTCTTATCTCCGGTGTACAACGTTTCAGAGTCCACACTAATTTAGAAAACCAGAATAAACATCACTCATATAACAAGAAACAAGTGTTATGCGCATCTAAATGGATGAATATATATCAAAGAAATAGTTTTACATAATTAAAAATAATAATTGGTAAATTTTATGATGTTTAAGTAAAACATTTCAGTGTAATAATATTATTTTAGCACTTTGTGGTTTTAGAATTCAGTATGATATAATCAAAAATAAAAACTTTTAAAAAAATATTCAAAAAACTAATTCGAAAATTGCCAGAAATATTAAAAATTAAAAAAATAAATATTGTAATAAAATACCAAAATATTTCCTTATCATTAATTAACATAGTAAATATTTTGACATTTATATTGATATTATTATTAATTAGAAAATATCATTGTCTTCTAGCCTTATAATAAAGTGACTTACTAACCTTAATCATAATTTTATCTTTTCTTGAAAATTTGGAAAATATCACAGTAAGAAGTTAAAATTTAAAATAATAGATATTATACATTCAACACGAATATCTCAATAAATACATTCCTCTAAATATTTATATAATTATTTTAATTAAAAAAATATAGTTTTTTTTTTAAATATTCTGCATAAATTTTGTATCTAGTAAAGTTTTTCTATTGTTTTTATTCAATTTAAATATGTTCATGAACATTTATGAAAAGGTATATTATTTAAAGTACCTTTAAATTAAATAATAAATTAAAAATATCATATTAATTCTAAATAACAATAAAAAGGAAGTACAGTCATCATTTATTTTTGAGGAATTTTTTTGGTAGTTACTGACCTTCATATAAAATAAGCAAACAATACGATGAAACTTCTGGTAAATTTTGTGTGGGAATTCCTTGAGTACTAAGAGTACTATGTTTCTATAAAGTGTATCAGTTTTATCAGATGAAACTTGATGTCCTACTATAATGACTTAATCAAATAAGATTATTTATTAATATGATTATTAATAGAACATTTTTAGAAAAACGTTCAATTATTTGTTTAATTAATAACTCAAAATGTTTTTAGAATGAATGAACTTTGGATTGATCTTTTAAAAATATTATATTTCCATTTCTAAAAATAATTAAAAAATTCTTATATTCAATCTAACAATTTATCTTTCTATTTTTGATAGCTTTACGATTCAAAATTAAATAAATATGAATTTAAATAAACTAATACAACAAATTATTATATTGAACATAATGCTAAATGAATTCTTAAACTAAGAAAATATTAATTTACATTTGAAGCTTTAACCATTTACATTTAAAAATAAATTATGAAAGAAGTAAATCAATCACTTTCCTTTATTCTCAATTTATTGTAATGATAGATACACAAATACTTAGAGGAATATTCAAACTTCAAAAACTGGTGAGAAAATTATCGATTTTCTTTTCCAGCGTCATCAATCTTGTGTTACAATAAGTTTAAGAAACCACATTATTATTATCACAAGTTGTCATAACTGAATTCTTTGCACATGCTTAAAATATTTATGTGTTAAATAGTCTTGAATAAATAAATCTCTAGGAAATTGTGATTTGTTTAGATGATGCAATTTCAAACCAACGAAGTAATAATTTTGACTGCTAAAATAATGTTTAACTAAAACAAAAATATTCTTTATTTTTAGTAAAATTTAAACCACTATTTATCAAAATAATTTTAATATCTTTCAGTGTTTTGATTTAAATCCTTCATTAAAATTAATAATCTAAATATAGGGATGCGAAAATAAAGTTTATATTAAATTAGGTATTGTTTTATCGTTATGGATAAATTAAGAATAATAGGATAATAATTTATTTTCGTAACCATATTAACACAATTTAGCAAAGAGGATATGATTTACTTCCGATTTTTATTCATTGCATATTATTTTCATTACAATTTTTAATAAATAGCTGATTTAATATAAATCGTTCTTCGTTTTTAGGGCTACATACTTGTCACAGCAAATAAAATTTATTCTTAGAGAAGAAAAATTATATTATCAATTAAATAAGTTTAGTTGAATATACTTATTGTAATAATAATCGGGGAGACAAATAAGTATTTCGTAGAAAATTGTAACTCCTTAAAACAATGAAACAATTGAATAAATCATGTGTATTTGAGAATATGTTTATTTTTACGAAGGATTTTAAATAACCATGAAATACATTTGCAGCATGCATGCAATCAATCATTTTTGCTTTTCTTATTAAATAAAAATTATGTATTTTCTTTAAGAAATGATAAAAGTATTATTTCACAAATATACTTATAAGTCAATATAAATACTTAGTATGATATCAATACCTAATAATAAATAATAATCAGTACATATCAATACCTAATAATAAATAATAATCAATACATATCAATACCTAATAAGGTATTTTAACAATGGCTGACAGATAATTGGGAAAAATTGTTTGACAGATAGTATTTGTCAGCTAATTAACTGTTAATTTGTGTATGGGAAAAAATAAGCACCTGTCATTTATTATTATGTGGACGAAAAAAATCCTTTCTGTAAAACTGCAAGTTGGACAACCTGATGTCTTTTTAATATTTATAGTATAAGTTAACTTCTAGAAGTAATTGTCATAGATAGTAGAGCTTATTTACTTGCCGCTAGAATAAACTTCATCACACAAAACTTGACACGTGCAAGACGAAAGTGGAAGCGCAAAATTCCTATGCTATCGTTGAACTGATCCTAGAGTACATCACTATTAGAAAGAATATTCTATACGTGATCCACTATGGAAATGTTAAATAAAAGGACATGCCAAAAAATTTAACCCGCTAGCAGCTGGAAAAAAGACAGACTGGTAATAAATTCGTTGATAACTAGGAAATGACTTGGAAAGGGAAACGTTTTCCTTCAGAATTACATGTGAAACATCACAAATGAAAGTTTTTTGTTTTATACAAAACTTTTCACATCAGCACAACATAGAAAAATGCAGTAGTGGTAATTTCATTACAAATTTGCAACTGTCTTTTTATAATTAGAGTAATAAAGGATAGGTTTGTGCACATTATATTTTCAGAAAAACAATATATTGTTTATAAAAGAAAGATATATTAGTTTATTTTTTAAATTATTAGATTGAATAAAGGAAATGAAATTCAGTTTAACATCTAAGTATAGAGAATTTAAAACATAATGATTGAATTCCCTACGTATTATTTATTTCAAAATGATTTCTTTTCAATTTCTATTTCTTTCATTCACTAGATTTATGCATGCATTACTATTCACATAAAGAAATTATTTTAATTATCAAAAGTATTTTATGTAAATATTTGAATTGGCAGGGATAGAAAAAACAATTATTATTAAATTTTCTTAAAATTAAAAGGACTTTCACTGAACAGCATTCAATATTTTTCTGGGTACAATAAAATTTTATTTTTATTAAAATATAACATATTTTTAAATAAGATTAATATGTGCAGCAGTCTGAATTATTACTTTCAAATATTCACTTTAAGAACTCTGCAATTTAAATTATTTAAAGGTCATATAGTGTTTATAAACAATGTAATATAATTAATTAGAATATATTAATTAGAGATTTCTATGTATGACTGTCCGCAAAACATTTGAAATGTATTATTTGAGATACAAATTTTTACTTTTTCAAGTGTTTCTGTTAGTATGAAAGGTTTAAACAATTCAGAAAATTAGTTAGAAAATTTAAAAAAATATTTAATGAATAAGAAAAAATTAAAAATTGTATGCAAATTCATTTTATCAATGATAAATGTTACGAATTTTATCATAGTTATAAATAAAAAGATATTTTTCATTTAATTATCATATTACTGTAAAAATATGTTATCGAATAAAAATATTGAAGCTATATTCTTAATAATGTTAATATGCAAATTATTTTTAATATCAAACAATTAAGTTATAGACATGTTGCGCACTGAATGAAAATATAATCGCTTCAAAACGAATTTAATATTTGAAATAAAGTCACATAATTGTAATTATTGATAAATATCTATGGTAATTAATATTTTTAAATAATCTTGTACTAATTTACTTAGTCAGAGAGTACATTTACTTATATGGGCTCTCCAACATAATTTTTACATGCTGAAAATGTAATAATTGAAATGAGCATTTAATGTAATTTATTATTTTTTAAAAATTAGCAAGGCTGATTATCATTGTTTTTTCAATATGCTCTTACATTTCTAGATTTGAGAAAAATAAATTCTCTTTGAGAAAAGAAAAAATGATTTCATTTTATTAAAATTAATTTCATATCATGCTTTAAAATTAAATTACTCTTTTTTATGCTAAAATAAAATGTATCTAAGATATGCAGATTATTTAATAAATTAAAGTTTATTTTTTTTTAAATTTCCACTCTACAAATGTGATAGCACAAGTGATATGCAAGCAAAGACCATTCTTTAATCAGTTCTTCAAAAGATTTTTTAAATAGATTGTTAAATTTGAATGGAAAAACAAAAAATATTATTAAGAGGAGCAAAATAAACAGAATAAATAAATTTTGAATTTAAATGAAAAATATTTAAAGAGTTTAGTAGAAAATATTTATGTAATAATTGAATTGTATTTGGTGAAAAATGAAATTAGATGAAGAACTATTTGAAAGCTATTTGTTTTGTAATCTATTGTGCATGTGTATTTTTGATTTAGCTCTTTCTAACATTTGGAATTGTTAACAACAGAATCTGGAGTTTTTGAAAGCACATAATTAGTCAAATATTCATTCATGACTAGTTCTATAATATCTGATTTGACTATTTCTGTAATGAAGAGTGAGAAGAAATCAAGTCTGCATTTACTCTTTGTTTTACGGTTTCTTATTTCACATAAGAAAATTTACTATTTGCGAGTTCTTGCTGCAAAATATCAGAAAATATTTAGGATGTCGTAATTCAAAATGACGCCATAATCTTCGTAGAACAAAAAGCAAATACTTATTGTTTTCCTGAATAAGGAATAACTATTCTTTACAAAAAAAATAAATTTCACTATAAAATTAGTAATAAAATCATTACAAATGGCTGGTAAATGAAATAAATGATTTCAGTGAAAAAATGGGGAAGTGTTTTTCTGAACAACTTCACAATTGAAAGATGTTTGCCGTTGTTGAAAAGAAATTCCGGGAATCTCTTTCTCCCAACAACGATCAAATGGTTTAAAGCTATTAGATTTTCTATAATTGAAATAAATAGAAATATTAGATATAAATCTATAAATGAAAATAATCATAAGCATTGATTATAATTAAATTTTATTTCTTGATAAATATGATTTAATTATATTTTGAATGCTTAATTATGTTTTACTTGCTGTATTTAGCTTTTCTCATTATAATAGATTAACTTACTTAATTAAAGAATTATTGAAAATGTTTTTCCTTAACTATCCACTAAAATTTAAAATAAAAATCTTCATGTCAAACAATTTGGAATAATGATGATTTCATTACATAGTGAGTCCCAATAAATGTCTGGTGTTTAAAATGAACTTCATGAATGTTTTCAGATAAATCTGTCTATAATTAAATTACCTGTTTAGTTACTTATCAGTCACTTTAATTTTAGTACATAAAAAAACATTCAATAATGAATATAATAAATAAATCGTTTGAAAATTTTACTAATCATTTATGTATAGGAATGCTATACATTTACAGACATATTATTCAACTTAATAAGCACGACTGTCGAAGTATGTTATCTTTCACTGGACACACAGTAAAATGTTTGCACATATTTGAAGACATTAAGGATCTCCGTGATTGACAATTTGTTTTTAATTCCACACAAAGGAGAACTATATTAATCATGTTATTAAGACACACACACAAATATATATATATATATCTTAACAATTTTAAACGTTTTGTCTTTTTAAATTTAATTAAAATAATTCTAATTGTTGCTGATATTATCATGCATGATTTAAATTATTTACTTAAAACTGTTATACAATAGAATAAAAAAAATAGTCAAACTAATGTATAAGTATATCATTCTAAACAATTACAATAAAAAGGCAAAATATTTTAAGTGGAAATATCTTAAAAAAAATATTCGTAAATAATTAGTAATATTTTACATTGAATTTTGTGTATAGTGATAGCAAACACTCCTACATAAGAATAACTTACTTTTAGGTCTCAACGATATTTTTTATTTTATTTCTCTTAATATATTTGTGTCACAAATTCTTTAAAAAATGCACAATCTTATTTTCCATAATATCTCCTTTTCATATATATTTTTAATATAGATTCTAAGAATTGTTTAAATTTGTCATGCATTTTTGTCTACTAAAAGATATTTTGAAAAAAAAAAATTAACTTTTTGTCGTCTGCTTATTTAGTTTTTAAATAAAATATCCTATGCAATTTTTTTTGTCTCGAATTCTTTCAACAAGACCTCTTTCTGAATCTGAAGTTGATTGCAATGTTTATGTATCGAACATAAGATTAAATAAAATAAAAGCTTAAGAAGAAATTTAAGAAAAAATTTAAAGTTTAAGAAGAAATTTACGATTTTCATTTTATATATTAGTTCAAATAAAAATGAATTTTCTAATATAATGCAAGTTTTTTCTTTCAGTAATCCTTCTTTTAACTCAAATAATAATAAAATAAAAGACCAATTTGAGTACAATATGAAGGAGAGAAAAACAATATACTTAGAAAATAAAAAAAACAACAAGTGTTTCATATCTTAGGATTTTACTTTATGGAGTTTAGAGATAATTTGTGATTCAATCTATAGGTTCATATTCATATCCATTGATTTATTTGATTTATGGTAATGAGGTTATAAGTTTTACAATGAAATATTTATTTTCACTGTAACAATTGATCAGTTTCTACTGCCCTTTATCATTTATCAATTAAAATGGTTTCTGATTTAATTTTTGTTACTAAACCAAATAACCTAATTAATTTTGTTTATTTTTTTCTGAATAATTAAAACATAATGACTTTTATTTCAATAAATATTTAGTTCCACAATCTTCAATTATGATAGCATCATGCACTTAAAAATGCTTACTTATGATTATTTTTTTTCACATTTAGTGTATTTGGAAATAGACAAAAGAAGAAATTGTTTCAGACTCTGGAATAGATTTTAAAGTAGTAAACATTCACTTAACTAATTCCTATTTTTATTAATCCTTTTTTTCAAAAAAATAAGGAAATCTATATTAATAATTAAAAAATACCCATTAATATAATTACTGTTTCTCGTCCTCTTTATAATTTATCAAAATTTCTCGAATATAGCCTATCTTCTTGGATTAAATTGAATTTTAATAGTTTTGAAAAATGTGCACGCTTTGTATTTATGGAAAAAAGTACCAGGATAAAAATCCATCGAAAGTATTTTTGAGTATTAATATTTTTCATAATGACATTATAGAACTCCAGACTAAGCCTTCAGATTAATGGTTTCTTTGCATATCAAACACTGCGCCGTAATTTTGAGCTACTGTCAGGTGACGAGGTCATAACGGAGCTGGTACTTCTCCTCTCAAAACACCAGAGGAAAAAAGTTGACATTACAGGTTAACGTGAATTCACTGCTAGCCTCTGGAGCTCCAGCAACCAGTGACGATGACTGTGGTCACCTTTCGAATCACTGCCCACGTCAAATGATTCTTCCCTTTCCTGATCTTTTGGGAAGTGGCATAAGACTATAAAGTAACTGGGTCTCAATAGTTTTCTATGCAGAATGATATATGTGCGAGAGAAACATAAAAAGCTTTAAAAATGTTTTTTAAGAGTACTAAATAATCAATGGCTGCCACTTCAGCGCCAATGACAGAAATCCCTTGTCAACTGATTCCATTTAAATACTTGACAGCTTATTTTCATGTTAAATTTAACACTTTTCTACACACGAATCATGTTTATATCAAAATAATAAATTGCGAAATACAATTTATATGTTTATAATTTTTACTGTGCAAAGTGGGTTTTATAGAAATGTGTTGCTAATGGGTTTTTTTTAATGCTAGAGCAAAAAATTATAAATCACAATAAAAAATAAGTATTCTATCTTGAACACTTTATTAAAGTACAACCTGCTTGATGAGGATTTATTAAATACAGTATAATATATTATAAAACTTACAAGAATCTATTTTTGTGGATTAACATTTAGATACATGCAGTATTTATGCCCTGTTGCTAGCCGGGACTAGGTTTGAAACTGAGAATTTTTAATTTTAAAAATGTAAATTCAGTCACTGAATGACATTTTTTATTTATATGTGTATTTGGAAACTCATCATGAGCAATGGAAAATATTTATTCATAACAAACATTTCTGTCTGCAGCAAATACACTCAGCAATAATACATATTTATATCGATAGTTCATCCTTCCTATTTTCTAATTTCATCAGCAGAATTTTCAATCAGGGAAATGACACAGATTCCGTATAATCCAGGATGCCAAATTCTGAATTTGATGGTTTTTTGGAGAATTTTTTATGCATCTGACCTGATTTTTATTAAGTCATGCATATGGAGACCTATAAAATTATGCAGAAAATTCCATTTTTGAATCCCTAGCTTTTATGCTATCACTCACGTAACAGTACGTTATCTTGGCAACATTTCTTCTGCCCCAAAAAAAATTCAGATTTTGGAATCCTAGATTATACGACATCTATGCTGGAGAATTTTTAAATAGTTTTAAATATTTCTTTTTTGTTTGTGTAATACAGCGTTTTTGATACATGTTCTATGTGTCTTATTCATTATTTTAAATGAAGAAATAAATTTTATGAGAATACCACATAATCATGCAAAACAGTGTAAAATATTATTTCATTCATTGACTTCTCTCAATTAATAAACTTCAAAGAATGCAAAAAAATTCATTGGCATAAAATCTTGATGATATTTTGCTTGGTTTTATTTGGTTGGATAAAGTTAGACTTTATCGCCTTCAAATACATTCAGTTACGTAATTAATTAATAAAAAAATCTTTCATCAATACGAGCTATCAGTGCTAAGTTAGAATAAAGCTACAAAATTCTATTCTCAACATGAGTTACCTATCTATGTTAAAATATTTGAGTAAATCAAGAATGTTTTAATAATTATGAACACACAAGAATGTATGAATATTGATTGCATTTTGAAAAATCCATTATTTAAAATAATTGTTTTGATAAAACAGTTGTTTAAAAACTGGATAATGAAAGGAATTTTTCAATAAGTTTTGCTTAGTAATTTTGTTTATCTATTCAAAAGGGTATTAAATTGTTTTCAGAAGAGGTAGAAAATACAGCGTCACGAAATCATTTTTGGAAAAGCTTCTCCACTCATGCTTACCACTATAATCCCCTTCTGCAGGGTAACTAACCACAAAATGTTCCCGCAAGAATTTATCTCTTGTGTTTAATTAGATGAACTTTCCGTGTCACTGAAAACTAGGAATGAAAGATTCTCTGTTTACAGTTTTCCAGTGTTTCAGAAGATTCTTCGAAACTTTAAGCTACCACGACAGATTTCAGATGAAGTATTCATTAACAAAATGGATATTTTTTAATATTCAATTTAATTTTTTAATGTTATTGCACAAATAGTATTGAATTTATTACTTTAATGCTTTTCATCAAAACATAATGCTTTTCATTAAATATATAAAGTATACATGAATAATTTATGCACTGAATGCATTTAAAATATAAAAATTATATAAATACATATTAAAACAGAATATGCTAATATGCACTGGAGAGTATGATACTAGTCAGTGGTTAGATTGATTTTAGTTATTTTATAATCCTTTTTCTAAGGAAAGTTTTTCAATAAATGGGTATGATAGGAAAAACCTGTATTTTACAACCTTTTTCTTATTATATTGCTGAACTTGTGAATTTCTTCAGAACGTTGTACTATAAACTATGTATGCATTGATTCGTAAAACTACATAATTATTAGCATATATCCATTTAATTATATCTCGAAGATTAAAAAAAATGTACTATATATTTTAACTTAATATCAAAAACTTTATTTTAAACAAATTGGGAACTTTATTGACAGTTAAAAATCTATAATATAAGTAAAAATGTGGTATTTCTTAACTGAATATTTATAAGAAGAGCGTGTTTTAGTTTATAAAGACTATTGGAAACATCAGCTTTTGTGCTGTGGAAAACAAAACCTATTTTTTCAAATTCTTTGTTACGTTCGCTAATATTTTGAATAAGACAACATGATAATGTTTTCACGTAGAATAACTGGAAAACTTGAATAATAGTAAAACAAAGATTTTACTGATTATTCAGTTCTTGTTGACAAACCACAGAATTGACTCACGTATGAGATACTAGTACTTGAACTTTTATACACTTTCTTAAAGTTTTAGAACAACAGTTCAATAAAATAATTTTCTAGATTATAAGAAATTAAAAGTAATTAAATTAAAAAGACATTCACAGTACTTAAACTAGTTTCAAAAGTGGATGCTTATTCTGCCCTATTGAAGCCATAGATATTAGTAGTTCTTCTATAGACCGTTAGGTGGTGCATCAATCGAATATCAATATTTTACAATTTGCACTTGCTGATCGGCAAGCGTACGCTATTTTTGTCGTTGTGATTTATGAACAGGTGTTTGAGGGTTGACATTCATCGATAGTTAAGAATGGCAGAGATAATTTCTCTGGCAAAATTAAAAGAAAACAGTACTCGAATAAATTCAAGAAGTTGGCCAATTTACAAGGACAGAAGATCATTTTTCTCTTCTTAATGAAGTTTTTAATGGATTATTTCATGTTAAGCAAACATTCAATTGCTGAAATCATACTGAATAATCTTCACTACTTTACTGTGGAAGTACAGTAGCGATCACTTTGTTAGTTGATGTTAAAATAATGGAATATTTTTTTCAATTTGTAAGAGAAAATTAAAATAAGAGTAACATATCTCTAGAACAGTGTAATTTTTCAAAAAATGTTATTGATTAACATTTTTGACTATAACTATCATTGTCAGTTAATAATATTTCTTATGCATGTTCTTTTTAATACCAATTAATTGTGTTTGGTTACGTTTCTGTATTCATAAGCTTAACTAACATAAATTAATTAAATAATAATAAAAACTAAAGGAATTTTTCTCATGTAACAAAAAAAGTAAAATCATGTTTTAACAAATCATAATTAATTTTACATTTTTCAATTTTAGTTTAAACAATAGGAAAATTTTAAAATATATACTTAAAATATTATTGTTGACATTTCTGATTTTAATAATCATAATTGAAAGCAAATAATGAAAAATGTTCAACCAAGTAATTATATATTATAAAATTAAAATTTGTATCTTTGGACACTCAATTCAAAATATAATATTAAATAAACATGGTTTTTTAATTAGTGAACACTATTAAAAATATTTGAAATCCAGTGATCCCTGAACTCATCTGCCAAGGGGAAAAATTCTCTCCAGTAAAAATACATGGCACTAACAATTTCAAAGAAATAAAGAGGTCTGAAAATTACACTTGATCATATAATTCAATGTAAAAATTATCCGGAAACCCAACATAAAAATTCTAGTATCTAAAAACAAGCTCTGACCAACTTCTCTTTGAACATTTAAAGAGATACTCTTAAGTTATATGCCTATCTTTGTCGTTCTTTATAAGCACTTATGAAAAGATAACACTATTAATAGTATACTGCAGCGAAACAAGTCACAGCTTGTCATCCAGAATTTTGTTTCAATTTAGCACCATTTCTTTCGTAGTAAACAACAATGCTTCTAACATAATATAGAAATTATCTTAAAATATGAATACTAAAATTTATTATGAAATATTGTGATCAGCATGCCATGACACATGCTTATTTATTGATGAATTATTACGGCATAACGTAGATAAATATGTACACAAATGTATACAAGCACTCACAAAGATATATATATATATATATATATATATATATATCTGTGTGTATGTATGTATGTATATTGTATCGAGCTTCGGGGTTCGTGTGGATTCAGAATTGAAGAAAGCAACTACTCGATGAACACAAGACTTTTATTCGTAAAAATTCCATTAGAAATACCAACTGTAATAATCACAATTATACAGACACAATCCGTCAGATACGATAAGTAACAGCTTCCAATCACAGGTCTCAAATACCTCAGGCAGAGAACAGCTTCTCTAAACTAGCCGTCACGACTAATCGTCTTCACAAAAACTGATTGTGTGTACAAAACCAAACTAACTATGTCGGGCTGCGGTATTTATACCTGACTTGGCGGGGAAATCTACTAATTTCGCCAAGGTTCTGGAAGCTTCTAGGCTATCTCGCTAAATATTGGTCCTAGAGCTTAGGTGAAGGATGTTTCCAGAAATATCCATTTTTCGCCAAGACGCTAACAATGTCGCCAACTCGCAAAGTTTCTCGCCCAAACATCGCCAATTCACCAAATCATTAGAAAATCGACTTTTAGCTTATAACACTTCTAAATATCGCAATTTTTGCCCAAAATGTGAGTATTTCCGATTTGTGTGAGATATTTTAAGATATATACAATAATTATTTATAAATTTTTAACATTGCCCCCTCTGAAGGACTGCGCGTCCCGGACAGTACAATCCCTTGATAGCAGGCCAAATTTAATATAAAAGAATTTATATTTCAAGAGGATACAGAACACATTACATACACAAAGAATTAAAAATACAAATACAAAAAAAAAGACAAAATATTTAAATTATCTATACTATTTACAAAGATACTATGATATATTAATTTTTACTTTACATTACGATAAGGAGCTAATCTATCATAATATACTACCTTTGGTTTTGAAGAACATGATTTCCTTATACGAGCCACGATGTCATTCAGTCTTTTTAGGACTGTGTAGGGACCTTCCCAGTTGGCTTGAAACTTTGGAGACAGTCCTTTACGTCGAATCGTGTTCCACAACCAAACTTTATCACCATCCTGAAATTCACGTCCTGTCGCTCTTGTGTCATACCTCGTCTTCATTCTTTCGGTCATAGGGTTGATTCGGTCTCGAGCAAAGTTATGGACATCTTCAAGACGAGCTTGAAGGTCTCGAAGGTATTCCTCTGGCGATGAAGATGTATCCGGTGGACGACCAAACTAAAGATCACAAGGTAGACAAAGTTCGCGACCAAAGAGCATTTGTGATGGAGTATATCCGGTAGTCTCATGGACAGCACTGCGATATGCAAGCAGAAACAGCGGTAGCTTCAAATCCCAATCTTGCAGATTTCTGGAAACCATAAATGAGAGAATATTCAAGATGGTTCGGTTAAACCTCTCTACCATGCCGTCCGATTGTGAGTGTAAGTGTGTGGTCTGCGTCTTGTCTATTCCGAGAATTTGACGCATTCCTTTAAACACAGCAGAGGTGAAATTTGTTCCTTGATCTGAATGAATTTGTAAGGGTGCGCCGAATCTGGAAACCCCATTGCTGCACTAGAACCTCGGCTACTGTAGTCGCTTCTTGATCAGGGATTGAAAATGCTTCATGCCACTTAGTGAACTAGTCTATGACAACTAGAATGTATTTGTTGCCATTTGAGGATCGTGGTAAAGGACACAAAATGTCTAACTCTATCCGCTCAAATGGTGCTCCTACATTATACCGCTGAAACCTTCCTCGGCTACGTTTCTTTGGTCCCTTACGTGCCGCAGAGTCATCACAAGATTGGCACCATTTCTCTACATCTTGTCTAGTTTTGCTCCAATAGAAGCGTTCTCGAACTTTCTGTAGAGTCTTCATTACTCCGAAGTGGCCTCCAGTTGAACTACTGTGCAATTCTTTCAAAACATCTGAAATTCTTGATTTTGGTAGAACAAGCTGCCATTTGAAATTACGTCCATCATCTGACTCTCATTTCCTGTATAACACGCCATTTCTAATATGGAGTGAGTCCCAAAGAGCCCAATATTGTTTAGTAGCAGGACTGTAGGTGGAGATGTCCTGCCAACTTGGTCTCATACTGGAAGATTCTTTTAATTCAAAAATTGGATTTATATGTGGGTCTTCTTTTTGGGCTTCTCTAAGTCCTTCATCACTCCATGGGTCTGGTTTCGATGGCGGTGAAACAGTAACTTGGCGTACATAAGGATTTATTAATTGATAATTCTTCTCTACTCTAGAAAAATATCGGTAGCTTCCATTACACGGTGTCCTCGATAAAGCATCACCATTTCCATGAAGAGTGCCTTTGCGATGACGTATTTCAAAGTCAAACTCCTGGATTCGTTGAATCCATCTGGCTACCTGTCCTTCCGGATTTTTAAAATTTAAAAGCCAGGTTAATTATGCGTGATCTATCCGAAGTAAGAACTTTCTTCCATAGAGATAATGGTGGAAATGTTCTAGTGCTTTAACGATTGCCAGCAATTCCTTCCTGGTTGTACAATCATTTCGCTCCGATTTCGACAAACATTTACTCCAATAAGCAATGACACATTCTTTATCATCAATTTCCTTCGACAAAACAGCTCCTATATTTTTGTTGCTGGCATCTGTGTCTAAAATGAATAATTTTCCGGGCTGGGGATATGCAAGAACGGGCGTATATATGTCAACGCCTCCTTCAGTTGTTTAAAAGCTTTCTCACATTCATCTGTCCATAGAAATCTCTGTTTAACTTCTGTCAACTTGGGAAATGGTCTGGCAATACTTGAAAAACCCTTAACAAATTTCCTGTAATACGTGCATAGTCCAAGAAAACTTCTTAATTGGTGGACATCTTCTGGACGACTCCAGTCTTTAACTGCAGATATCTTTTCAGGATCTGTTCTTATACCTTCAGCAGAGATAATGTGTCCCAGATAGCTTACTTCACGTCGAAATAAATTACATTTGCAAGGATTCAGCTTGAGGTTGACCATTTTTAATTTTTCCAGCACTTTTCCGATGTTTCTTAGATGGTCTTCGAATGTGAGCCCTACAATGATGATATCATCCAAATATACCAAACAGGCTTCGTAGGAAAGTCCTCGTAATACTGTCTCCATCAGGCGTTCAAACGTTGCAGGTGCATTGCAAAGCCCAAATGGCATAACCTTGAACTGCCAAAGTCCTTGTCCTGTGGTGAACGCAGTCTTTTCCCGATCCTCAGGATGTATCTCTACTTGCCAGTAACCACTCTTGAGATCCAAAGTCGAAAACCACTGATTTCCGGATAAAGCATCAAGTGTATCGTCAATCCTAGGAAGAGGGTAACTATCTTTTTTAGTGATGTTGTTTAATCGACGATAGTCAACGCAGAATCGGGTGGAACCATCTTTCTTCCGAACCAAAACAATAGGTGAAGCCCAAGGACTCTCTGATGGCTCAATAATGTCATTCTGTTGCATTTCCATCAGAAGATTATCCACCTCTTCCTGCTTAGCGAATGGTAGTCTTCTCGGATGATGTTTAATGGGTGGATGATTTCCTGTATCTATTCGGTGCTGCGTTATTTTGGTTCTCCCAACATAATCTTATTTCTTGGAAAAGAGATCACCGAATTCTAATAATAGATTTCTTGCAGAATTCCCCTGTTTATCATCTAACTCTGTATTCTGAAGGAGTTCATTAATTAGAGTATCAGGAGGCTCAGATAGTGTGGCTTGACAATTTCTGTTAATACAGGTCACTGGAATACAAGTCGCCAGCACTTTTCCTTCTTTTATTAGTTTTGCCTTATCGCTTAGATTAGCAACTCTTACCGGGATTGCATTCCGTGATAGGTCGACGAGTGAAGAAACCACTAGTACTCCTTTAACGCTATTGTCAGAATCTGGATATTCAATCAATCCATAGTGAAAATTATTATCTTCTTAAAGAGCTCTGGAAACTATCATCTCAGTTCTTGGTGGTAATGTTGTTTCACTCTTTGCAGTTATATGATGGACTGTTTTAATATCTGAATATTTCGTCTTAAAAATCGCTATGTCTTCAGAACACGATTGTAGTTCGCTATTTTTAAAATCTAACTTGAAATGGTTTTCTTTGAGAAAATCCAATCCGAGAATAAATTCGTTATTTATATCAGCGAAATATGCCATGTGATGATACACTGCATTACCAAATGCAATATTTAGATTGACTTTTCTATGCACTTTAATCGTATCATCAGTCACAGTTTGGAGGGTAATGCAGGGTGGCTTACAGATGAGTTTCTCACCAAGTTTGCGAGCCATATCTGTCTTAATGATGGTTACGTTGGCTCCAGTGTCGATTATCATTCTGCAGGGAACTTCGTTGACATGTCCCATAACGAAAAGTCCGTTGTCTCCACCACTTACGGAAGAAATGTGAAACAATTTAAAATGGGGCTTCTGACTCATTGGACATCTCCGCCCCGCGAGATGGACACATTAGTTTCCCTGCTGTGGTGGAAGATCATTTCCACCATCTTTTGGTTTCGGGCAGTCTCTAAGGACGTGTCTGAATGCACCGCAAGTCCAACACTGAATTTTCGTGTTTCTGTCACCTTTACTCAGTTCTAAGCTACGGAATTTTCGCCGCAGATCTTCAATTTCTTTCCTTAAATCATAGTCTGTATCAGTAGCAGAGACGGCTCTGATTGAGTGCCGATATTTGCGCGGCCTGCTGGGAAGCCTCTATCTTAAGTGCGTAGACTAGAGCAGATCCGATATCTTTGACATCGGCGAGTCTAAGTGCTTTCTGTATCTCCGGATCCCGCACACTATCGATGAAGTGATGGAGAGGCAGATCTTGATGTGTCTCAGCTGGGCAGTCCGAAAATGCTAAATGGGAAAGTCGCTGAATATAGGCAGCCAATTCTTGCAGACTTTCACCCGCTTTCTGATAGCGGGATTTTAACTGTAATCTGCTATATTCTTTATTGCACTTTTCTCTAAACCGCAGCTCAAGTGCACTCGATAGGGCTTGGAAATCATGCCTTTGCTCTTCCGGAAGCGTCTCGTGGATATCGGCCGCATCTCCTCTTAAAGAATCCGCCAGGTGAAAAGTTTGAGCCCGGGGATTCCATCCATTAGCTTCCGCTACCATCATAAACTGTGTCTTGTATACCTGCCATGATGATTTTCCATCGAATGTTGAGAGTTTAATCGTGGCCAAGGAATGCATAACTGCCACATTGGGTTCCTCATGTCTGTTTGACATCTGTTTCTTCAAGATTTCAATCTCCTTATTCATATTGTCTAATGCTTCTTCAACGTTTTCTTCGATCTCGAAATCCTTAGTTTCAAATGAAGTTACCTTAGCTTCTACTACCTTCATCTTCTCTTGAATGATGTTGGAGAATTCTTCTTTAACACTTATAATGTCCTTCTTAAGTTCCTTTTTAAGCTCCTCCTGCCCATATTTTATCTCTTTCGTCATCTCGGTTTTAATCTCTTCTTGTTCAGCCTTCATCTCCTCTTGTCTAGCTTTCATCTCTTCTTGTTCAGCTTTAACCTCTTCTTGTCCAGCTTTCATCTCTTCTTATCCAGCTTTCATCTCTTCCTATCCAGGTTTAATCTCATCCATCTGCTCCGCTAATTTTTCGACAAGACTTTTCATTAAATCCATATCCATTTTTCTTGTGACACGCTGCATCAACTCTTCAACCCAACTTCTAACACCAGTTGCACCGAGCTTCGGTGTTCGTGTGGATTGAGAATTGAAGAAAGCAACTACTCGATTAACACAAGACTTTTATTCGTAAAAATTCTATTAGAAATACCAGCTGTAATAATCACAATTATACAGATACAATTATTCAGATACGATATGTAACAGCTTCCAATCACAGTTCTCAAATACCTCAGGCAGAGAACAGCTTCTCTAAACTAGCAGTCACGACTAATCATCTTCACAAAAACTGACTGTGTGTACAAAACCAAACGATGTCGGGCTGCAGTATTTATACCTGACTTGGCGGGGAAATCCTACTAATTTCGCCAAGGTTCTGGAAGCTTCTAGGCTATCTCGCTAAATATTGGTCTTAGATCTTAGGTGATGGATGTTTCCAGAAATATCCATTTCTCGCCAAGTCGCCAAGTTTTCTTGCCAAAACATCGCCAAGTCACCAAATCATTAGAAAATCCGCTTTTAACGTATAACACGTCTAAATACCGCAATGTTTGCCCAAAATGTGAGTATTTCCGATATGTCTGAGATATTGTAAGACATATACAATAATTATTTATAAATTTAACAAGAGTAACAATATTTACTAAAATACTTAATAAGATCCCAAGGTTTGATCCTTAGGCTTTGCAATGTGGACTCAGCTCCTTATCCCTTCAGTGGATTGATAAACTGAATGTCAAGCATGTTTTGGACCTAAAACCTGAGGTTTTTCGAGTTAGTCTAACCTCCTATCCAGGACACATGCTTCGCACCCTAGGATCCTCTGTCAGAAAACAGAAAATTACAATATAGGTTTTGGCTTACTTTTAGGTGATTTTCATTATTCACATAGCGTTTATTTGATTTATACAATTGACATTTAAAATATTAATTTTATTATAGACATTTTTATGCACAGTAAAATGTTCTCATTAAATATTGCTGTGATTCATTCGAAAATTTTTAATTTATATTCTTCTAGATTACATTATCTGAAATATTAGAGTGCATTCAATGCATAAAAGAAGAAATAAACTGAAAAGTATATCGATGCGATATACAACTAATGATTAGAGTTTAATTGGAGACGCTTAACTTCACACACAAATTGTACTGCATTATGAAAATTTAAATTACTGATATTTTATGTGTGTACACTGCTAGTCACCGTAAATGCAATTCCCAGAAGGATACATGCAAATAACATTGAATTTTCAGCATGCATTGGTGGTGGTAATATATGCAAATTATTTACAATTTCAGCACAGACGTACATTACACGCGTCGTTGGTGTCACTTCAAAGGAGATTTCGACGATTTTAAATTCGTTTTTTTCTAACTGTCAATTATGCCTCGTAGAAAACAGCGATCATTCTTTGATCAAGTATCCGAGTTCGACAAATGAAAGATAGGGTGCGTAGTCTCCAAAAGGGCGGTTCTTCTGGCTACCAATTTTGGCAGAATCCGCAATTCACAGAAATCTGTTAATTTGATACTAGGTCAACATGTTGTCCACAAAAAAATTTTGTTGTGATATCTCTTGTCTTTCCTGGTGTTGCAGTTTGGCTAGACAGCAGTGTATATTCTAATCACGTAAAATACCAATCTTTTGTGTATTATGCTAAAACCTTTACATCTTGTTTGAATTTTTTTTATATTGGAATATTTCAATGAAATTTTACAGATTTTTATATTATTAAATTTTTACATTTTTATTAATAATTACTCAGATTCATTTCTCTAACTTCCTTATGGAAAAACGATATTTATTTTCAAAAATCCTAAAAATTACAAAATAAGTTTTATTTTCCTTATAAAATAATAATTTCATTATGTTCTCTCTTATCTAAGGTTAATTTAACTGCCCTCTTTGTTGATTTATGTTAACTGAAATTGAATTAAAACTATTTTCTATTTATTTGCTAAATACGAAATATTTTATAGATTAATAAAAATGTGAAAATAGCTTTATATGCTTTATTTTTACTTGTTCACTCCAAGTATTCAGTTGTATTTTGAACAAAAAATTTCTGTCTATGAATAAAGCTTATAAATAATCAAAAAGATAAATTTAATATCAATTTTATTTCATCTTTTGCTTTGAAAAAGTATACATTCATACATTTTGAACTAAATAGAAAGTAAAAAAAATGTGTGAAAACTATGTATTGAAATACATTTACTTATTTGCTATTATTTGAAAAATATCTAAGCTGTATAATCTTGTCAATAATAAATAATTATTTCATATGCATGTATTTTAATTCCCAATGTTTATTTTTAAAATTGCCTTATGGCTGCTACTGCAAAATTTCGAAAAACGTATTTTTAACTGGTAAAAATTTCATAACTGGATTTAGTGGCTTTCCTACACCAACTTATTTTACGTTCTTGGA
Source organism: Latrodectus elegans (assembly GCA_030067965.1). NCBI lineage: Eukaryota > Metazoa > Arthropoda > Arachnida > Araneae > Theridiidae > Latrodectus > Latrodectus elegans. Next base: position 95,131,045 of record CM057811.1, on the reverse strand, counting down.
ATGAATATCTCTATTCTAAGGATATAATGCATATTTAATACAAATCTTAAGGGAATTCAATATTGTAATTTTATCAGATGCGAACAGAATGTGATTTTCTTTTTCCGCCAAATAGATCAGTAATTACAAAGTCGATATCTTTAATGGAAAACATTTGACGTATATAACATTGTTTAATAAGAAATTTTAATATTTTTAATTATTACTAATTATTTTATGATAGTGCCGTCAAAAATTTTTAAATTTATAAAAAATATATATCCAGAACTTTGTTATTTTATTGATGTTTCTTATTTCAGATGTTAAATTAATATATACAATGAAAATGTATATAAAAGGAAATAGGTTTCCTTCCTTTGTCATTGATTGAATTTCATTCCTTCCTTAAGTTTTGTAATGTAACAAAAGTACTTTGTTTAAACATGATAACATTTTTCAATGTACTAAAACCTATTCTACTGTTATTTAAATTTAAACAACTTTCTTGAAATCAAAGGAGTAGAGGATTTTGAAACTAAGAATTCTGAAAGAAATTATAAGTAAATGTTGGTGTGTAGCTACATTGTTATTTCTTCTCACTTGGTGAAAATAATGATCGAGAATACAGTTAAATATAAATTCTGGGTCATAAAATATATTTAATTCAAAATTGGTAACATTATTTACATATTATATAGAGCTTAAAGACTAGAACAAGTGTCATACGGCTATTAATTTGTGAGAAATTGAATGCCAGGAATGCTGAAACACTCAATTACTGAAGTCTATGAATATCAATACTTTGTTATGTGAAGTAATCATACTAAACTTGTTTATGTGAAGTAATGATACTAAACTTGCTTATGTGAAGTAATTACTTGCCAGTAACACAGTTACTAGGGTAGAAAAAAAGAATTTTATTATTTTTCCATATAAACGTTAAGATTTTATTTAACGAGTTTCGAATTCGCTTTCCTCAAATTGTTTAAAACTCTATATGATGATTTTTCTTTCCTGGGCCGTGATGCGACTGATAAAATGTTTGGTACATTTTTATCTTTTCTGTGATCTTTCCAAAGACGAGCCTACTACTGTAAAGTGCTTCTTTAACATCAAAAATTTCTGATCGGAATCGACAAAACTATAATTGCCAGTAATTGAGTTACAGAACCATAAGCATCAGCAAGTGAATAAACAATTTTAGTCATTTTCTATATTGTCTTTTTATCAAAACAAATTGTAAAATGTACTTAAATTTTCCTTTGTTAACTTCCATATGAATCACACTATAACTCACTAATGAATGGGCCAACATTGTGTATAAATGAGGAAATTGTTCAGCCGGTTCCTCATACACAAATTGCATTTGAACGTTGTTGCCTGGTGAAAAATTGTTGTGATGCCTCGTGTAAGAAGGAGAAATGCGTACAAGCACGTTTCTGACTTTCATAAAGGTCGAATTGTAGAATACCGGGATTGCGGTTTATCTTATCGCAGTATTGCTGCTCGCGTCGGTCGAGATCCAATGACTGTTAGCAGAATATGGAATAAATGGTTTCAGGATGGTAATACGGAACGCCATGCGAGATCTCAACGGCCACCTATCACTAGCAGCCGAGAAGACAGGCATATTATCCGCATGGCCGTAATGGATCGTGCAACCACGTCACGAGCCATGATTCAAGAAACGGGGTCGTTTGGAAGACATCAAGGGTCTGCACGAACAGTTCGACGACGTTTGCAACAGCATGGACTCTCAGCTCGGAGACCATGGCTGCGGCTTCGCTTGACGCTGCGTCATAGACAAGAGCGTCTTCAATGGTGTGATCAACGACGAACCTGGGCTCACGAATGGCGAGACGTCATCTTTTCAGATGAATCCAGGTTCTGTGTACAGCATCATGATGGTCGCATCCGTGTTTGGCGGCATCGTGGTGAACGCACACTGGCAGCGTGCATTCGTCATCGTCATAGTGGCCCATCACCTGGTGTGATTGTATAGGGTGCCATTGGATACACGTCTCGGTCACCTCTGGTTCGCATTGACGGTGCTTTGAAAAGTACACGTTACATTTCTGGTGTGTTACGACCCGTGGCTCTACACTTTTTTCGAGCCCTGCGAAACTCCACGTTACAACAGGATAATTCCCAACCGCATGTTGCCGGTATTGTACGGACCTTCCTTGATACGGAACATAATTGGCTGTTATTCCTAGTATAATATATTTGTCCAATAAATATCATTTCGCTATCTGCATTCCTGGTGTAGCAATTTTAATGGCCAGTAGTGTATATATATATACATATATATATATATATACTAACAGGGGAATATTTTTAAAAATATTCCCCTGTTGGTTTAGAATACTACAAGGGTTTTCACTTTCAAACAGTACAGCTGCTAACAATGGCTACAACCCCAATCATGAACAGGATGCTTAATATCATCAGGCACTTTATTCCACATTTTCGTACTATTTTATTGAAAAAAAGGCCAAATTTACCCTTATTTTACCAAATTTTCTTTTAATATTTTATTACACATTATTTACACTTTTTTTATAGATTGTATATACTCCATATCAACATAGCGTGTGAGTGTGAACGATGAGACGTCTTTAATGGGATGTAATCTCATAATGCATATTTGTGCTAAAGCTCCCGAAACATCCGTATACTTTATTTTTCATAAACAGAGTCTGTTTATAATACAGCGAAAAGCACCGATTAATGCGTTGGGAAGATCTAGTGGTCCATATAGATTCAGAATTTCCTTTCATATAAAAGGAATGAATATAGATTCACGTTTATCAAAACAAACAAGTGTCCATTAAGATTTTTGATTGTAAAAATATTCAGATTTTAAAAATGTTTTTCATTTGCATGAAAAAATAAATATAATATTTCTTCTTCTTTAGTTTATTGTAATATTTTATTATAAAAATTCATTCTGACACCAGTTAAAAAATATTTTATTTTTTAGTTTTTAATTATGATGAACAGCTAGATCATAGCATACTTGTTAGTTTTTTTTAATTTTTTTTATCAAAACAGTGTTAAATAGATATGCATCAGTTAGAATGTGGTATTAAAATATGTAGCAGTACATATAATACCATAATTTAGAGTTTTATGAAAGTTAGTATTTTTTAAGTATACATTAATCAGTAGTTTGTCACTTTAAATAAATATTGTCACTTTAAATAATTATTGTCACTTTTCTATTTTATGAATCAAAATACCTAGAGTGAAACACAACTCACCCCTGTTGCAAGATCAAAACTTCCGAAAAATCAAAAAGTAGCCATAATGATTTTGTAAGCAAAAATATTCCTAATTAATAAGTTGACCAATAATTCAAACTCAAATTGAAATATTTGATCCAATATAAAATTCAAAATGTTTATAGAAGCTCGTTAAACGATTGAATTTTGAATGTTTCTCTTATAAAAGTTGTTGAAATAAAATTATATTAAATAAAAAAAAAAATTTACTGAAAGTTGCTTAAAGTCTTGTATCAAGAATAAAGTTACATCAAAACTCATACACTATGTCATAACTCTAATCCGTTATAAGAACTATAGCATACTAAATAATTTTTGGATTAATTTTATGTAATGTAGAGATTTTAAGTCTTGATGGGAAATAATTGTTATGACTTAAGACATTATAATTAATACTCCCATAAAGCCCAAAATGATGTGTAAGCAATTTATAATTTTTTGAATAAGGTTAATTCACATCAAAGAGCTTAGATTCATATAAAGTTATAAGTTTCTAACGACCTTATAATTATATCCATAATACATCATAAATATTTGAAAAATAAATTAATATATCAAATTAATAGAACAAAAATAAATTAATGTATCAAACTACTTCTCGCCTGATCTTATTGAAAACAATAAAAAAATCAGTTAATTTTATTATTAAAACAAGATCCTTTTGTTTCAAATTCAAATTTAGGTTATTTTGCGCTTGATTTTTCTTATTATTCAGTTTCATTTTATACTATATTGTTTTTTATATTTTTGTAACTACAACAGTCTTACAAAAATATGATTCAGAATATTGATTTAAGTGTTTAATTAGTGACAATAATTTTTTGTTTTAATCATAATTGGAATAATAATAAATAGGTAAATAAAGCTATATTGCATAAAATCTAATTTTAAATGTCTCACTTGGCATTCATTTTATATTAATAGCTTGAAATAATAAAGAAATGAATTAATCACATAAAAATATTAAACAAGAGCCTAATTTTTTCCTCTTTGAAATATATTTTTATACATACCGATGAAGAAAAAATGCAAATTTGACGGACTGCAAGAAAACAAATTTCCTGAGTAATCCATATGTTAATAGTTTTCAAATTACTGTGGTTTTCAGAAAAGTTTGATATATAAAAATAAAATTATTTTTGTAAGTCATCACTATGGCTTCCTAATTAAGAATATCAGATAAAGGGATTAATATTTTAAAAGGGACACTCTTTTCTAACAAATTTAGAAATTCATCACTTAAGGTAACTATAAAATTTTAATTAATATCATCGCTTAAAGGATCAGATTACTCATCTGTAAAATTTTTGACTTCAAAAATTAATTAATTTAATTCAAAAATTCATTAATTAAGTAAGCGTTAATTGATATACAACACAACTTAATACTTTAATCTTTTAAAAACATTTTTAAGCTCTTTACAGTCGCAGTTGGTGTGTTTTGGATTTATTAATGTCAAGATCAGTTAGTGTAAAGTGAAGTGCTGAGGCACCGTAAATGAACTTTCTGGAATAAATTCAAAAAACGTTTGTTGTGTGTTTTGTTTTAATTTTTGAAATTTTATTTATTTGTTTATGTATATTAAATATTAAAATTTAATAATAAGTTTCGAACAAAAGATAGATATTCATATCAACGTTAATCCCAATAACATTAGTAAAAAAATTATAAGGGATACCCTTATTGTAAAAACATAATTAAAACACTATGCTCAAAATATAATTCTTATTTTCAAATTATAATATACATCAATCTTATATTTTATTTACAAACATTATAACCATAGCCAGTGAAATCTTTCGTTGTATTATTTTTTCTAGTCTATTGATTAATAAAAGTTATAAGAATTACAACATTATTATGTAATTATTCTTTATTGAATGTATTTTATGCCATCATAAAAGTAAATATCTTAATAGTAAAGCTATCATAAAAGTATTGTATTGCCATCATAAAAGTAAATATCTTAATATCTTAAAGTAAAGGATAGGCACATCTTGTTAAGCTTTAGTGCACTCGAAGTACCTCCCTCCTCCGAATGCATGTTTCTATATCAGGAAAACCCATCCATTCTCGGAGCTATCATGATAAACGAACTAGATGTCCAATTGTACCAGACACTAATTTTTTATTCTTACTAAGCAGAAGTCAATAACCTTAAGACAGCGTAACAAATCATTTAGCCATTTGAAAACACGCATTTATTGTTAAATTATAAATTTAAAAAGAAAAATTCTTTTGAAATTATGTTTATTCATTGTAATAATAAGATATAAATACGTAAGAGAAAATCTTTAATCTGATTTAAAAATAATTAAAACGTATTTTATTTCAAACTGATTAGTCTTATAAATAAAATAAAACTAATTCATCTCTCATCAAATTTATTGTTAAGAGTATTTATCTCATGTTTTACAAATGTATTACACAATTTAACTTACAATCATTTCATTCTGATTAAAATTATTTAAATATCAAAATGTGCTGTTCATTTTCTTTAAAGGAACACACAATATCTATTACTTAATGGATATTGTTACTGATAAAAATATTGCAACGCAAAACATGAAAAATTCATTATTAAGAGAACTAAAACACAAACAATCATTTCATTGAAAATTGCTGAACATCTTCTGTCATACAATCAAATTAGAGCATTCATTGTACCCCTAATCTTTATGAAATATATAAGATGACGAAAATTAAAGTGAAACCTGTAGTTATTTATCATGGTTTCTTCCATTTTCTGAGATTGAATGGTGCAGCAAAGACACTATTAGCAACGTAATATCAAGAATACAATAACTGTACTTATTTCATCTTAGATTTTTTAAGAATTGCACATTATATCTCAGAATTTATATTAATAATCTACTTAAAATATGTTAAATTTATGAACAGCTTTTCGTAAAATCAACTATTAATCATTTCTTAAGCATTTTTAAATTCCCCGATCAACATTGACATACGTGAATAAAAAATAGTTCTTAAAATTTAATAAAAATATTTTTAACAATAAAGGGATTGTTTCCGTCGTTCTAGTTCAGATTATGTTAAAATCACTTATTTACGATTCTCATTGGTTTAAAATATCCATGGCATCAGATAGGGTTTCCTAGAAGTCATACATAGTTAATCTCGACATCCTGTTGAGACTGTGTCGTAGATCCACTTGAACATGAAGTTGCTCCTTTCTTTCAAATCGTATTCTACGAGTGGCAGCAAACAAGGAGACATTCGTCATTTGAATGCCATCGGTGATAAGAAAAACCAATTCATGATTTAGACGAGTAACTAAAATATTTTTTGTTGTTATAATTTTTTAAAAGAATTTACCTTAATTGTGCAACAAGTCTTCCTTTTTTGACTTTTGATTTGATAAATATTTTGTAAGTAAAATATTGATTGTTACGAGTATGCGACCATGATTCCAGAAGTCATTCCGAAACATTTTGAGCCAAATGCCCTAAAAATAGTCGCATTGGTTTTGTCATGACACTATTATCGAATAGCGACTCGGTGGCTTCAACTCGTTGGAATCAAAATTAAAAATATTGTTTAAAATCATTTTGTTTATTCAACGACTTCTTATACAAAAACCAAAGCATCTGTTTGAGAAGCCGTTTTCCATTGATTCAAGCCACGTTGACACGTCAGCAACAGAACAGAAGAAAAAACAAAATAAAAAAGACAAGACAAAACACACATTTATAAACATAAAGGTATGTTTTGTCTTGTCTTTTAGGTTGGTTAGTTTAAATTGGCAAGGGCGATTGAAATTTTTCTATATTTTTATCACCTTTGTTTTTATTTTTGTTTGAATTATTTTTATTCTTCATAAAACATTTGTAATTAGAATTCTATTTTGTATACATTGATCTAATTTATTTCTTTTTTATTCATTTTAATTGTTTTAAGCAAATTTCCTGAGTGAAGTTGAAAGAACGTATTATACGTAGGTAATAAAAATTATTTGCACCGATTTCCAAATAATTTTTTATCTAAATATGACGGAACATTTCAGAAGTAAATTTGGATATGTTTAATTTTATAATGAACATTCGGAATGTTCAGAAAGAAGTTACAGAAATTATGATCCAGAAATGCAGCAAAACACTTTACTTTAATTTGTTTAGTTTCAAGAGAAAATGTTTTGATTTGAAAAAAAAATATGAACAAAGCATATATTATACAAAACAAAACGTTTCTCAGTAATAAGATTTTTTTTCAACTCTAGAATACAAATGTTTTGCAATTGTAAAATATGATACGACATTCGTGTTATTGTTTGAGATACTGATATCCTTAGAATAAAATTGCTATCTTTTTTAAATTAGAACTGCTTATTTAAAGCATATTTTAAAAAGATAGTTTGTAGATATTTGTTATTGGATTGATTAAGGAAAATGAATAACAACTCTAATAATTGATTTAATCAAACTTTCAAAAAGTTTAACTTTTTGTATACCTTTATTTAAATAATTGTATGTATACAAGTAACACATGAAGTAAAAATATTTCTCATGGTTAGAAATTCATTTTTCAGTTTCATCGATGCTCTGACAAAAAATCGTAAGACTTAAAACTCATAAAAATTTAATAAAATATATAGGAGCCCTGCAAAAGTTGGGTTAATTAAATTATGATAAAAATATTTGAGCACTTTTGTGCATTAAATGATTTTGAAAAATATGAAGTGTTTGATGGAAATGTTCTTTGTTATCTAAAAAGTTGCAATAAAAAATATTAGAAAAATAAAAAAGCCTGTTTAATGAAAACTGTAATTTAATATATATATATATATATATATATATATATATATATATATATATATTATTTTTTTAGTAGCTTGAGAGAGCAGATTAGATTTTATCCTTAAGTTTTTATTTTACATAATTTTTAAATTAAACTAAGGAATCGGGGTAAATCCTATGGCACAATTCATGCAGAAAAATACAGTTTAATATGTGATTTAGTATACTATGCGATAATATTATTTAAATAGACGTAACTTTCAGTCTTTTAATATAAAGAATATAATAGTTGGTAAATATCATCTATAAAATTAATGTACTAAAATATTATATTTCCTATTATATAACTGGTCATTAATACTGATGCATCAGAAAGAAATGCGAATAGCAAAAATAAATTAATTGGGCAACTATTTTACTCTTAAAATAAAAAAGTAATTAAATTTTCTAGAAATTCGGGTGTATAAATCTTGAAAAATTCAGCATTCAAAAGAACCACCTCTGGCAGTTACAATAGCGCTTATGAGCCAGGCATTGATTCCATCAGGGATTTGATGGTATGTATGGGTAATGATGCCTATGCAGTTTTAACTCGTTTTATTTAACAGTCAACAGCCGCAACTCATCCACCATAGTGACTGGTGTATGATGACGAACCAGTCAAACGGCAACCATTGAATAGACGTTTTCTAATGATCAGAGAAATGAAAAGTGCTGTTAAATGTATACGTTCATAGTTTTCATATATCAAAAAAGGTCCATGCAATACCGGCAACATGTGGTAGAACTTTATTTTGTTGTAAGGTAGGGTTCCGCAATACTCTAATAAAAGGAAAAGTCAGATCATAACACACCAAAAATGTAACGTGGACTATTTAAAGTGTCATCAATACAAGGAAGAAGTGATGAATTACATATCTGTGTCTTCTCATTCCATCTCGCCAGATGATTAACCAGTATGGCGATGACAAATGCAAGTTTCCAATGCATGTTAACCATGCATGATACCAATAAACACCGATCTTACCACCTTGAAATTGAAAACAAAATTTGTAGTCATCTGAAAAAATCATATTTTGTCATTCATGAGCCCATGTTTGTCTTTGACACAACAGTTGCAGGCTCTTTTAATTGCGATGATGAGTCAGGGGTAGCCGCAGCCATGGTCTCCTAGCTGAGAGTCCATGCAGCTGCAAATGTCAGCTCAAAAACGTACCACTTCAAAAATCAACTACACTTATCGAGTCCTAGACATGAGGTTGATGTTTTTTGTAGAAAAACTGGTACTGGGAATCAGAAGTTTACAGCAAAATATTTAACAATCCTTGCAAATGTGAATGATTGTGTTAAAATTTACAAGGCTGAAAAGCAAATTGTTTTTGAAACCGATGAAAATTCTTTAGTTATATTTTGTTATTTGACAAACAGATGTTTATAAGATGAAAGACAATGTTAGGAATTATTGCTGTAACACACATGACTTCATTATTTAAAGCATAGATGAAGGAAATATCTATATTTTTTAGGGATACTTGGTTGAAACTGCTATCTCATAAGACCACCACCCATTGGATCAAACCTATCTGTTCCACATTTTATTTTCTGTGAGATATGAAACGCTTAATAGGACTTCAAAAGCGTAGAGTAATAAAAAGCATTTTCTTGCTGTCGACAAATTGATTACAAGTTACGAGTTGATTCAGGATACATTTCATTTCACTCTTCCAACGGGATCCCAATTCCCGAGGAAGTAATCTTTATAAACCTCACTGCAAGTGATGAAATCAGTAAGCAATTTAGTAATAAATCACGTTTTAAATTTTAAGTAGAAGTAAATTAGAAATTTTGTGCTCTAAAAGAAGTGCATTTTGCGTTTACCATTTTGAAATGGATTTTCTGAAATTGCTACTTTGAAAACAAAATATCAATCTCAGCTGAATAAAAAAAAGAGAAATGATAATACTTGTTTATAACATTAATTATTAAAATTGTTTTTATTTGGTTTTGATTAAGTTATTTAATTTACTAAGATAACTATTAAATGTTTAATCGAAATGCATTCTGTTCTTTATGTGAGTGTCCCTTATTTCAGTTTATTAATGATTGTTTTAAGTATTTTTCTGTCGGACATAATCTCACAGACTTTCTTTATTATGTTCATGCAACCCTAAGAGGCTTAACCAACAGGTTGAGAGTCACTGCCTTGTTCTTGCAGTTGAAATTTCACGCTTGTAGCATGTCGCCTGTTTAGTATAGCAAATTTAATGGCTGGTAGTGCATTTATCGCTTTATGAATCCTTGGTACATAGATGTTGTAAGTGTCTCGAAGGCAAACGACAAGTAAACTGATTCAAAAAATAAAAGTTAAAAACCATGAAGTGCAGCTATGTTTTATATTCCATATTTAATTCGTTATAAAAATTATTAAATTACAAAAAATAATGGTGTTGTACACAGAAAAATGCCTTTAATAATCCAAAACTACATTCAATTTACTGATGATTTTTGTTATACTTACCGTAAATTTACTTTGATATTACTAAATAAGTATTAAATAAAATTTTACATATAATATGTTATTTTAGTGTAAAAAAAATTGAATTAGAGATTTTTTCTTATAATTATGTATAAAAATTTTTAGAATTTTTAACCAGAAATACGTATATTAAAATTAAGCAATACATTTAAATCTGTTACAGAATGTATTATCAAAATAATTTTATAATTGTAATCAAGAATGATTAAAAGTTAATTTTGTATTAAAAACAAAATTTATATAAACACAACTATGAAAACATGAATTAAAATTAACATAAATTTATGTTCAAATAAATAAATGCATTCTTTCAAAAAAATTCTGGTTTTAAAATACAAATCTATAAACTATTGATAATTGCAGAAATATTAATTACATTTTACGACTATAACTTATGTTTAATCAAAAAAGCTACATATTCAGTTTTAGAGGTTTTCAAATTTTTATATAAGAGAACGCCAAATTAGAAACATTTATATCAATAAATTAATTGAAATTTTCTGTTATATTATGCCCATTCCTTTAAATTCTTAATAATATTCCTTTAAATTCTTCACTAAAGTTTGATATGTTTTATGAAACATATTAATTACTGTAAGGTTCACGTAATAAAAAATATTTTACATTAAAAAGCATACCTTGTAATACATAAATTCACCCAGGAAAAAAAATATATTGAGAAAATAACATTTGGAACAGGTTTTATTCAATTCCTCTTCCATAAAATGTCCGGTGTCGATGGGTTTTATTTTTTATGGAGTTCATCTGCAAAGAAGCGAGATCATTCCGTTCAAAGAAAGATTTTCCCCATGTGAGACTTTCTCTCATCAGAGTGCAATGGTCTATATCTCTGTCCCTGGATTTGCGGTTTTATGCCATATCCTAGACCAAGTTACAGCGTGACTTTTCTGACAAGTATATATATGAATTCCAAAAAGGGTTTTGATCTCGGCAAATATAATGTGCATATAAATTCAGAGAGAGCTTTACAATGTTCCCTTGGGAAAGCTTAAAAGTAATAAAAAGGAAATACGGTCCACATCACTCCGAAATATAGACTATGAGTAAACAGACAGCATCATTATCATATGAAATCAGAATATAAATGTCCTTTTTCCTTAAAATTCTTTTTTTTTCCTATAATGATATTTCTTTATTTCTACTCTAAAAATTCAAAAAAAATTATTATCATTTTCTTTAGTATTTCAATTTTATCACTTGAATAGTTGTTTTTTTTTCTCTCATAATAAATATTCACCATTTCATTTTCATATTATATAATTTTTCCAATCAATGACTGAGTGGTTAGCATTCCTATCTAGTGAACTCTGGGCACCGAGCTCGAATCCCAGTATTGGCTTGGATGTTACTATGTTTCTCTGTCCTTTATTCTGTGATGAGGTATGAATGTGGCCCACCCTATAAAAGGGTTTGTGGTGATATGACATGGGTCATGCCTCCGTGACTTGGTTCACAGGTGCCCATGGGTAACGACAAATGAGTAACAGCCTTGTTGTGGCGAAATGTTAGTCATCAAGGTTGCCCACCGTTATTAAAAAATATTATGTTTTTTAAGGCCTGATATATTCTTGTATGATATTAAAAAAAACAATCTATGTAATTTCGTTTAATTCATAAGGGCATCATGTATCTTTTATACAAGCACTGAGATACTTAACAAAAATCTTACATACGTATACTAAATTGGATGCATTAGCAATTTTTTTAACATTTCTTGTTATTTTACATTTCATGTGCGAGGAAAAACAGATATTATATATTACTAAAATTTGTTAGTGTATTTATTTATTTTGTGCTTTAAATTTAAATTTCCACTTTGGCTTAACTTTAGCCTAACAAATTTTAAATTTCTACATATCATTATTTTCCAATGATCATTTGTATATTATTTAAATTTGTTTTAAAATTTAAAAATGATCACAATAAAATTCCTTGAATGACACTTATATGCTGTAATTGATTTTTCCGTAATATTTTCTACATTTAGTAAAATTAAATAACTACTAAAACAGGAATTAAGAATCAATGATAAAGAGCTCAAAGCATGAAAATATAATGTGATGGTTGTAAGCTATCCTTTCACTACTATTGAATTTAAAAATCCCCTAGTGTGTGTGTGAGGATTTTTAAATAGCAATTCAATTTTAAAGTAACTCTTCACAAGTCAGTGGGGCTGAAATGCAAATTATACGTCTAAAACACACTATGTAATTTTCATTAACATCATATTGAGCATATATTGGACTTTTTGAAGGTGTACGCGCTCATGGACCTGGTCTATCGCTGCTGTCCTCGGGGGCATGCAACAACAACAACAAACGTATAGTATATTACCGAATAATGTAAATGAATTACAATAAGATGTATTTCTCTTTTATTTTGCATAGTACCATAATATGAAAGTAAGTGTGAAATATTTCGGTTTGATTTTCCTTTGGATTTTAAATTTCGGAGATTATTAAGTATTTTCGAATTTATTAAAATTTTTCCCTTCAGGTTTAAATGCTTTAAATTCCATAGGAACTTGGGAAATGAAAAAGTATTAAGCATCAATTTAGAGTTAAAATAGGGTGAACACCGATTTAAGCATCACTTATAGAAAATCGAATTCTGAATATTATCTTGCTTAATCATCTAGTTTTCTTTCTGTAATACATGTAATTATTCAGATTTAATTCTGTCGTTAAAGTAAGTGTTATCAATACAAATTGTCTGGCGATTATGGCTCGTATATTTTATAACTCAATGAAATTATTAAATCTTCTGTATATGTGATGTATATTTTTTATTATTGCTATAAAATTTCACTTAAATTGTGAAAGTAAAATATATTAACTTTAAATAATAATGTTAAGTTTGTACATTGCAAAATAGCTTTCAAACACAAATAAATCAACTTAAAGTTTCATCAAATTGTACCCATAATGGATAACCAATCCCCTTTTATTGGGACAGAGATTAACTGTCACATTTGAAACATAAGTCTTCCACATGAACAAAACAGTAGAATGCCTTTAAAGCTAGGGATTCAGTGAGTCAATTATACTGCAGTGGCTATGGATATATACTCTAATGAGCTTATTTAAAATTCAAATGTTTATCATCATTTGTATTTTCAGATTAAATTAAAAATGAAACTCATATTCAATAAAATTACGTGTAAATTTTTAATTTATATTTTAAGGTTGTATTATTACATTCAAAAGATTATTATTTTTTATGACAAATTTTTATAAAAATTGTATTTAAAAGGATCAAATGTATGCTATTCTACAATGATATGGAAAATGATTGAAACTCTTATACCTTAAGTACTTAGAATTTTCATTATCCAAATATTTATTTAACTTTATATAAAGTTAAGTTACTAAATTTTAGTACATGAAATTAAGTAGTATCGTATTGAATTATATACTTTAAAATTTTAACGTGGAAGTTTCAAAAACATAATCGGAAATTAATTGATCACATAACTTAGGAATTAATAGTGAGAGTCTTTCCATTCACAACCAAGGCATTTCTATCTGAGAAATATTTAGTTTTTATGGGAGGTTTATTTTTTCTTCATTCAATTCTATCATTGAAGCACAAATTATGTGATATAATAATTAAATAATAAGTGCGCTTTTTTGTAAAACCTTTGAAAATATATTTATTTTCTAAATAATTTCATAATCATCTAAATGCTTTAGGGGATATTTTTATACTGATAAATATTGGTTTTGTTTTACAGTTTGAAATTTTATATTTTCCTTTTCTATCAATATACAAAAATTATTTCCCTGTGAAATAAATTAGTTTCATCAATCAAAAACATGTATCGAAGAAACAGAAAATCAAAAAGCAAAATAATATTTAAAGTTTTGTTTGTTATTGGATTATTTGATGAATATTTTATATTTGATAAAATTAATTTATGACGACGAGGTATGATTTTATTTCATCTATTATAATTTAAAAATGTATTTTACAATATGAATGTAAAGGAAGTTTAACTTTTAATGAAATTTTAATTAGCGAAGTAAATGCATGAAGACAGCATACAAAAGTGAATATGCTTATAGTATTTAATTAAAATATACTATTTAATGTAAAAAATTCTTACATCAATATAAATAAGCGAATATTTTAGATTCTGCTTGAAGCGGTATTTTGTAAGAATAAAATTTGTTCTAACTCTTAAAACTAATTTATCAGAATTTTTTCTACAAATTATAAGAATATATACAGTTATGGTACATTTTATTTTTTTATGAGTTAAACATTAATATATAATGCATTATAATCTTAATAAATATATTTTACCAAGTGAATCAAAATTTTTTATGGATATTTTACACTTGAAACAAACACATGTGAGAATATTAAAATAAATCTAAAGAAATAGAGTAATAAGCAATACATTCTTGATCTTTCTTAACTAACTGCTTAGAAAAAAAGGAATATAACAAATATATTACTCTAAATTGATCTAGAAAACTTCGTGAACTGATAGTAGTCGCTTTTAATGTATTTTCTAGTGCTAAAATTGATGCGAGAAACTGAATAAACTGTATCATATTAAATCATAGATAAGGAAATGAGAAACACATATATTTTTGGGAATGCTTACATTTATCTATCTATCCATCCATCTATATATATATATATATATATATATATATATATATATATATATATATATATATATATATATATATATATATATATATATATATATATATATATATATATATATTATATATGTATGTATATACTAAAATTTTAATCATTCTTCAAGATATATTTCAAATATTTCTGAATGCATTTTTGTTTGTACTGAATAAAGTGTCTTTTCAAAAAATAAGTATTAATTTTATGTTATTTATTGACTACTGAATATAAATAACTTCATTTATTCTAATTAGTGACATAGAATGTAAAAGAATGCTCAAATGAAATTTTAGAAAACAAATTCTAATATATAATATTTTGTAATCTAAAAAACAGATTTATTGCAATATTACGTTGATTATATAAATTACTAGATAATTCATATGTACTAATGATATAAAATTCATTTTTGAAATCTTTTAAAATCTTTTAACAAAAATGTAAACAAGAATTTTGAGCCATATATAATACACACACACACACACACACACACACACACACACACACACACACACACACACACACACACACACACACACATATATATATATATATATATATATATATATATATATATATATATATATATATATATATATATATATATATATATATATATATATATATATATACACACATAAAAATTATACTTATTTATTTTGTATTTAAAACATCAAATAAATTGTTTAAAAATATAAATGAAAAATTTTGCACCAAGAACTAACACAGCATTTTAAATAATAACTTTAAGTGAATGTGAGATTCATTTTACATGAGAAGAGCGAGAATGAAAAAGAAAAATTTTTCATTATATATTTTCAATTTTGTGATCTGAAACTTTTTGGTTTAATGATTTAAAATTGAAAATTAACTAATTTTTTTTAAAGGAAATCATTATGAAACTCTCTACTGGAATGGAAAATCATAGAATCGTAAATTATTCTTGAAAACTCTGTGTCTTAGAAACAACATGCCAAGCTAAGAAATTGTTTCTTTTATTTAAGTAAATTAGCTGAGAATGTGTTATATTTACTGTAGCGTAAAATTATTACAAACTGCTAGAAGCTTTTCCCCATTTTATGCAAAAACAATATTCTTTTATCCTTCTTAAATATATCAAATTTAAAACAGAGACATGCTTGATTTCCAAGCAATTATTCACAAACATTGTTCTGTTTTGATAATTCTGAAATTATTTGTCTTTTGTTTGAGTAAGAAAACAAGTTTTAATGCATCTTTTGTTAGTTTTTGTTTTACATACGAACTGTATTTAGTAAAAGAATATAAATTTCAATAGAAAGAAGTTCGTTGAAAAGTATTTGAAATAATTCCTAATATTAAATTTAAGGAGAGATACAAAAGAATAAACTTCTCCACATTTTTTATTTAAATACTCGCAGAAGTTTAAAACATCAAGCACAACAATATATATCATAATTCAAATTGAAATATACTGGAAAGAAACAAAAAAATATATTTAAATGTTTTACTAAACTTGTTTAAAGAATGAATCTTTCTAACTAAGATATGTATCTCTCTATTACCAAAAAGAATTTCTGTGATAAAATATCCAGATTTTCTTAAGGTTTAGTTATTATTTGCAGGTTAATGCACTGCTGAATGCTCAAATAAGTAGTATTTATTTACTGGTGATTAATCTTTATTTTTATAAAATTTTATAGTTTCGTTTTAAGCAAAATTGTTTTTAGATAAAAGTATTAATATTATTTTAAAATTCAGATTTCAATCGCTTACTTATCCTTCTATTTATAAATATTTCTGAAAAATATTAACAAACTAAACATTTACAGCATCAATATAACAGTTACGTAAAATATTTATTGTTTTCCATAGTTAAATATTCATTTACTTTCTTGCAAAGCTGACATAGAAAGTGGGCTTTGTAAAATGTCTGTACTGCAAGAAAAATAATTTCTAAACATGTTTAAATAACTTTAATTTTCTTGAAATTTAATAGTCAAAAAAAAAGGCATTCCTTATTTTACAACTTTAAAATGTTTGTTTTCTCATATACATTAATTTTTTATTTGATTAACATTTGCAGAATTTTTTTTATTTAACTGTTTTCTAACTGTACATTTCCAAAGTGTATAAATTTTCCTTTCATTTTAATTTACTAAATAAATAAATAAATATATATATATATATATATATATATATATATATATATATATATATATATATATATATATATATATATATATATATATATATATATACATATATATGTATGTATGAAATGAGGAAATTTTAATTACGTACAATAATTAAATGTTTTATAAAACAGTTTTTACTGCCGTTGACTTTGATATTTTGATATTTTTGCACATGCCTTTCATCTGTATAAATCCCCATATTCAGACTCTTGTTATATTTTGGATAATTTACAATAATACAATAATCATTTTATTTATTTGTTATAGGGGAAATTTGCATTTTTAAATTAAAGGGAATAGGGTTTTAAAAAATGTTAAATAATGAACTTTTCAAATGTACTTGTATTTATGCAAATCTATAAGTACATTTGAAAAGTTCAAGTAAGTAAATGCACAACTTTATACACTTTAACACTTTCTAATTTATCCTAGCAAATCGATTGTTGATCCAACTTAAAATATTATTCGATTATTGTAAAATATTATAAAATTTTCTAGTTTTATATTTCCTTGCATCTAATTTCAGCTTATATATATATATATATATATATATATATATATATATATATATATATATATATATATATATATATATATATATATATATATATATATATATATATATATATATATATATATATATATATATATATATATATATATACATATATATATATATAATTCTATTTTACTACTTATATATACTGAAATATACTTTAATTATGAGGATATCTTCATAACTCACTCATATGCCGAGCCGTATTTTTTTAATTTTGTTCCCAATAAAGATGTAAACATTTACTGATCACTTCCATATTGATAAAACTTTTATACACGTATAATTGTTTATTTTTTTTTTTAAATTCCTGTTGTTGAAAACAAGCATAAATTTATATTGTAATATTAATTTAAGAAAAACTGGATGTCTTAAGAAATGCAATTTTGTTCCTATATCTGCATGGATTAGCATCATATTATGGCAGCTGTCTTCGAAATGATTCATTAATATTTTATAAAAATGTCAATATAAATTTAATATCATCCAATAAAAATTTTGTTTTAATTATAAATCTCACATTTTACAAGATGCTAATTTTAAGAATAATATTTCAAAAGCGTATTCTGATTTTGAAATTGTATGCAGTGGATTGAAAATATCATTGCCCTTTTATCATAGTCATGTTATGTAAATAAGAAGTAATTCAAAAGAGAATTACAAACTTTTATATTGTAAATTTCTCTTTGTTTTAATTAACCTCGCATATCTTAAAAAATATTCAGTTCTCTACTAATTGTAACTTTTCCTGAATTATGTAAATATGTATTTGACAATTATGTTGCATAAATTATGTGAATAAAAAAATAACAAAAATATTATTAAAGTTTATGTGATTTGTAAATGAACTAAAATTGTATCATGGGTAAATATGTACCTAATTAACTGATTAAACATAAAAATCTCATATAAACCTTGCTTAAAATAATATTTGTGTGTAAATTATTTCTGAATATAATACTTTATAGTTTAAAAAAACAACTCAAGTGTTGCATAGTATAAAAAAGTTAATTAGTATTTATCAGTAATTTAAATAAATGTATTTTTTAAGTTTAAGATTTTAAAAAAATGTTTTTTTTTCTTGAATAAATATAATAAAACAGTTAAAAATATTTAGGAATTATATTTAGAGTAGATATAATTAAGTAGCTGACTTTTATAAAACTAGAAAATGTGACTTGCAAAGAGACAATTTTCAAGTATTATTTTTCTTGATTTTGCCTTTTATATTATTTCTTTGCATTTGTGTTAGAAAAATATCATTTAGTTAGATTTTTAGTGAATATTTCAACGGGAGAAATATTTTGACATTTTAAAGATATTTACTTGAGAAATATGGTTATCGTTTTGACATTTAATAAAGCTTGTATCAGAGAAAAATTTTGAAATGAAAATTTTTGTGTCTTTTATCAATCTTATTATCTTGACTTGAGGCATATTTTTTGTTTCTGAGGCACCCTAATAAGAGTTCAATTTTTTGAACAATTAAGTTAATATGTATTAACTTCAAAGGCGATATTTGCTATGGAAAAAAATTGAATTTTACATTATTCAGCATAAATTTACATTGTATATTCGAAAATATTAACATCAAACTGAGAAATATAAGTATAGCTTTTGTATAAAAGATAAAATGTATTGTCTCTTGTTTAATAGATAGGGGCTAGAAGGCGTTTTTCAAACTTTTTTACAAAACAAAAGCAGAAGGGTAATTTTTTTTTTTAAAAAAAAATAGATATTTATATTATATTTGAATTTACTTTAATCTATCAATTATATGTTAATGTATGAAAGTATGATATATATCATTTTAAGGAAGGCAAATCTTTAATAAAATATTATCAACGAGAAAAATCCTCGTTAACTTTTAAGCTTTCAGCAATAGAGAAAGTACTTGTTTTATTAAACTATGTAATGAAAATGCAGTGAAATAAACTGAATTAAATTGAATAAGCTTAGCAAGAGAATTAATCCACTATTTAGATATAGAAGATATTATTATATCGCTTAAGATGTGAAAAATGTCAGTAAAAATAAATGTCCTTAATTATTAGCAGTTTATACTTCAATATCGAAATGAAAATAATTAAAAAGACGCTATTTTCTACATTAATGATGTAAATTTTCATTACTACTATATGCATCTTAGTTTAGAACGAGAAAAAGATTATTCATCTTATTTTAGAACGAGCATTGTTTTCAGATTTCAAATTATTGTTATTAAAGCCAAGAAGACTCTAAAATTTAACTAAATGTACGTAACGTTGTATCAAATTGCCTTCATAATATATAAACAATTCCCTTTTATTGGAACAGAGATTAACTGTCATGTCTGAAACATCAATAAGCAATCCACACAGCCGAGCAACTGAAATCCTTTAAAACCAGAGATTCAGTTAGTCAATTATTCTCCAATGGCGTTATCAAGCATTGAGTTAAATGGAGAGGATATTCACTTCTCCTAATGAATGAGTGATGTAAATAACAAGAGCCCTCAGCGGGGTAGTAAACATTTTTTTTTTTGTTAGCTTTGAATAGTGATTAGATTCTTAGATAATACATATTCCTTTAAAAAGCCTTTTTTATTTGCTTTTAATTCCGAAAACAATAACAAAACTAAATCTAATGTGTGAATCATTATTTTAAATACAGAATTAGCAATAACGTTTAGAAAATATTTAATTTTTTTAATACATAATTTTATTTAACAAAAAAAGACAAAAATGTATATAAGTAAACAACTTTATTATTATCTGAAAGTCAGAAAAAAATAAAATGCAAATTTATATAAAAGTATTTGATTCAGGAATACATAGTTTTTATTTTAAAAAGTATTTGCTGTACATTCTTCTGCTTATTAATTTCTGTTATACGTTTAATTACATAATTAATTGAAATCTCGCATACATGTTACATCTCCATAACAATGTGTTCTATCTTTAAAATTCTTATATGTTAAACAATTCCAAATATCCCTTTTTTCTTAACGAAAACGTATCCTCAAATTCGGATGTATCCGGTAATATTGAGTAAATTAAAATTTAATTAGTAGTTAAAATTACAGCTTAAAAATCTTAACAATGTCTTCAAAATGTTAAATTCTAATGAAATAACTTAATTGGAAATGCCAGTAAAACTCTTCTAAATCTAGTTTTAACACTTGAAATGGTTTGAGTTCCCATAAAGAATAACTTTATTTAATGTTATTATCGTTAAAAAAGTTAAACTGTCTCATTTCTTCGTAGTGATTGATCAACAAATAGATATATTTATATAGAAAGTAGTCTTTACTAAAACTATTTTTTCTCGGAAATTTTTAACATTAAATGCTGGTTTTGAAAATTAATTCCGATTTTTTATTCCGTCATTTGCAGTTAAACAAATTTAATTAGTTCACAATTTAAATCCATATTCGATATCTGACAAAAAAAAAACTAATACTCTAAATATTAGCACCACTGTTTATTTATTTGGGACATTTTTTGAACTTACTAGTGTTGTTGATTGTAATAATTTTCTTCTTCATCTGCAATGCCGAAAATTTAAAAAAGTATGTTTTAGCAAATAAATACGTAATTTAGTTTCAACTGAAAAATATATGTGTTAAGAACGTGAATTATGTAATGTAAATATATAGGACATAAATACACGTAAATTTTAACTTTAAGCTAAGCAAAAACGTTCCTAATTCATATTTGCAAAATTATTCAGTGTAGACAATTTCAATACTACAATTTTGATGTAATTAAATTATTCACTCCATTAGTTTTGAAAAATTATTGGCAATTTGTATTTATCCACTGAAGTTTCATTTTGAAATGTTAAACTCTTTTTCTGTAAATAAAAATTATATTAAGAACAAAAGGCCGACCAGCAATATATTCATGCTTAACTATTCAATTATTCATCTGAAAATGCGTTATTAGTAGTATTTCTTTCTTTAGAATTCAATGCATAATGAATATCTTTGAGTAAACGTAAATCTAAATATTTTTCAATCATTTTGAACACACATAATTTACTTTTATCAATAATATATCTCAAGATTTAAAAATATTTTTCTCTTAAATAGTACTCCAAATTTAATTTATAATATATCAAATATAATTATTTCATTTCAAGCAAAATTATAAATCAAGCAAATTTTTATGTAATAAGTCATTCTAAAAGTAATTTAAAAAAACAGATTTTTATCCAAAGCGTTCTTTAAATTTTTCAATTTATTGCATTTAAAATACGAGAACAATAAAAAAACTTTATTAATGTATTAATTACATTAATAAATGTATAAAAGGTTTATAATTATTAAACAAATATTTCTTATTAAAATTAGTCATGATTTTAGTCTTAATAGAATTTCATATGTAGAGTATTGCAATAAGATTGTGCAATTAGGATATGCTGAAGTTCAACATTTTTTATGATTCTGGAAACTATAATGGCTTATTATGATTTAGCTGTCTTAGTTTTTATGATAAACTTAAACTATTTATACATTTTTTCCTTATATATTTATTAAAAAAATAGTTTAATTAAATTTAAAAAACAATTTCATAAACCTGACATTTTATATAAAAAAAGGAAAAGAAAATAAGTGAACAAAACTTCTCCCCCATTTTTAGGTAAGTAGTCAAGTAAAATCTTCGAAAACATTAGAAACGCAAAATTTTATTGTTATGAAACACATTTAACAATGTAGATTCATGTTAATATTTCAAATTATGTTTGTAAAAAAGTGTAATATCTCTTTTATGTGTGTAAAAAGAAACACATAATGACAGACATTTTATTGAAATATTTGTAATTTTTGATCCTCTGAAGCTCCTTACCATCAAGATAAGTAATTGAAAAATATTTATTTTTATAAAATACATGCATAACTTGCCACTAAAAGTGAATACTAAAGAATCTTAAATTATTCTTGAAAAAAGCAAATTTGAAGCAACAAAGTAAGAGAAATATTTTCTTCTGTTCCTGTAAACTAACTTCCAAAGATTTATGCCTAATCTAGCACAAAATTAGCTTAAATTGTTTTATATTTTTCTTTCATATAGGTACTTTAGTCTCATTTTATATTCTATGGAATTTAAAACAGAATCTTTTTGGAATTCCATTCGCAAACATTGCTATTTTTAAAATATACAGAAAGCATCTTTTTTTTTGAGCATGAAATAATAGTTTTACAATGTATCTATCATTTTTTTACCTTATAGGTAAACATAATAGGAAGTAAAAGAATATAAACTACAAAAAGAGGTTCCATCGAAAAGTATTTGAATTTTTTTCTTTGTATCAAATTTTAGAGAGCCAAGCAAAATAAATTTCAAAATCTTTTAATTCGAGTGTATTTAAATTTTGGAACATCAAACGTAATGATAAAGAACATAATATTTAGAATTGAAATACGCTGGGAAAATCAAAAAAATTAAATACAAATGACAAGCACAAAATTTGTTTAGAAGAATAAATAAAAGGGTTTATTGTATAGTAAAAATTTTGTTATGTCTTACTTTTGATATAAAAATGAATTTTGAGTAATACAGTGTAGCTTTACTTAAAAATGATAACTCTTTGACTTTAATTTTGCAGAAAAGATAAGCAATATATATATATATGTATATATGTATATATATATATATATATATATATTTGTTCTAAAATCTTTATTTTCATTACAGCAACACACACACACTATTAGTTTTAAACAAAACATTATTCAAAAGAAACAAACATTTTATAAAGCAATTATCGTTACAAATTGTTATTCTTTTACTTACTGAAAAATTAACCGAATTTCTGTGCTACAATACAGATTCTTACTGTACAATTTTTAGAAAATTCTGAAATTGAGTATACATAAAAATTTGACTTTCATATTTTTCTTAAATGCAGCATAATTTGAATTATCTGAATAAATTGAGACCGGGTACCATTCGGATAATCGAACATTTAGTTGATTTTTTCGAAGAAAAGGTCCATTTTAGTTAATTGTTGCATGTTGAAAAACGAAAGAAAAATTAAATTTTTTAAGGAAAATTAAATTTAAAACATTGAATGAAAAGGCAACACTTTTACATGTGAAGGTGCTTACAGCTACTGTTCCTTAATACAGCAGGCATGTACAGTTCTCTAGATGAAGGTCATTATTTCCGGAATATTTCGGTGAGTTTAAGTTTTTTCTTTGTCTTCATCCATTTTCTCGTGTCCAAGTTGCGCATCTGCTTGGCAGAGAGAAGTTACCTAGAGCCACGTTCAGATGGACATTCCATCTAATTCAAAACAATACCAAATACGGTAAATGTCTCACTATCTGATGGTTCCTTATCAGCTCAAGATTGAACAGTGAAGTCATCTTTCTCAATTATTTCAATTAGTTTTCCATCAGTTGCAGTTAGAAATCTATAGTCTGACTGATAATCCAATCTCCTATATTTTAAGCACAAACTTCTGAACATTCAGGAATTTTTGAAAGAATGTTTCTGAATATCTAAAGTGACACATCATTCTGACCTTTTCTCTTTAATATCTTTTCTTTTCTGAGATTTTCCTGTTTTCTCATTTTCCTTCACTTCTTCCCTTCCACTAATTTATTTTTTATGAAACTCTTAAAGTTATACGGATAATAAGCAATTCCGATGAACAGAACTCGGCTAATTGGTTTTCTACTGTAATCAGTTTGATACCTGTATTATGCTATTGATTTTAATCAGAAATACAATAAACATGGGACTCTGTAACGGTGATGAAACAAAATACCTCTTTCTCTTTAATTAATATATATTATTAACATAGAAATTATGATACAAAATGATAACAAATTGTTCCCTCTTTTTTTGCCATTCTCTTAATTAGACTCAAGCTTTCTGTATTGGTACAACATTTTAAATTTTTCTCCTGATAAATGTTTCTTATAAATAACTCTGCAGTATTCTAGGTTCATAAACATTCATTAAGAAAAAGGATTAGAATAGTAGTTTTTGGGCTGTTGTACCATAGTTAAGTTTTATAATAATTTTTCAATTTTACAAAATTTAAATTATAGTTAATAATTTTATTTATTTTCGATATTTTCTGTAGTAAAGAAGTGTTAATACATTTCCAACATACAATCGATTAAAAAGTTTTTTAACGTTAAGGATCTTGCCTTTTTAATATTAGGAAAACTGCGTATTTCTTTATATAATTAATTAAAAGAGTTTCTATTTTTTAATTTAAACTATGACAATGTTACTCATTTTTTATAATATTTCTTAAAATGTTAAGATACTGAAACACCCTGGATTTTATTGCGTTCCTGGATTACTAACTAATCATATATTTTTTCAAAAGGTGCTATTCGCATCTTTACTTTCATTGCTTTTTAAAGCGCAATTTTGCATGTATACAAGCATTCTCAATGTCAATAACAAAATGAACATCACTTCGAAAAATATAACTGTTGTAAAAATAAAATTCTACACACTACCACAATTTTTTCTTAACTTATGTAAATTATATCTGAACAACCACTCATCCTATTTAATTTTTGGTGTCAATCTTTTTTTTTTTATTTTAATACTGAAATACCAAAAAAGTTAAAAAATATTTCTGATCAGATCAGAATATATGAGTTCTTAAGACTAAAAATAAAACTGTGCAAATATGTCTAACTCTCCTTGACAAAATTTTAAATTATAATTTTCGTAAATTCAAATTCAATTTATATTCGATTGAAATTTTAGAGAGATTTGTAAGTAATACACCCTTAACTTTATATATTATTATTTTTATAATAAATATAAATATAATTATTTATTAAGTTTTATAAAGAAATAGTATGATGAATCATTTTAAGAGAAATTTATAAATAAAAATGGACACAATTCTCATTTTTTTACATTATTATTATTATTATAATTTATATTAATCTTTTAATTATTCTTCAATCATGGCAGCTCATTTTAAGAAATAAATAATTTTTTAATGTATCGAATTATGAAAAATAATGCTTGTATGAAGTTTTATATTTTACTTTCAGAATTCATTTATAAGCCTTCCTTAATTAATATACATATAACATAATATTATTATATATTAAAATAATAGAACCTTATGGTTTTACAAAGATTTAAGATTCTCTTGTTTCAACTAGTGAATTATTACAATGCATTTTGCACATTTATATGCATTTAGTTTCAGTCTATTCAAAAATTTCATGCCCCATGATGACTAATTCTAAAATGCCTATCTTTAAACATATTAGCTAAACAACGAAAAAGCTCTTTGACTTTCAGAAATACACACACATTTCATTGATAAGCTTTTACATTTAACTTGCCGTTTTTAAATTTTAAGAAATTTTAAAATAAATTATTCAAAAATAACTTTAATTATATAAATAATGTTGATTATTATATTTTTATGTTTAACAACGTTAAAAACTGTATAATACCGTGACACTTTTAACCGATTTCGTATTTAAATGTAGCAGCCCAAAAATATACATTAAAAGAAATTATTAAATCTTTTATTGAGTTATGCTGCATTTATTAGAATACATAAGCTTAAATTAGCGAGGTTAAATTACGGTTTCCTCTTTTGTATTCTAGGAATGCGATTCCATATAACCGATGCAGGAATGGTATTAGAGATACTTCTTTTTTGTCTTTTTAATACATTAAGGAATTTCGGCTAAATTCTTTCTAGCTCATGGTATTTTCATAGCAATTTTGGTGATAGACACACACATGGCTTAGTTTATTACTTCTATTGTTATGTACATGCGTTTAAACATTTAAATAGTTAGTTATTATTTGATTGTGAAAAATATAATTATATTTTGAGAAATAGTACATTATTGCCAATAGAGGCATTATAAATAGGGAAGTGTTCAATTAATTATAATTTCACGCAAAATGTTTTACTGACATTACTTGCAATATAATTATATAATAAATAAAGGTATTTTAATTAGAAAGCAATAATAGTGAAAATTAGCATATTTTAATAAAAAATGAAAATTATACAAGATAACATAATTTATGAAAAATTTGCGATTCTGTTTACGTTTACTTACTTGGAGAAAATATATACATACTTTTTTTGCATTCATTAAGCAAAATTATTTTTTGATAAATGTTACATTTAAAAAATCTTTTATCAATATTCTCTTAGTTAAATTAACCTTAATAATCTAAAATCCAATTTTAAATTTTAAGATTTTAATCAGTAATTTGTTAGATATGTAATATCCTCAAAAATAATTACACAGTGCTTAAACTTAATTTACTTTTACATTTATAATAAGGTTATTTCGAATATTTTGCAAAAAATAAATGTCTAATTTTCATGTAAAACATTTAAATGAAGTGATGATTTGTTGGCTTAATAGTGATTTATTGCTTAAAAATGAAATTTTAACAACTATAACTTAATATTTTTAATATTTAAATGTACTTGGTTAAATCAAATTACAATATTAATATTTATTAATGAATAAATATTATAGTTTAGTTTAAAAAATGTTATCGAATTCCATATGAGAAATTTTATTTTAAGCATCTCATATATTTTTCATTGCATAAAACGATGTCATTAAATCTTTCATAACAATATAGAACCAATATATCTAGTATGAAACACAAATGTTATTTTTTATAATTTATTATTTTCTAAAAATAAGTGTAATATTTTCATTCCCAAGATAATGTACTCAGTCTGTATATGCTGATTTATAGGTAAGCAAGGGCCGTTAAAGAATCAGATTTGCGTAAATTAATATTCTTGTGACTAAATATCCATTTACAAATTAACTGGATTATGTACAAAAACTATCGTAAATTGTAGGGTCCAGGAAAACTGATAAATTTCTTACTTCTGCAACGTTTGCTACACAGTCGATCGGGGGAAACTTCTCGCTGGTACTGGGGACCAGACTCTTAAATTCCGTATTTGGAAACAGTCTCGGACAATCACTCGATAAGGTGATCTCCGGAGAGCAATGGAGCATCAGGGTAGTCCAACTTGAAATCTGGTGTCTCTCTGTGATCTCGATTATTTCTAAGACTCCTCGTTCCGGCGCTAAGACTTGTCTGCTCTGGGACCTATTTCAGGGAAGTATCCGGAACGCTACACGTATGTGGAAACTCCACCTCAGTCCAAACAAGGGTCCGCTGTTTATATTAACCTCTCCCCCAACATCTGGCCTCCAGTAATCTCCAGATCCATCTTCTAATGTCACTTGTTGATCTCTATTTCCAGCCATTACATCGATTCAAATCAGAACGAGTGAAGAGGCAATAAATGCTTCGAAAGCGCATGATCCACTCACCAGGTGATTCCAGTTAAATTCAAAGAATTACAGTTGTTATGAAGGACTTAATGAATCATGTTCCCTATTCCCACATCATATTCCAATCAAAACTAATGGACTGTTTTTGGGTACTATGTTGTTCCTGGAATTCAAACGTGGAAAATCAATCTCGTTGACAGTTGCAAAGGATTTAACGTCCATTGAAAGTCTGGAAGTAACTAGGAGTTTTCAAGCAATAATGGGGACGTTATGCCAAGTTTAATTATCATGTTTATTTTTAAAATTACTCCAATATCACAGCAGTAATATTTAAGAATAATAATTCATTTGTCAATTATTTTGAAGTAAATCAACCAATAATAATCATTTCCATATTTTAAATAATGTTGTATTGTTGACAAAAAATTGGTATTTTCCGTTCCTTCAAAAGCTTTCAAATCCCAAATAGGTTAATTCCCTATATTGATGCGTGATTTTAAATAAAATATTTCACAAATTTATTATACAGAAACGAAAATATTAGCTAACTATCTTGCTTGTGTTTCCATTCGAAAAATGATCAACTTTTGTCGCCAATTTGTCTGAATTCCTATATGGGTATATTTTATTTATCTAAAATGGTTGAGACATATTAATTCACAAACATATTGTAAATGCACTGAAAAATTAGAATATGATATAAAAATGGAAAATTAAGTTCATATATTTTCAAAACAGTGGTTATGTATGTGTGGAGAAACTATCATTTGAATCAGAATATGATCCCCTACGAGCTACTAGAAAATATTTTTAAAAAAATATGATCTCTTTTCGTTTTAAAATATATCGGTGAATTAAAGATTAGATAAGAAAGAATTACAAATAAAAATTCATAAATTTGATATAGATTTATCTGTAGAAAAGGTTTTTTTTACGAACTAAATTTAAATTGTCTTTCGTCTTGCTTCTTATTCGCCAAGTCTTACTTGTAACCTCAACAAGACTCTAGAAAGAAACATAGCTTTATTTAGAAAGAATTTAGAGTTTTTTTTCCTCAACGGAACAATACTCTAAGCATTTTAACGCTATATTTTATGGATAGAATACGCGCATACTGTTTCGAAACAGATCTAGTAACATTACTATTTATTCAAAGAAAGCACCTTTAAAACTCTAAACGGAATCACATGGCATCCGGTGTTTCTGATTTATCCCAGCTGAAAAGGAAACAATGTGTTACTTTTATTTCCATTTACAATAAAATAATTTCTCATTTAAATATTTATGAGCATGTAAAGTTGATAAAGTTTTCTTCAGGAAAACTGAAAATAGACATCTGAAAAAAGTTTCTCATATCCAATATCGGGAAAATAAATCTCATTAATTGAATATGTTAATAACGTATTTAGTTATTTTCCGCCATTTAAATAGATTCCTATTTATACGTTTTCTAGAAAATATATATATATTTTTAACAAGCCAGCCATAATAATTTGCTACTAAATTTAAAGATTAATATCTTTGTAGTAATTTTCATGTCAATTATCAGTTTTTTTTTCTTTTAATGTATTACATTTCAATTTATCATGAATTATAATTATGATTACTTGTATCATAGATTTATTATTTCAATAAAATAAATTGTTTTATTATGACATTTAAAGAAAATAACTTTTATATATATATATAAAAGTTATTTTCTTTAAATGTCATAATAAAACAATTTATTTATATATATATATAAATAAATTATATATCAATTAAATATATCAATTATATATATATAAATAAATTATATATCAATTAAATATATCAATTATATATATATATATATATATATATATATATATATATATATATATATATATATATATATATATATATATATATATATATATATATATATATATATATATATATGCAACACCAAAAAGGAGTGGCCAGATAATTGTGCAAATTTCAGCCTAGACGCACCTTACTTCTAAGTTGACAATATTTGCGCCATTATTGTTGATAGGAAAATAATAATTGAAAGCTTATTCCTTTTACAATGGATGCTTGTAATTGTAGAAAATGGCTGGACATAGTCAACGGAGTTAGTTCCAGAAGACAGATGTGTTTAAAAGGGGCATTGTGACATGAGTGAGTAGGGAAGTTTAGCTCTTATGGCAAATCTGGACGCGTCCACAGTACACAGGCTATTTAAAAGATGGTTGGAACCAGGAAATGTTGAACGTTTACGAGGTTCCAGTGCACCCAGAACGACGTCAGCATGGATTGACTCATCCGATGGGAGGCGATGGCGGCACCGCAAAGCAAGTGTACCGAAATTCTGCAACTTGTGCAAGACGCCCTCAATATCATTTGTCGTAGATTGGGCGCAATTTAGGATCGCCCCACCACGTGACAACGCGATATTATGGTTTGGGGCATGATGTGATAAAATTGAAAGAACTTGACTTAAAATTCCTTACTAATAAAATTGTGAAATCTACACTTTAAAATTCCTATTTTCATAATTGAATAATCAGCATAAGAAATGTATGTTCCATTTCTAAATTTTAAAGTTGATTCTAAAATTCTAGGGTGATTATGAAAGGTTTTTTCCAATAAGCATGATTTTGCTAATTTACCTCAGTCTAATTTATTAAAAGTTTATTAGTAAAAATACATTTAATTTGCAATCTTTGATATACATTTTTATTTTCTTTCAAACATAAATCATAAAATAGTTAGTTGTAATTTTATACATTTACTTGTGCAAATCTAAATTATAAATTTCTAAAATTTTTGGATGGTTTCTATCTTGGGAAGTAAAAAAATGACAAAAAATGCTTCACATCAAAACAGAGCACGATATCTCAATTAACTTTATCTATACAAATAAAATATTTCTTTTATTTGTACAACAAAAATTTTCCCTTATTGATTTAAAAGCAGAATAAAATAAAATTGATCGAAATTTTGATTTTGGTCTAATATAAAATTAAATAATTTTCTTGCATAAATTTTCACTATAGGTTTTGATAATTAGTATAAATCATAAATAACAATGGTTTGAACACATTTTAAAGAGCACATCTCACATTTATGTCATGCAATTAGGGAGGATGTAAAATGATGATCAATAAATCTTCTGTGATTATGAAGAAGAGTGGAGAAATGTCTTTCTATTTTTAAAATTATTATCTATGAATTATCCGTGGGATTAAAAAAATAATAATAGTAATAAAATTTTCATCTTTTGGCCTTCTCAAATAAAAATTTTTTTTTAAAAAATATATAAAATTATTTATTCTTTTTTTTTTTTTACTTTTGAAAATTAATGCATGTTTTGCTTTTTTAACAAAAAAATTTAATGACTGTCAAGTTAATAATTATTAGAATTCGCCGAAAATTTGATACATGTTGTTTCCTGATAAAATCTAAGTTAAGCAAGCATTTGGTTCTTCAGGCCTAAAAGATGTAAATTCCTGGTTATATTCTGCTAGTTTTCATGAAAAAGTTAATCTATCATACTTAACTTTATTTTTCTTTTAATTAAGATAATATCTTTATATTAAGTAAGAAATGCATTGATTTAAAATACATTGCTAAATACGAATAATAATAATAAATAATGATACTGAAGAATGAAATTCAATTCATTATCTATAATTGACAACGAGTACATTTTGAAAGAGAATTATACATTCATAGAAACTAGAAATAAAAGATTTGAATTCCAGATTCAACATTTCCAAAGAAAATATCTTTTATTGTTAGTATTATTTTATATTGTAATTACAAATATTATACGCATTTTATTACGTTTAAAATTATTTTTGGGCTTAGAGTACCTAAACTTAATGTTTATTTAGACTTAATACGTAATCATATTACTATTTAAATATTTCGTTGACATTTAAAAATATATTAATGTATCAAGAACCTAAAGATAATTCCGAAATATAGTTTTCTAGAGCCTCTTTCTATTTTCTAATTTCATTTTGTCAATTCATGCTGAAAAACAAACCATTTCCATGTTTCAATATATTTTCATTAATTTGTTTTTCATCCTTTTTACCATTTGGTTAAAAAAATACCCTTTTAATTTAAGTAATTGCTTGCATAATTTTTAACATAAAATGAGATAAAAATTAAGTCTAATCAATTGATGAATTGAGAATCACCAATTTATTCGAAATTAAACTCACGGTGAAAAATGTATTTTATTGATAAAATCTTTTATTTTAATTTATTAATCAGCTTTTTTCTCTCACTCAAGTTACAATGAGAGCTAATATATTTTTGGATTAAGATCGAAATAAACCAAAATATTCGCCTTTTATTGGTTGGTTATAAAATTTTTTTAAAAATACTTATTTTATTAATAAAATCTTTATTGAAAATAAAAAGAAAATGGAAAGGGTAATTTAATCTTCTGAGTTTATCATGATTTTACTCCAGACTTTTCATTTATTATCTACCGCAATATTTTTATGAATCTAAAAATCTAAGGCTTAAGCTTTTGTGAAATAAATTAAAAACAAATTTAATTTCATCAGTCACACCAATGTAAATCAATTGATATGCATAGTTCATATTCACTAAAATTATTGATTTTTTAACTTTTAAAACTTTTAAATTCTTTTAATAATTAATTAGTTGAAAATAATACACAGAAAATAAATACAATAAAAAGTTTTTTTTTTCCAATAGCAGATTACAGCTGCAATAGAGTCTATTAATCTATTGTTCCGTGATACCAAGGAATCGGCCTGACACAGCGACCTCTTAGCCGCCGAGGCGTTGCCCAAGGTGCACCACCATCGCACCCTAACACTTGCCATAAGAACCCGTTTTATAGGGTAGGTATCATTCATACTTCATTCACACACGCAAGGAAAGGACAAAGACAGGATAGAGAGAGTGAAAGTACATCCATGCCTGAACCGGGATTCGAACCCACGACATCCCTATCCGTAGTTAGGCACACTGACCACTAGATAAGTTGGCCGGCAATATAATATGCTATACATGATGCTATATGATGATTATATTTGCTACTCTTGAATTTAATGATGAAAAAAAAATACAATAAATGTTATAAATAAGATTTTATAGCTTGTAATATCATGATAAAATTGTGTTACATAAAAACTAAAACGGAAATAAACACTCACGTTTTTTATCATGTCAAATATTAAATTTAAATTCGATGAAATTTAACAGAATTTATGATGTAAGATTTCCATAAAATAATTTTATTGAAAATTCAACACTTGCAGTAGATATTTCTTCAGTGAAGTGAAATTAGTACCTTGATGCTTATGCTACGTAGACACTATGACGGGAAATTATACGGGCCATTAATTGAAGAGATTATATGTCCAACAAACATATGTTAATATTCCAACAACAATCCAGTCCAACGTGGGTAGATTAAATTGGTGATGTCAACATGTCAGTTTGACAGTTTAAGAGAAATGCCCTTGGTATGCAGAATTCAGATAAGATCATTATGTTTATTTGAATAAATATATCCGGTATGACTCTTCCTCTCACTTTAATTTGTGTATTTTTAATAAATTCACATGAAACATGATAGTTGTATGCAAGTTAATGTCAAAATTCTACGTTGAATAATGTTATTCATATATGAGAACACATAGATATTTGATTTTAACAATAAAAATATATTATGCAAAAGCTCTAAAATGTTGCTTTAGTAACTCTTTACTTTTGTTGTGTAATTTAAAAAAAAGACAATTATAATATATTATAATAACAAAATATGAATATTTTATAGTTTATTCACATACACATTAAAATTAATGTTAAATAGCTTACATTTTATTCTCAGAAAACTAGTAACACTAATATAAAAATATTGCTGATATTTTCCTCTCATAAAAATATATGATTGATATTTTTAATAT
The DNA here is from genome assembly GCA_030067965.1 of Latrodectus elegans. NCBI lineage: Eukaryota > Metazoa > Arthropoda > Arachnida > Araneae > Theridiidae > Latrodectus > Latrodectus elegans. The sequence continues at coordinate 95,096,894 of CM057811.1, read as the reverse complement.
TACAAATGACAAATCCATTGATAAATTCATATTTTAAAATGACAGTTAGAGTTATTTAAATTATTATTTTTATAAAATTAATGTCAGATTCTTTGATGTTAATATGGAAGATACTTACAGTTTAAGAATTTATATTTTTATCTGGGTGTTCATTATAATTTGGAATTTTAATAAGATTGTGTCGTTGTTGATTACATGGACAAGCCAGGCGCACTTTATGGATGGTGACGCGAATTTGAATCAATAGGATGCAACTTTCGCTTAATCAGTCACAATGAATGCGACAGTAAATCTTTCATCTAAGACTTCTTCAATAGATGGCACCACCAGAGAATCCACAGTCTCTATTTTTGACAATGATCTGGAAGGGGAAAATGAAATTGTTTTTACGATTGACATGAGCTTTCGGAGTTAAAAGTAAATGTAAAATTTAACAACACTATGAACCTAATATGAAAGAGAAATTTTCTCGTTTTTATCACAATATTTTTTCAATAATATTCAAATCTTTTGTGAAATATTTGTCCACCTGCTCTATATATCTTTATATATCACACAGTTTTATTTATATATAAAATTGTTATAGTTAAATTTGTAACAAAGAAACAGGAATATTAAAAGTAAAAATACTAACGTTAGAATTTTTAATGTTTCCAAGCCTAGAATTTAATAAAATGATATTGGATTTTATATATCTTACTATTTTATGAAAGTTAGGACATACACACACACACACTCATATATATTTATATTTATATTTAAATGTTAAAAATATATTTAAGCTTTCTAAAGGCATATCACTAATCAAAAAAGTTCATTTAATATTAGTATTATTTTAAAATACTTAAGGCAATAATTGATATTTTATAAAAATAATGGAATAAAAAATTAAATTTGTAAAATTTAATAATCGCTTATTCGTAAAATTAATTGCACATTAAATTTTAAATAATTTCAAATATTAAAAAATCTTGAAACATTTTAAATATATGATTTAATGTTATTTAGCAAATATTTATGGTTCAAGTCTACACAAGAAATTTATCTTCTTGTTGCACAGATTTTTTATCCAAGGATGTAACTTCATCATTTTACAATGCTTTCATTATTAACTATATTTCCAAAATTTTTTTGGACTTCCAATACTTTATCAATAACTTTAAAGTGCCCATAAGCATCAGATTGGTAGAAACATCCAACTCATAAAATTAATATGCTTAACCTAAAACTTTTCTGACAAAAATTTATGATAATTACAAAATTTTGTAGATATATTTGTATTGAATACCCTCACACACACACACACACACACACACACACACACACACACACATATATATATATATATATATATATATATATATATATATATATATATATATACATATTAAATTTCACTCATTGACAAAAGCAAATTATACACATTTTTAACAAATTAAATATCAAAGATTTTTAACTTAAGCTAGCATTTTAAAGGCATTCTTTAATAAATATTGTTCCCAATTTTATTTTCGTATTGTATAAGCGGACTTAGTACCTCAAAATAAAGGATAAATTGTTTTTAAATTATCAATATATAATCAACCAGATTTGTTAAAACAAATAAAATACACTTTTTTGTTGGAAAATCTTCACGAACATTTAAAATGCCTTTAAATAGGATGCTTGATATCGGAGGAAGTAGTTTTCCTCCTTTCATTTAAATTTATCAAGACATGCGTATAATTATAAATTTTTTCTTATTCCAAATTTGCTTTCTATATCTATATCTATATATATATATATATATATATATATATATATATATATATATATATATATATATATATATATATATATATATATATATATATATATATATATATATATATTGTTTTTGTAAAGTGCATTTCTTATGTGAAATTATATACCAGTTCTCAAAAAATTAAGTGAAAAATAATAAAACAAAAAGTGGAAAGTTTTTATAGGCATTTAATATCTAATCAAAACATTTATCTAAACTATCTTTAGAAACTGTATGTTTGTTACTATATACTTCTATATATTTATCACATGTACTAATTTAATATTTATGCAGCATATTAAATATAATTTTTTTTTAAATCTTTAAGTGAGTTATTCGGATTAAACTGATTTATGTTAAACACATAATAATAAGATGACTCATATTTTGCAGGATAATCTGAATTATACTTGTAAAACCTTAGCTTTTTAGACTATACTAATTCAGAACACGCATCTTCTTATAATGAATGTAAATTTTCAAGATAAAAATTATTTAGAACTCAAATTATATTTGACAATAAAAAGCATGTTATTTAGATTATATTATAGCATTGCTAAATAAATATATTTTGAGGCCAAATATGAAAATTCCATTTTTGAAAATTGAGAAGCTGCTTTGTTTAGGGAAATTATGAATGAAAATTATTTTTTCACAATCGGTAGTTAATGATATCGTTGAGGTTCAATAATCAAAAATTGTGCGTTGAGGGAAAATAATCAATTATTTTTTATTTGCATGGTTTTCATGTTTTTTTAAAAAAAAAATTCTATGAAAGAAAATAACCTTTATCATAGTTATGACTTAATATTATTTCCAATTAATATATGTAAATAAGTTTATTATTGAGGATACCTTCGAATTTTGAATTTATGTCTCATATACATTTTTGCTTATACTCTTACAATTTCACTGAAGAAATATACTTTATTATGTAAAAACTATAAGAGATAATATTGAATTAAAAGATAAAAACAGAGAAGCGGATAGAAATGAGAATCAAATAATTTGAATTAAATTAATTTTCACTTTTATTTTCTTAAATAATAATTTTTATTATACATTTTTAAGAACGATTTAATCGATTAAATATTTATTATATTTAGTTTCAATGAATATAAAATATTAAATCACGATTGATCCTTATAATATGTTTTTGAAATGATTTAAGTACTTTGAAATACTATTTCTGTTTTAAAATCTTTGTTCGCAATTTCAGGTTTTTCGTATAATTATTAGAAAATTAACTTTTAATTACTATTTAGTTAAGATGAATTATTTAACTTAATATCTTTTACAAGATATTGAATTCCAAATTTTTAATACAAGATTTAAATATATATGCAAATGATAAAAGGAAATATGAAATACAAAATTGAGGGAATTCAAAATTTTGATTTAAGCAAGAAGTAACTGATCATGAATACGAATAAATTGAAATATATTTATTTTAGAATTTCTAAACATTTTAAGGATTAAAAATTATAATAAACTTCTTGGTAAAAAGTAGGGAATTTAATGGAAATTAAAGCAATTAATTATAAATCTAAACTTATTCCCATCAACAAAAATTTCCGAATATTAAATTTATATATATATATATATATAAATTTAATATTCTGAAATTTTTGTTGATAGGAATAAGTTTAGATTTATAATTAATTGCTTTAATTTCCTTTAAATTCCCTACTTTTTACCAAGAAATTTATTATAATTTTTAATCCTTAATATGTTTAGAAATTCTAAAATAAATATTATATATATATATATATATATATATATATATATATATATATATATATATATATATATATATATATATATATATATATATATATATATATATATAATGATTTAAATTGTGCACTATTTTTAAAAAAATGTTGAGATTAATCAGTTATATGACACTATTATTTAATGTATATTAGCATAATTATAATATTTCAACAATACTTTTTATGAAGAATTTTGTTTTATTACTAAATTAATTCTCTTTTTTTATAGTTTTTTCGTCACTTATATGTTGCTTAAGTGGCAACAGTAAAAGTCGTCTGTAAGCAATTGGCGGATATACCATTCTAGTTAATAGTTCTCTTTCTGTGTATCTATCTATATCTATATATATATATCTTACGTAGGCATTTCTAACACTATTTCTTTTTTATGTTTTTTATGGGTTGTGTTTCAGCTTGGTTTCAAATAGAAAATAAGAAATTAAAAGATGTTTGGAACTTTTGACTATTCTTTTTAAGATGTTATTAATTAGAGTTCATTTCATCTAATAAATTTATTAAGTATTACTACTTCCTATTACTATATATTTCTAATATTTACTTTACTTAATTACGTTAATTATTGAAATCAATTTGCTTTAGTTGACCAAAACAATACTGTTTCAAGAATTGAAAAGTAAGAAAAAGAAAAATAATTAAAAGAGAAAGAAACGAGATCTGATTCAAGAATAATTTTTCTCTATCTTTAGAGCAATGAGAATCAAATGATAATATTAAAATTGTGCTAAGAGCATTCTTCGGCTTTTCTTAAATGGTACATAAAGTTTTTAGTCAAGATACACAACATTTATAGTTAATGGAAAACAAAGTATAATCTTACATTTTACTACATTGAAATCACTGTTATTTACAATTATTGTTTTTATTATGTTTATTACAGTTTAAGTTAATGAAAAATATCACATTTTAAAATTTCAAAGCAAAACATAACCCGTATTTAAATGTTAGTAGTAGGCTAATATAAAAATTATCTTCGTTTCAATACATGTAGCCAATCTCATTCAACCCGAGCAAAATTTCAGTCGGTGAACAAAGAGGACTTTATTTATATAAATATTTCTTAATTTTTCTTTTTCCTGTGAGTCAATACCTAAGACCAAAAATTAATGATCAGTTATACGTAAAATAGAAACATTTTGCCTTATAAATATTTTTAATTGCTTCATTATATTGAGAATAAACTATATTTGGATTATATTCTAAATGTTTGAAGAGCCTTACAGTAAATGCATGTTATTGTTATTGAAAGGAAAATATAATCATTAAAAATTAAATTGAAAAGAGTATTAATTAAGGAAGTGGGTCGAAATAATTGTTGGCAAAATGTTCTTTAATAATGATTTCCTATTATTATTTTTAATAACTGTTATTCGAATGGCCATATGAATTTCTGTTTAACTGATTAAATAAATTTGATTTATAGAGATAATATGGGCAATTTTAGTAAACTGGGTATGAATGAATTCTGAATCGAAAAACAATCTACATTTTAAAATAGATACTTCTTTTTATCATCTTGTATTAAACTAGCAGTTTATAGAATTTTTCATTGTTGTGCTTGTTTCAGGGAAATAGCTTCATTATGATATACACTGCTGGCCACCGTAAATGCAACAACCGCCACCCTTTCCCACAGCCATATTTCAACAGGATAATGTATGACCACACTTGGCATGTATTGGCCAAAGAATATTCGTCAATCACTAGATCACCAGAATGAATCGCCAGATTGAATTGCTTAACTGATCGGATCGCTCTCCGGATATTTCACCGATAAAATCATTCGGTCCATGATTGTTCTATGATTTATCAAGATCACATTCCTAACTGCCACACTCGATGAACTTTAGCAAAATATGTCAGCTGCTTGGTCTGTTGTACTCCAAAAACACATCCAAAGTCATTTTCAATCAATGCCGAGGAGTGTGGCATCGATGATCTCCAACTAAATGTCTATTCTGTCTACTGAATTTTGAAAGAACCACACTTCACAAAAGTCTATCAACTTAATCATTTGATACTTGGTGAACAAATCTACGAAATGCATTTTGTTGTGATATCTGTTGTCTTTCTCGTTATTGCAATTTGGGTGACCAGCAGTCTATTTTCTTAATGTCCCTCATAATTTCAAAAGAGAGTGACGTAGTTTGTTCCCGACCACGTCATTTCTATAACTATTATTTATTTTGATTCTCATTGATCCCCAAAAAAGTTTCCTGAACATAACTCTTCATAAGCAACGCAATCTAATTAATTTCAAATTGATCTTGTTATACTTTTAGTACGGAAATGACGTCTTTCCTTCTTAAGGAACTATGGCATAACACAGTATTCATAATCTGAATGTTAAACTATATCTTTTTCATAGACTATTTTGCTTAACAAAGACAATGAAATAAGAAATCTATTAATAGTTTACATAGCATCTAAATCTACGCAAATTGCATTACATTTTTTAAATACAATTGTATATTAAAATTAAATTATAAAAAATGAATCCGTGCCTTTTCCTTTATTAATTCTTAAACTGAAAACGTGTATTTAAAAAAGCTGTGAAAAATCTAGTGACTAAACTGATTAGAATACCTGTGTTGAATTTATAATTCTTAAATCTCGATTTAAGAATTATAAATTCATTATAGATTCTTAAATCTCGATTTAAGAATTATTCTAAATTTCTGCATTAAAAGCTTCACAAAAAATACTAATCGATTTTATTTTCAATTTTTAATCTTCAGCATTATATTTATGACATTCTGTTAATCTTCATTAAAAATTATGTGCCTAAATATTATTAGCTTGCATTTTACAAAGTATTTTTGTAAAAATTAATTATATTTGTAAAATTGTAACTATTTTTACATAAAAAATACCTAAGAGTTACAAATTAGATTCTTCATACGCACATACATACATGTGAACTCCTTATTTCAAGAGCAATAGTTCCTTCCTCTGAGAGTGTCATCTAGAAATACATAATAAAATTTAACAAAAATATACGTTTTTCCTTTCAACTAACTTTTTTCTTAAATTCTACACTTTACATTTTGTAAAAAATGATAATCACAGCAATTACGAAATTTTGGTTAACTATAAAAAAATCTATTGTTTTCATCCACTGCAAGGAGTTGCAACTTGTTACAATCAAGCGCCTCTGATTGGACAATTCCCTAGAATGTTAATAAATGTTTTGGTTCTAGTTTATAATATTAATAACTTCTCAATTAAAGTATCATTTCTCATTTCTCTTATTTCATAAGTAGCAGATCTGTTATATATATATATAAGACAAAATTTCAAAAGAAAATACGTTTTTAATCAAAGCATATGAAAGGAATCCTTTTTGTAGTTATCTGAAGTAGAACAAAAGTGATTTTCATTTATATTTTATTGATTGAATTCTTTACTGAAATGAAAGCTAATGAATTAGTTTCATTAGATATGTATGATTAGTTATTTCAATTTCGATTTCTGAAAATTAATTGACATAATTTTAAGAAATCTAAATTCTAAGTCTAAATAAATGAATTAAGGAAATATTTTATGATCTTCATTACCAAAGTTTTATTGCTTTTCAGAGTAAAGTATTTTTGTTGCGCGAGTTGTAAGTTTTTTTTTTATCTGTTTGACCTTTGATCAGTTTGGAAATGTTAAAAGCCAGGTATCATAAAATAAGGTTCAACCATATAAATGTAATGAAAGATAGTGTTAAAAATTTTAAAGTATATAACTTAATTTGTTTATAAAAATTCGGTAAAATATATTAAATTTATTAGCACAATAATAAGTTGCTGATTCTACATTAGACGTTATTAATCTGAAATATATTGATATTTAAAGGACTGATTTTTATCAAAATAAGAGAGAAACCTATAATTATTTTTAAATTTAAAATTTTTTGAATTTTCAATCATTCAATACTTTATATATAAATAAGTTATATTAATTTTCCTGTATTTTGTGAAAGTTTTGTGAAACATAAAAGTTTAAAAATATATTTCAGTTTTTAACAACTTTATATGATGTGGTAAAAAAAATGTGTCTAAAAATTAATAATGATGATAAAAGTACAATAATACACAAATTTAACATTTGTACTATGTTTAATTCTTTGACTGTTTCCATGAATATTTTATATATTTTTAACTTATCTTATTAAAACGTTTGTCCAAAATTTTCTTGCTTGACATATAATTAGCATGTGAATTTCTACATAATTTATAAGACTCTTGTTGTGACAATAGATTGTATTTTTAAATTTATGTGACAGAAGTGTGAAAATCTAATTAAAACCTACAGTTTAAAATTATATATTTGTTATAATAAATAATTAGAGTGTATCTCTTTTCAGTGTTAATATTTTAGCACGGTTTAATCACATATTTTGGTGCAATCATTCAAAATTTATCTCATGAAAGCATAATATCAAAATCAATCAAGTAAATCAAAATTCATCGTACTTTTTCTGATAAAATTGATTTCTTCATAAATTAAATCTTCGCATACATTCGAAAATATCAACTCAAGATATTCATTTATTACAATTTTTGTTATTCTATAACTGAAGTCGTCCAATATATTCCACGTATCTGACTAACTGGAGAAGAATGTCAGAAAGTTGCAGTGGAAATATGCAATTAGTTTTATGGGGGATAGTTGCAGTTTGAAAACATTTTGCAATATATATTTTTGCAATGTATGCAAATTAATTAAATTTAATAATTACCATTAATAAGTTAATATTTTTCGATTGCCAATATCAATTTATACCAATTATAGTTTAAAATTTTTAACCAGATTTACTAATCACAATATTTTGTCTAAAATGGTGTTTTGCACTATGGAATGGAATTTTGTTAAAAGTTAACAATCGGGTATCCCTTGTTTTGGTGAGTTTTGTGACGCCAATATATCCATGAAGAGGTGACTAACAAGATGGCCTCAGCAGCTACAGAAAATTTAAAATATCAATTTAAGGAATTTTAATTTTACCATTATGATTTATCAAGCCTGAAGTAATCTGCTTAGATTACATAAAAACGAAAAATCACATGAAGTATGAAACGAAAATTTTTTTATATATTGAGATATTATTTTTTTTATCTATTTCCACAGTATTTTAGATCGATGGCGTATTATAAAAGCTTAAAATACGCACACTGTACATGAGTTAAACATTTTTTTCTCAAATTGAAGAAACATCAAATATCTTTATTTTTTGTAATAAATTACACAGTAAGATGGCTTTCGTAATCTGATTCAGTAATATTTTCGTATATATTATACTTATAGTCATACTTTTAATTAATAATTTTAAAACTGTGAAATATCTACATGATTCCGATCATAAAGCGAGAACAACTTTAAAAATTTGCGTACTACCCAGAAATTATGGAAAAGAAAGTTTTACTGTGAGTTTAAATAATTGTAAATAACGGTACATGTTAATTATTTACACTATATTTATAACCTTTCAAAGTGAATTATAAAGAATGTTTTAAATTTAGTCTCACGTGTTGAATTTCAATTCGTGATGCATTCTTTTTCAAATTGATCCAAACATTGGCAGAAAACTAAAATACCAATTTTATTTTTTTTTCCTTTTCTACTTTTGCTTAAGTGAAAATCTAAAAAGACATAAGATATATATACAGTGACAGTAAAAATATCCTATTTTGGTATTTATACTGTGTAAAGACTGTTTACTGCATTTCAAATTATGTATTGCATTAAATGCATCTAATAAATCTGAAATAATTCTTGTAGCAGGAAATCTAGAACAAAATTCTTATGCTTCAAATATACATTCATTGCTTTATACACGACTTTTTAAGGAAATTATCATCAGATTCGGATTAAAACTCTCAAAGTACATAAAATAAGACTTTAATTGTGGAACGAAACATTGTCTTTTAAATTTATTAGATACAGTTTATGAGAGGAAACAAATCCCCGAGCAAGTGACTATATTCACTTAAAAGTTATTTGCGCAATTTATAGCTCATGTACTGTCCTTAAATTTGTAAATTGGATAATTATGCTGTTATTTACTACATTAGACATTTTGTCTTTATTTTCTACAGAGGCATATATATATTATTTTTTGCTTTAATTTCTGTCAAACAATAAATGATAAGTCCTATATTTTCTTATCTATGAAGTATGAAGGTTTAGCAATGCCATACTACTATTATTAAAAATAAAGTATAATATTACTTATGAAAACTGGCATTTGATTTATATGTAAATTTAATTTAAGTAATTATCAAAACTAAATAAAAATACAGTTAATTTATTAATAACATGGTTAGTGTTATAAATATCTATTATTCGTTTTTTCGAATAAACAACGTTATAAATATACTTAGAAGCATCTATTGTTTTCCTAGTGTTACTTTTTGTAAATTGTCTTTTATTCGAATTTAATAATATTTCTTCCTGGTTTGTTTTTTTTTATCTACATTAAAATAAATGCCTTCATAATTATTACTAGCAATGAAAAAATTAATATAACGGATATATATTATTTAATATCTTAAAATCTATAGAGATATTAAAAAAGCCATGAAATATATCATTATTACATATTACTAGAATTCATATTTATGAAAACAATTGAAGTGAAAAATATTTCTAGAATGCATTTTTGTCAAGTATCTTTAAATTTAAGGATGATGTAAATAATGTAGAGTAATACAGCTTTAACCATTGTTTCTATAATTAATAAAATATTTCGTATCTTATAATTTAGATAAAAATACTTCCTAGTACGTGACCGATTTTTCTGAATCGAAGTATACTTGTCAATTTACATAGTAGAGCTTGCTAGCACTGATTCTAATAAGTATAATTTATTAGGATCAATTATAATTGTTAAAATGTTAATGAATAATTCAGATATGTACATTATATCCATAAACCTGATAGTGCGGTAGAAGTTAAAAGCTACTTCAAACTACGTTTGGTTAGATTTTGCTTGAATTATGCCTTCTGTTGAAGTTATCAGGAATAAGAGAGAGGCTCTTAATAGTCCTAAAATCATTAATGGATTCTTATTGTGTTTACAATCTCATTATTTATTTATTTGGCTATTACTTTATTATTTCTCAAGCCTTCAAATATTGATGAACTCTACAGTTAAAAAACACAAATGCACAGCATGAGTCGATATGAGTAGCATAAAAAATTGATAGTGTCTGCACAGAGTACATATGGGAGAGTCCAAAAGTCCAGACCTATGCAAATATGTGGGCAAGCAGTCATGCCCCGCAGTCAGGCGGAAGAGAAACACGGCTGAGCTTCTAATGAAATCAGGTATGGACTGTATATCCTTAAGCAGTGAGACCTAAGTCTAACTAGCAGAGTCAAGCAATTTTATCTGCTTTATCATGAAGGCATATCTTCTTTTTATCCGGAGTTTCACTGAATGAAAAAACAGGCTTTTCAAAGATCTATGGAGGACATTTGCACAATTTTTGGACAAAAACGTCGTTATCAGTACATTGCCTGTTTAAAGGAGATTGAAGAGTAGACTGGGAGTCTAACAAAATAACCGCTCTGCAGAATGACGAGGGTTCAAATAGCCTGTTGCTTGAAGACGATATAAATAGCCTCGATTTCACCATCGTAATGGATGTAATGGGTCCCTAATGGTGCATAACGTCGTTATAATGGTGCATCACACGTGTGATATAACATGAGAAAAATTCACATCTCACAACGGCGCCTGCTACGTCTTCATCGTTGAACATTGATACATCTGTGTATACATGTTACCATGTATGTCTTGGGTATTTGTTGTCAATGGTAGAGAGAGCAGTAGCATGAACATATTGATCACTCATGTAACTCTTGCTAACCTGCATATCCAGCTTTAAATACACCGAGATCTTTATAGCTCAAAGGGCAAACAGGTCTAAAAAGAAGTTGAGGAATGAGGTGAACATTCATGTCAATGGCTGAAGAATAAGCATATTGGAGAAAACCTTTTTGGGTTTTAAGATTTCTCTTTCGCTTAGTTTCGTACAGTAACTAAAATTTGGCTGTATGTTGAGCTTGAAGGTGGTATTCAAAGTGTCTCGTTTGCATCCCCATCTGCAACATGCTAATCTTTTGAGAAAATGTTTTCCACACACGTATTAAACATGTCCATTCTAAATCAATTTCGAATCAAGAATGAATTCCAGATACTGTACTTTCTGCTCCTTGAATTGCTGCACCTTGGAATTTAAAGTTAGATACAAAAGGACGCCTACTAAAGGAGAGAAACTGGCACGTGTATTTGACTTGTTGCCAGACATGACATTGTCAGAGTAGGAAAAGAAAAGATGATCAAGTGCTTTATTAAGAGTAGCGTTTAGCCCCTTCTGAGTGTTCTTTGGCTAACTTGCCCACATTTGCCAAGTCACAAGCAACTGCAGGAGTTTTAATATAGGGAATGTTTTAAAATGAATTGGTGAGATCATTGATATACCTATTTATATACATCCCAATACAGCGTGTTGAGGAAGTCTAGATTCCATTTGTTTAAATATAGATAGAGCTTTTCAAAATTTAACTGGACAAAACCACTTTCCGAGGAAATCATGCAGCCAGCGCAAAACATTGCCACTTATTCCCTTGGATATCAGCTTAGAAATCAACTTAGGGAGCCAGTCTTTATCCTATGCAGAGCAGAAGTAAATAAAAGCCGCTAAAGTAGACTTGGGGTAGTCAAGATCATCTTTGATGTTTTGACTAAAGTATACCACCTACTGTGTAGTGGGATGGAAAATTCTAAAACCAGGTTAGTAGTATAGTATACACCAGCAAACTCCCCTGAACCTAACCCAAGAAGGGTTCTACCATGGGATTTACTGGAAATAAGAAAAGAAAGTAGCACCGCCGCTGCATAAGCCAAGCTCCAAACGCAACTTCACACGCTAGTGCAGGGTATCAACAGCTGCAATTAGCTGTCTCCGTTGTACTAATTTATTGTGTGAGAAAAAATAAAACTATACAAGATAGCACAAATACAAGGTGAATACATGTGTGTGAGTTTACACTATTGGTAAGATCAAGTTGGGACAAAGACAAAATTTACAGACAATCATTTGAACAAAACAAACAGAAAAATTAAAAAGTAAGTGATATAGTATGTGTGCAAACAAATGAGAGTAGTAAGGAAAGACATTAAACAATATTTACAGAAATTCAACAAAAGAATTACAAAAATACTTAAAATATCTTAAGCGCAAGGAGGCAAGGGTTTTAGTGAATCATCCACTGGAAGTGTCTTGTAAATGACACCAATACAAAATTTAAAAATTCTGGTAGTTAGTTGTTAATAGCTACTTTAGCTTTTGACACTAGAGAAGAGTCAGGTATTAAAGCATCACTAACAATGGAGAAGGTAGGTATCAATTGTTGTCTAAATAGAAACTAAATTAATTAATAATATTCCTTTGAGCATGAAGAAGTGGAGGTATCTAGAAATTAGAGCAGCGTTATAGGACATGACATGTAGATGGCTTAGGTTGTACAGTATTAAAACTATTTAAGCGCAGTTCATGATAATTATGGCAATGATTACGGTTTGGAAAATGAAACAAATTCAATTATAACATGAAATTTTAGAGAGTAGACTGACCCTAATTCACTTAATAATTAGTGTAACTTATTAATTAGTTTATGGAGTTAAAAGAGATTAGTGAATGACATAGTAGCTACAGATGCTGGATGCAGTTACATATTTAGGGTTCCGGATCTATTTAGTCATCTTCTTCATCTTCATTGTAGCTTGGAATGTAAAGGCCTCTGTGGTCTATTAAGAAGTGTACTAGTACTATTAGCTTGGACCTAGCATAGTTATTAGTTACCAGATTGTTTGTCCATTCCTTGAATAGATGGGTACTCGGCTTAGTGATGTGTCACGAGCTGGTTATCGGACATGTGGTTGCATAATGTGTTGGGGTACCCACATCTCCATAGGCCCAGTAATCATTCGGGAGAACGCCTAATTTGATTAAGTAGAATGGAAAGGGCCCATGTCCGGTGACAAATAAGGTGACCTGTCTAGGCCAGCATTGATGAATTTGGGTGACCTTGGGCAAAACTTAGTAAACTGGTCTTCCTGTTGTTGACTGATCCCAACTGGTTTGCCATGTTTTTTAAGACTCCTCTGTAGTGATTCTTCAATAGTATGAGCGTGGGGTTGGTAGTAACACGTACGGACCCTCAAGAGAAGTAGCTTCTTTGGCCAAGCTGTCTGGAATTTCATTGCCCTCAAGACCCACATGGGCCTTGATACATGACATCTTTATTGTGTTGGTAGAATTAAGGATGTCCTGAATTGATCTTGCAAGTGGGCTGGTGGTGGAAAGGTTGCCGATTGCTATGATCCTTGATTGGCTGTCAGACCATATGGTACATTTTTGGCTCCATTGGATTGCCCAGTTAGCCGCTTGCTGTACCACACACAGTTTCGCTTGGAAGACCATGTTGTTATTATAAATGGGAAATTTCTCTGAGTGCTTGATATTTCCATTGTGGATTAACACAAATGCAACTCCCACTCTGTCTTCCATTTTCGAGCCATCTGTAAAGATGTAGTACGTTCCATAATTGATATTTAGGTGATCTTCCATATTTAACTTGATCTTGGTGTCAGCGTTATATTTTCCAGGATAGATGGAGAGTTTGGCTATTTTGTCCTCGATACTATGGTCTCCACTGGAATTAAACAAATATTTTAGCTGGGCCTCCTTGCTAATTTGCACATGCAAGGGGCAGAATGCTTGCTATAACTTGGAGTGTCGAGTAGCTGTTGTTCTGAAAACTCCAGTAATATTTAATAGAAACTGCTTTTGGATTTTATTCAAGAGTATCTGATTCTTGACTTGAAGGTCTCGCCCCCAGACAAGGGACCCATGAGCAATAATCCTCTCGGCAAGAGTCTTATAGAATATGATCCTCTGCTTTTGTGAGAAGCCCCAACTAGTGCCTGCCAGCCTGAGTAATTGTTGATAAATTCTGGAGGCACCCACTTAGTAGTTACAAATACGACCGTAGTGCTCGAGAAACCAGGTCAGCCTTACGGTGATTATTCCCTCCCTCATTTTTGTCAAAATACTTGTAAGAGCAATTAGTCTATACCCATTGAATTCATCAGAAGATTTGCCCTACTTATGAATTAGAACAATAATAGATTTCTTCCAAATTTCTGGTATATTAGAGTTCCAGCTTCTGTTGAGCACCGTTAAAAGCACTGAACAACCATTTGGCCTCGACTTCTTAATAAAATCCAAATGAAGACAGTCTTGTCCGGGGTTTTCTCCTTTTTTACAGTATTTTATGGAGTTTTAAAGTTTATATTTTGTAATATCGGCACTAAACACCAACTGAATCCGACCAAGACAGTCTTATGAATGTTATTTTTAAACGCTTTCTTTTTTATCTCTCACAGGATCTTGCCCGAGTCTCTGTGATTTAGAATGAAAAGAGATAAAAGCTTTTTCAACGTCTTTGTCACCATTTAAAACATCCCTAAAGGGTGCCCTAGTAATTTGTGAAGAAACAACCCTTAGGTTGTTAACATATTTAAAAACTTTCTTGGAATTTAATTTATGATTTATATTATTGATGAAAGAATTAAAACTTTTCCGCTTTGCCTCACAAATTTCTTTTCGAAGGTTAGAAACACATTTCCTCCAGTTTTGTGCTTCCTCGGTCCTCTTTACTGCTCGGCAGAAATACGAGCATTGTTGCACTGGTCTCTCAGAGCCTGGAGGTGTAGAGACCAAAAAAGCTTATAATTGCATGACTTTCCTCTAGGAGTCCACTTTTTAGCAACTTAGTGGATTGTCTCACAGAATCTCTTAATCGAATCATCAATGCTCCCAGAATGGAGAATGTTATCTTTAAAACTATATTCTAGGTCTGCAGTAAATGCTTTCCAGTTTGCTTTTTTAAAGTTCCATCTACTTTATGGTCTGTCTTTCTAGGCATTTCTTTTTAGGGGAGTATTTTCCTTCATATTTGTAATAATTACTCTGTCTTCAGAGCCGGTGTCGTAATATACGTTTCTTACTGTATTAGGAATAAAATCGTCTGAAACTATAATAAGATCAGGATTTGTAGAGCTACCGTTGTAATGGAAGTAGGAGAGATCATCAGATGAATGACATAGAAGATTTAAAAAGATGTTGAGTTGAGAAGATCTTCTGTTATTCTATCTGCACTGTTGTAGTAGGCATTGTTCCATCTGGTGCTATAGGCATTAAAATCACCCATTAGCACAGTTTCTCAGGAAAAAGAGAGAGTGTCAAAATTTAATTTTGTGATACATGTTGCGCTGTAGCACATGCAAAATTTATTATTAATAAAAAGTAATAAATAATGTTATCAAATAAAATTTTCAAGTAATTTACAAATCTTTTAATAATTTATAAAAATACGTTTAAATATTTAAATAAAATTTAAAAGAAATTACTTTCTTTTTTAATACTTTTAATTAATTGTTCATTTTTGAGTGGATTTCTCGAAGCATTGGGAAGAATAAATAAAAATATTACCCTTTAGATTATTTATGCGAAATTTACATTAAAATCTATTTTATTTGTTTATTAGAATAAAGTTTTTCTCAAAAGGAAGATTAAGCAAAAATACCAATATTTTAATGTCAGTAATGTATTGAATATCCTTTTTTTACATTATTAAATATTACTTGTCTGAATGTGGTGAAATTTCATTTAAAAGAGGATTTTGTCTCAAATTATAAAATTTTTAACATTGTCAATTAATCCTTTTTATCACAAAATTTATTTCAAAATCATGCAAACTTGAACCTTGTTTATGATCATTTCAAAAATCCTCCCATGTAATGCATTTATCATTGGAATATTTGACAGGTATTAAATATAATCAATCTTAAATTCAGTAAAGGAATAAATACCCAATGAGAATAGTTTCTCTAAACTTTGATTATGAAAGATCTTCATATCGATCATTATATTATATTCCAATTGCTCATCAATCATTTTTAGAATCAATATTAAATGTAAATAAAATATTCATACTTTTAAAACTATAACTTGAAAATAATCTTTATTGATCGTCATTGTAAATATACTTTTTTTTATTAAATTATATATTTTTGAATATAATTCGATAGAGATTATCAATCATTGTGAATTTCAATATAAAAAATCCTAGTATATTATTCGCTTAACTTGCTGCATTACTATATTGTAACATGTCCTTCTATCGATAGTTACATATTGCACTTCAAATTTCATTTGTACTCAGGTTTTTTAGAGTGCCACGAATTAGTAGATTGGAGAATGGAAGCAACAAGATTCTTTTAATTTTAAAGCTAAAATAATTTTTACAAAAAAATCAAAAAATTAATTTGTTAGTTAAAAATAAAAATTACACATTTTTAATTTAAATTATATATTACGGTGATTGAAACATTTACGTATTAATTCCTTACGTTACAAAATTAAATCAATGAATGATGAGTTTTTATTGTTAATTTTTGAATATTTTTTAAATATACAATATTTATTTTTCTGTTTTTTTAGTTAAAATATATATTTAATGTTAAAACAATAATTTTTTAAAGAATATCTAGTTTTATTAAAGCTATGTATTTTGCTTATTTGAACAATATAATGCAAATAAAGTTAAGGCTTGTTTTTAAGCTGTAAATTTTCTAAAAAAATATTAGGGATACTTCAAAATGATTTTACTGAATTAGTCTGTTATCAAATTAACCAAAAAAAATCAGAAAAATATTTTGGGATTTCAGTTGTATTTAAATAATAACTTTTTGATACTTGTGTATAAAATGAAACAAAATTCATATAAGTAGAATTTTTGAAATATAATTGTTTACATTACATTTCATTATTTAAAAATACTTTTTATATGAAAAAATCCTAATTTTTTACTTTTATTTTTTTGAACATGATTTTATTAAAAACTTAAAAGTATTAAATTTTATTAACATGTTTTTATTACTTTAAATGTACTATTGCACTGAATTTTGTAATGAACATTGTTTTTTTGAATTCTAAATGCATAAATACCAGGGAGGATATTGGAAGATATTTTTTTTAACTTTCTTCTTTCATTCACTTGAAAATGCTGCAGATTCTAGTAAATCTTCAGGATTTCGATGCTTATCCCAAATGCTTTATGTTGAATTTGTTTGTTATGTTCCCAATATCAAGCGTCAAATGTTCAGCATTAATCAAGCCTCAAAAATTCTGAGATGATCGGAACTAATTACTATGTAAATGTGTTATATAAGTGAATTTCAAGAATTATAACACACAGGCAAATACAAAATATAATGTGGCTGCTTACTAATTAATGGAGCTATTAACCAATAAAAGAAATATAATCATAATTTTAGTGGTTAATTTAAGGTCTACATAAGATAATTTTTATCATATGCATTTTCAACTGCTATAGAAAGATAGATAAAGGGAATTAATTTTTTTCTAAATTTAGGACAACTACCATGGCAAACTGGATTCATCCACCTGTACATCTTTGTTACCTGGTGAAGTGTCCTGGTCGCTCCTTGGCTCCGGGCTGCAGTAGACGATATAAAACTGCACTTACACGCTTTCTTAGCACTTTCTATCTGCTTTCCATGACTTTAGTAGGTGGTAACAAACATTTCAAGACCTGCACTAAGTGTTCTTTGGTGCAGGCCTCTCCTGACCACATTTTATCTTGCTTGGGGCTTATCAAGCAAGACCTAATTCGGTATCCCCTTCTGGTGCTTGAAATTTTTAGGATGAATGGACTCGTGGACCCGATTTTCTGATCACGGGGATTGGAAACAAAAACAGATATTGGGAAATTAATTATAAGAACAAAATCCTTCAAACTGTGTATTTTTCGACATTATAAACAGTTATTAATATTACTTTTTAACAATAAATCATATTAATTGTAAATTATAATGAAGTTAAATTTTAGATCGTTATTTCTGAACAATGCTTTTAAGTTGGAAAATATTTCATAATCAATGAAAGTTGTATTGAATGAGGCTGGAATATCAGTTGCAAGACTTCCCATGAAAGATTTGCAGTTGTATTGTCAGAGATCAATATCATTGTGACAGAGAACAATGCCTTTCAAAAGCCACATATTAGGATTCCAATCCATTAGTACATGACTTCATCAAATATTCCAACACTTTTATCTATGAAAATCGAAATTACTTTGTGAATGTGAACATTAATATCCTCTCACAAACATGATCTGCATGAGCAAATTATTTCCAATGTTTTGTGTTGAGTGTTCATGTGTTGCAATTCTAAGTTTGTACGTTGAAAATATTTTGTAATAAATTCGATTTTTCAATTATTTATTTTACAAAATCGAATGCATCAAGTTACAGGAAATACAACTCTAAGTTACTCTTAATACTTCCTGTATATCTGTAAGTTGTAGGAAGTATTACATGTGATTACAGTACCTTAATATTTTTATTTGTAAATAATTACTGTAATTCACATTACTTCATGTAAAGTAATGCAGCAATATCTTATTATTTCATAATCAAAAGTCATGGTCCAATCAAGTTTAAGTAAGAATCCTAGTAATTAAAAAATACCATTAAATATTAAATGCAATTTGGACAAATAAAAACTAACTATAGTGGGATTTAAAAATTTAGCAATTTTATAGTTAGAAAATAAAAATTAATATCTTCGTACTTGACATACTAAATGTGGAAAGATTTAACATTTTGTGAATCAGAGTTAGTTGGAAAATAAATACCTCATTATAGATATTCGGAACAACACTACATGTTTAGTAGCTGTTAAATTAATGTAAGTGTATGCAATATTTGTACTAAGTATTTTCTTCAAATAGAAAAACGAAGTGAAAATCTATGTTTTGTTGGATACCAAAGCATGGTATTTTAGATCATCAGTTTGTTTTTTTGTTGAAATAAGGGAGATATGTAGAACAATTATTCAAGCTTGTTATTGCATAATTTGATAGTCCGGTATTGTTCTCAAAGTGTTGGTATGTGAGCTTGTTACCGCTGAAGCAATAAATTTGGTTTTTTCTGAGTGGTATTATTGACTCCTTGCTGGTGAGATGGTGGGATTGGTCCTCGGAGCGGTTTTATTGGATCTTGTTGAAGCGATGAAGTTGAATCGCTTCAACTAGCTGAGCTGGTAGGACGGTGGAAATGATCCTAGGAGCAGTTTTATTGGCTCTATTCAAATGCGACGGTGAGGATGATGAACGACGCTATATGTGCGCCATTACATTCTGCGACTTTCTCTATTTCAAGTTTAAAAATAGCTGAGATGATGAAGACCGGCGGGAGCCTCCTTATTGTAGTGGGGATGTCTAGGGGATTGTTGAATAAGGATTGAATAATAACTAACAAAGATATTTAATAATGCAAAAGATTAGATTACAGGAGCGTTTTTAGTACGCCCTCGCTTAACTATCTGCCCGCGCAATGTGTAGGTAGATGATGCCTCTTACTGCAACATATGCCTCTTATTGCAACAAGTCAGAAAACTTTCCAAATGGTTAATAAATTCAATCAATCTCTCAATCATCAAGTGCTTCTTAATTTCTAAAATTCAAGTGAAAAATATCTATATTTGTTAGTTGTTTGCTTACACGTAGTGGAATTTTGGACAAAAAATATATGTATCAATTAGATGGTTTTTGGTTGGATAAAAAAATGTAACCATTTCTATCAGCCATCTAATCCTTTTCTAGATCCACAAATAATGAAAAACATTAACAGGGAGAGACATCCATTTTCAAGTATTACTCACAAGAGTAGTGTGCATTTGCCGGAGCTGGCGCATTACGTTTAGACCATAATCTCGCCCCCATAAAATTTCCACCCACTTTTTAAAGCAATGGTCCAAAAAACACCATAAAACTCCACCTACTTTAAGAGAGTAATGGCCCTATGTCAGCCACTAAAATCGAAACCACTTTTAGAAATGGTATAAGAAAACGCCCTAATTTTTCCACTCTTTTTAAAAACAATGGCTCTCAAATACCCCATTAAAACATCACCCACTTTTATAAAAGTAATGGCTCTATTTCAAACATACCATTTTTATAAAACAATGGCTTAAATCTCGCTATTACCCACTTTTAAAAATAATGGCTCTATTTTATTAACACATATTATTCGGAAAGAGCAAGCGAAAAGTGGCGGAAGGGTACCCCCTTCGGTGAGTACCTCCTTTTGAACAGAACAATAATTTTAAAATATTAATTAAAATATTTAAGCATAAATATAAGCGAATCCCCTTTGCTGTAAAGCACCCTTTTTATTGCGTTGGAAAATTATTTATTGCCCACATTTATTTAAAAAATAGTAAAACGGTTCGTCAGGTCAACAGTACCAGAAGTCAAGTTCCCACAGCTGTTTACGATACCTAAAACCGGAGTTCCAGTATCATTGACCAGGCAGGGCAAGTGAAAAGCATGGCCTGCATTTATATACATTAAGGACATCACAAACACAACATCTAATAGGACTTAGAGACCACAAGTCTCAACATACCACTGATGTTTCGCTCCATGTTGATCCATAAGAGGGCTTAACGCAAATAGAATAAGGTGTGATATTTTATCTAAATTGAACAAACTTCTTTAGATCGAGTTGATTTTAATGATTTTTAGAGCATTAAAATCTAATATTACTGTTCGAATTGAAACATTTGCGTTGGTTGAGACTTCTCGACATCCTTACTCCCCAAATACACAAAGAAAAGAAGTTTCAAATCATTGAGTTTTAAATATCTGACGCCATTTTATCACATCTTTGTGGTAACGATATAAGACAATCAGATATTTTCTTGAAAGCCTTTACTCCATCTTCTAATGAACTGAATGCGTTTAATTTATTTAACAATTCCATTTTGTGTTTATTATATGAGAAAAAATTTTTTTTCCTTAAATGCTTTTAATATTTAATAGGTAAGAAAACATTATATAGATATCTACTCGCATAACTTTTATTTGTTTCTTTTTTAACGATTCTATCACGTCTATATTTAGTATGTCAAGAGGTAAGTGAATAAGTGACCCATTTTCTAAGTGAATTAAAATTTTATCAATATGAACTGCAATATCAGAAATCAGGTATGCTATTTATAGGTTCTAATACGTAAAGAATTAATTTTCTCCATTTATTTATGGAGTTAAAAAAAATTCTAATTTTTCAATGTTTAAGTAGGGGTTTCAATTTACATTGACCTCCAGTGAATACTGATAAGGTTAAAACATTATTTTGTTTCCCATACACAAATAAAATGATTGATTCTTCATTGACATGCATTTCCTTATCGAGAAGGACCTCTTTACCTTTTTGTAATCGTATCTTTGGTTTCTCATTCATGTTATCACATGCAAAGAAAATTGTTACTTTCATATACATATTGTGTGGTAATTTTAAGTTTGAGTCTAAGAGTTTTGAAGTAAATTTATTGAAGGGAAAAGTCTTGAAACTATTACCCGCAATTTGTACTCCTCGATTTTTAAAGGTACATAATGTTTTAGTATCAACATAATATTTATTAGAACAATCTGTATCATATTGAGGTCTTTTCACACCTGAAATTCTTTGATTGTGAGCTTAATAGTTTTTATTAATTTTATTCCATAGAATACAGTAATAATCAAGATATTTTTTAGTAACTACTTCGTTTACCTTTACAGGCTCTTTCATATTTGACACTAATTTATTGTTAGCATCATAACAATCATCGTTTAAAATCAAAGCATTTTTTCCAAATTTTTTTACTGACACCATCGTGACTAGCGCTCGGAAACGCAAAATGTGCGTTTGATCTATTTTTAGTATTATAAGCATCTCCATGGAGCGTCAAGGCATTATTTTCAAAATATCTTCTATTCACAACATTTTTCTCAGATTCCAGATCCTTCAAATTATTTATCATTTTACCTTTAACATCAAAATTTCCTTGAGGTGAGTGGAGAACTTTTGCTTTGTAACAGATCAACCATTGTATCTACATAATCCCTAGTTGCAGAATCAGACATGTCAACTGGATTTAAAAGATTGATAATTCTTTTTTCATTTGCGTCACATTGTTAAACATTTTCTGAAAGAACTAAACTTTTGTTGGACAAATCTCGAATGGATGACTTCATATTCTTTCTACATCTATCTACGTAAAATTTTGTGGTTACGTCATTATTTTTCGAAGGTTTTCCATCATTCCTTAATATCTTTTCTTCCATATCATAATTACCGTCATGTGTCAGTTTAAACCCTATTCCTGGAATGCCAAGTGATCCTTCTTTAAGTTCTTCCTCAAAAAAGAGATAATAGGCTGTCACTTCTTTATTTTAATATGAATAATTTCAATAGTCTTCTGACTATTAAAATTAAAATTCAATCCACTTATAGCTTTAATGTTTTGATCATGGTAATATCTTGATTCTTTATGTTTAAATAGGATTTCTTGCGTTCTCGTATGATGAAATAGATGACATAATTCTTGGTGATGTTGTTTCTCAATCTCCAATTGAACTCTATAGTCAGGTTATTCATGTCTGTATAATTTTCATGGTGAGCAACTTTAAAGCAAATGATTGGATATAATTTAACAAAATTGAAATTATTGACCATGCACCCTCTTTCTGACGTAATAGTGTTGAGTCCAGATTCCAAAGAGCTGTGTATAGCCGATTGTAATAACCTTTCTTAAAATTCATCATGTAACTAACAGTTGGAACCCTTACATTATTAACCATCAGCCAACATTCCATCATATGTAAGTTGTTGAATAACATGTTCTGTTTTGCATTTTCATATCTTTCAGTGTATTGTGGTATAACGTATAAGGACGATGTAGCATTTATGGAGTAAGACCAGCTTGAATTCTTTAAGAAAATATTCGACTTTACAATGCTACGTTGGTTCTAGTTTATTTCTACAGGCTTATCTAATAATCTTAACTCTTTACATTTTGCAGCTGCTGAGTTCATAAATCTAACATAAGAATGTCAAAGTGATATATCTTCCACAACAACTTTGTAATCCCTATTTTGCTCATCTGTGTACAGCATATTCTGACTATGATTTTTCTGAAACTCAAACTAGACTTGGAACCCTGCGATGACCTTTTTGTACTCATTGCATAAATCAAATACGTATTTTAACAGGATCCATATATTGACAGTTTTGCTATTTTGAGTAAGTTTACATCTCTCTTTGAATCCTTCATCATACTCGTCATTAGTTCCTAATTTTTCGAAAAATTCAGTTATCTTAGATTTTGATTTTGTCTACCAAAGTCCAGTCATATTTCAAGGGTTTTCTGTCCACTGTGTCCGACATATCTAGGTACAAGTAGAAGAGCATATTAGTAGCTTCCGAAGTAGAATAATCTGGTGTGAAATGAATTAGACCTAACACATGTCGCATGAGAGCAGAATAATTAATGCTGGCTTCGATTTCAGTGTTGACTAAAATAAATCTGTTGGCGTTTATTAAACAACCTCCATTCATGAGAGCTTCATTATTATCCGCTATTACCGCTCCATTACTGTTAATAATTTTTAGTTTTGTTGTAAATATCCTTTAGAATGTAAGATATTGGAGTTAGTGTTTTGTATAAAGAAATGGTAAGTGGCATTCTCAATAGAATTATCGATATTTTCATGCCGCACTTCTCTATATTTGAGATTTTCGATGTTATCATCGTAATAATAATCGTATTTATTTAAAACAAATATCTTACTCATTTATTATACAAATATTTTCTACTCTTCATGATTTAATAGCTATATTGCTATTAAATCAAATCTAAAAAAAGTCCAGCTCAATGTTTATTCTTCTTTGAAAATATCTCATTCAACTTATCATGGACAAACTGTTTGGCTTTACATTCTAATGTAGAGAGATTCTGCAAAAACTAAGGACATCTGAAAAGAACCCTCTTCCTTGTATCTTCTTACTCTTCTTTTGAAGCCTATGTTTATTCATTTCTTCATTTAGAGGGCAATAAAATTGTATTGTACTTCTTGCTTATTGAGGTGAATTAAATCACCTCTATGGTTCGTTATTTTAATTCTGATTCTGTGAACACTCTCCATCCGAACAGGAAAGAATAGAGGTTTTCCAAATGATTTTATGATTTGATTGCCTGGAGGATTAACATTCGTAAAGGAATAGATTACGTTTGAAGAGTGAAAGCCGTTGATGTAGGCTCCCTCCGACACATCGCAATGCATATAAATGTTACCACGCCCACTGGATAAGTCGGCAATATACTTACATACCTGTTCAGACTCTTCATATACTTTGGATTCGAATCCTAACAGTTGATATAAGTTATTGCATTTTGCTAAATCAAAAAATCTTATGCATATCTTTAAACTTGATGTCAATTCTTTGTCGTTCCTCAACTATACCAAACAGAATTGGCAGATCGCTCCCATAAAGTTTCAACATGTAACGATTCAGTCCTTTAACAGTGTAATTTCCATCTGGGAGCGACAGATCTAACCACTGATGTCCATCATAGTATGAAAAGGTCTCACCTTTAATATTATCCCAAGAAGCGTACATTGAAAAAGACTGAAGGGCAATCTGCTTAAGCCTAAATGATCTGGAAAATTCAATTGCAAAATCTTCTGACTTTTCAGAGTTTTTTCGAAACAATATTAATAACACAATTTATATATAGAGAACTTTTTTTTCATTATAGTCACTAGGTTCTTGGGTAAAAGAATATGAGACATCTTCAACAGATTTACCTTTGATACCGAGGCTGGGAGTTGTAAAAAGCTTGAGTTATACCCTATTTTTTCACAGAACTTTTAGTTATTTCTTAATACTGGTGGGAATTTTGTAAATATGTTCTCTAAACGGATCAAAGTACTCAGCGAAATTGTTATTAGGACCTTTATAGTAACATACCCAGTGTGTACCAGGTCCTGTAGCTATGTCCAAATTAATAATACCGTTCTCAAATCATCTCATCTGTTTAGATAACAGAGTCGAAGTGAAGACACCCCTAAACCCTTTTTCTTGATTCCAATTGCCTTCTATTACTTCATTGGATATTCCCAGTTTCGATAGACTCCCTTTCCAAGGGGCTTTTTTTGAGCACAACCTGATCCTGAAATTTTATCCAAAGCTTTCTTTGCTCCCCTTCCAGCTGCAACACTTGCGGCACCTAAAGCCAACGCCTTAGCTCCGGCAATTAATAGGTAAAAAGGGAGCTAGAAATCCACCTGTTTTCTTGAGCTGTGTCTTGCTAATAGTAATTCTCTTTCCCTTTCCGATTTGAGCTATTTGTGTTTGAGTTAAATACATGTCATATTTAGATGGTTTTGTCCTATCTATTTGCAGGGAAATTTCTTCTTCCTGTTATGCATATTTCAATTTAGCAACCTGATGATAGCTTAGATGTATTTTGGTTTTTACTTAGTTACTCATTTATTTAATACGAAATTTTTATAGTATTCTTTTACTTGCTCTTTGTTTACAGTTCCTTCTCTTAATAATGCATCCAAAAATCAACGATTTGAGCATGTAACTTTTTACTCTGGGATCCATTGCATATTTTATCGGTGAATCGAGCCAAAATTTCCAGTTTATCTTCCACCCCTCTACCGAGGTATATTTCCTTTCTTTGTAAATCCTTTAGTCTCTGTCGATAATCCTTTAAAGTAATCATATGTTCCCTTTATTAATCAGCTATAGATAATAGTCTATTTTCTCTTTCCTCCTCTTTTTTGGTCATTCGAGCAATCTGACTCTTAACGTTTCCTTTTTTAACGACGAGCAAATTTTAAGTAAGTACTCTTTACTCAAATGATAACTTCTTGCAAAGCATCCTTAGATTCATTGTACAACATTGAGGGTCTTGGAAAATTATTTTTCTCTAAAAACTCTACATCCAAATCTTTATCAAAATAGAAGTTATCTAAAGTCGCTGGAACCGGTTCAATCGCAAGAGGAATCTTATCAACAGCATCTTTTATAGCCTTAAAATGTTCTTTTCTAGTAACATCTTGCTGTTAAAGTTTTTCGGTTACAGACTGGTGAAATTCAGACAATGATTTCTGCAAACCTATATTTGTTCAAGATTTTGTTCGTTGATCTTTCTAATCTCCGCCTGAATCTTAAACACTTTCAAGTCATTTTAACTTCTTCTCTTGGCTTCTTATTTCGCTCTTTTTGTAAAGCATTCATTTATTAACAAGCAAATGATTTCTTACTGGACACAAAATATATTTTACTCGAAGCAAAATATTTTTTACTGGATGCAAACATTTTCACATTAAATAAAGATGATTTCAATTGAATATTATACAGAACCAGAAGAATTAGCCGACGCAAATCAGCATTATTTATTACCGAAGCACCCTTTCATACTTCTAATCACAGAAGCTTAGGGTACTGGTAAAAAGAAATTATTACTGAATTTTATTTATAATTATCTCGAGTTTGATAACTTGTTCATTTGCGCTAAAGATATGTTTGAACCCATGTACACTAAACTGACAGAAAAGTACACTAGTTTGTGATATTGTGAATATTAAAGATATATTAGCAAAGTATCCCAGAAGAAAGAAGAAAATTTTGCTCGAGATATTTAAAAAATACGGCAAGAAAGAAACCTTATTCTCCTCTGATACAAAAGACTTTATAACAGTGGACGATCTGGACTCCTCTTACAAAAATGTTGTTGTCTTTTATGACTTTATGACAGATAAAGCCTAGAAGAGTATAGAACATTTCTTCATCAGAGGTAGAAGAAGAATGTCTCAATCATTTACCTCTCTCAATCCTATTACAGAACGCCTATTGTTATCAGGAGAAACTGTAACTATTTAATATTTTTAACCTCAAGCAGAGGGAAATTCAGCAGATTATAAGAGAGGTTGATGGTAGTTTGACGAAAGAAGAGTTCAATCCATTGAACAAAAAGTGATGCAACAACCATATGAATTTTTATGCTTGATATAGTGAATCCGTCTTTGAGATATCGGAAACAATATTTCATCCCTATAAATAAAGATGGAAGAATACTTACGAAAGAAAATCTGCGTGTATAGAAAGAGCTACCGCCATTATCATAAGATAAAGGTTTTGCTATCCATTACAAATTTCCTCAGCAGTTCACTGGTTTATCCGCTTTTGCGACGGTGCCCTTAGCCGCTTTGAGCTTAAGTGCCGGTATAGTTGAAGTTATAGAAATATCCATAAATATCGTAGTAAGGAAAGAAGAGTATAAGCAATCATGCAAGTTTTATAAACAACTGTTGAATTCTTTCAAATCAAATGCATGATCAGAAGAAGAGGTGTACAATAAAGAGGATGATTTTATAAACAATTCAGTCTACTTACCCAGAGAAAAATACATGAAACAAACCCAACTGAATGGCTATGAATATGTGAGTAAATAATTTTTTACATATTAATAAATGAAGAAAGGAATAGGTGTTGTTAATTCTGCAGTAAATAATTTACCGTTTGAAATGTATCTGAGTGGTCATCAATTTACTGGGCCAGGAACTCAATTGGTCAGAGGTAAAAGTAGATTAAATCCCGATTTGACATACAAAAAAAGGAGTAAGCCCATTAATAGAGTCGATAAAGTTGCATATAAACATGATGTGTGTTACCTAAAGAACAAAGATACTGAAACAAGAAATAAGGTGTGCGATTCAGACATGATAAAAGAAATTGAGGATATTCCTAATCCAACTCTCGGTAAAAGGTTAAATAGAGCTGTTGTGAAGCCAATTACCAAAGCAAAAAAGATATTTGGAATGGGCTCAAAAATATACTGCCTAAAATGTAAAACCCACACAGAGACTAAAAATGTACAGCATGCTACCTCTAAGAACGGCAGACGTATGATGAAAGGAATCTGCATGGATCGTGGTTCTAAAAAGAGTCGTTTTTTACCCCTACAGGGGTAACTCAAGAACCCAAAAAAGCTTATTACGATTCAGAGACTGGACAATGCATTATAAATTAACTCAATAGAAAAACAGGCTTAATTCGGAAAAAAAGTTTCAGATTTCTTACATCAACAAGATATTTACACAAAACATATACCACTCATCAGTAAGTTCAAAAGAAGGAGAACTTATGTGTCACACATTGATGATCAATGGCAAGCAGATTTGTTATTTTTAATGCCATTTTCAAAATTTAATGATGGCTACAACTACTTGCTAACAGTCATAGACATTTTCAGCAAATATTGTTGGGCTGTGCCGATTAGTAGAAGAATGGGAGAAGAAGTGATTAAGGAATTTAAGAAGATATTTAAAGCGAGAGTTCCTCTTAAAATCCAAACTGGCAAGGGGACCGAGTTCATTAAGAAAGAGACACAGCTTCTGTTTAAATAGAACAATATCCGCTGTTTCACTACTGAAAACGTTGAAATAAAATGCTCCGTGGTGGAATGATTCAACAGAACTCTAAACGGTAAAATTTGGAAACATTTAGTTGCTAAAAATATCAATAGATATATAGATGTATCGGATCAGTTAGTAAAAAATTATAACAACTGTTACCACACAAGTATAAATATTACGCCGGTTGAGGCCAGTCTAGAAGAAAACAGAGGTAAAGTCTACTGTAATTTGTTCAAAGAAAAGGTGAAAAATATAAACCCAAATACCAAGTAGGAAATAAAGTTCGAATATCAATATATAAAACGATTTTAAGAAGAGGATATCAGGCAACCTTTACAGAAGAAATATTCGTCATCTCTGAAGTATTAGAAACCAATCCAGTCACCTTTAGAATAAAGGATTTAAACAATGAATATGTAAAAAGAACCTTTTTATGAAAATCAGCAGGTAAGGTATGATAAGAAAGACAATGTGTACAAAATAGAAAAATTTTTCAAAAAGGTGGGGAATGAATATTTGGTGTTGTGTTTAGGTTATTAGTGGCTTTTCAAAGACTTTTTGAGCGATATTTCATCACAAGTCCGGGGACATATCACAAAACCTCTGAAGAGGTTGCATGATCTGAAGGTTAATTTCCAGTTCCTTTGCGACTAAGAAAAAGGGAAAGATGGAATAAATAGAGGAAAAATTCAAATCGGAAAATGAGGTCAGTTTAGAATCAACTGATTTGGTTGCCTATTACAGATCAGCTATCCAGAAGCTATTGATAGAGATGGAGGAGTTTGTTGCAAGTGGTTCAGGCAGGACGCTGGCCAGAATCAAAAACATTGAGGTGAGAATCAATAAGTTTAACTCGCTGAGAGGTGCATGCTATATTGATCGACCTAAAAGAATTAAAGCTAAAAAGCAGTCATTAACGTACAAAATGAGGATAATAAGTGTTTCAATACTTTTTGCACTGCACCCAGCGGGAAAAGATGCCCAAAGAGTCACGAAATATAAGCCATATGAAAATGAGCTAAAGTTCGAAGGCATTGAATTTCCTGTAAAAATGGAAGACAGAGCACTCGAAATGTTTGAAAAGATGAATACTCTATGATTGAACATTTATTCATACGATGAAAGTGGTAAATTATAATCTTTAAGAATGACTAAGAATAAAGTTGAAAAACATGTTAATTTGCTTAACATAAAAACTGAAGAAGGGAACAGCCACTGTTGTTGTATAAAAGACTTGTCAAAATTAATAAGTGTTCAATTAAGTAAACATGACAAAAGAGTATACCTGTGAAAGGTGCCTGTTATTTTATCACTCTGAGGTAGATCTGCAGAATCATGAAACAGATTGTAAGAAAAATAAGGCTGTTAAAATAACAATGCCTAAAGACGATGTTTCTTTAAAGTTCAAAAAATATCATAAATCATTACGAGTACCTTTCAAGATAAATACAGATTTTGAATGTTTAACGACTAAGATGGATACCTGCCACCCTGACGGAATTGCATCGTACATGCAAAAATACCTAAAGCATGAACCAATGAGTGTCTGTATTTACAGAAAATGTAAACATGAGGACTATATGCAACCCTTCACATATCGAGGGCCGAATGCTACTCATTTATTTTACAAAGAGTTGAAGTCGATAGCTAAAAGGATAAAGAAAATTTACGATAAGAAACATCCAATCAAAATGACCTCTATAGATGAGGAACATTCCCAAATGGCTAATATATGCCATATCTGCGAGTTGAATATCAGGACAAAGGCATCCCCCTATTCAACTAATGATGAATGGGACTATCAAAAAGTGAGAGATCATGACCATTTACTCGATCCGTCAAAATGTAAATCAAATTATAGGGGTCTGGATCACAATCTATGTAACCTACACTATAGAAACCCTTCCTTTATCCCGGTTTTAATCCATTATTTATCTGATGCATCCATAATTTATCTTGATGCACACCTGCTTATAAAAGAACTAGGGGGTGATAATGGAGACATTGACGTCATATCTAACACTGGAAAAATATATCTCATTCAGCAAAGAGGTGGGGGCAAAAATGGTAGAAACTGGTAAAGGAAAGAAAGTCAACCTCCCAGGAATAAAATTGAGATTTATTGATTCATTTCGGTTCATGGTCAGCAGCCTCGACACTTTATGGAAAAATGTGAACGAGTTCAGAGAGACTGCTAAATACAAGTCAAGGAAAAGCCAGATCTCGTCACCAGAAAAGGTGTATATCCATACGATTATATGGATTGGGAAAAACGCCAAGAAACCAAGCCGTCCTCACAAGAAGACTTTTACAATAGAATGACTGAGTCACATATATCTCAAGAAGGCTATGAACATGCAGAGAGAGTATGGAACGTCTTTAACATCAAACATTTAAGCCAATATTCCTATTTATATGCGAAGACTGATGTACTGATCCTGACTGATATTATTGAACATTTTAGGGATGTCTGCATTAAGACCTACAAATTGAATCCTGCATGGTACTTCACTGCACCTGGGCTCTTTTGGGATGCTATGTTAAAGTCCACTGGTGTAGAGTTAGAGCTATTAAGCAATTATGGTATGGTACTGATGCTTGAAAAAGGCACAAGAGGAGGTATATCTCAGTGCTGTAACAGGTATGGGAGAGCTAATAACAAATACATGAAGGACTATGATAAAACTATGGAATCTAGTTTTCTAATGTACTTAGACACCAACAACCTATATGGTTGGGCAATGAGTTAATTCTTGCCATATGGCGGTTTCGAGTGGGGAAATGCTGATATTGATGTGACCAGAATAGCGGATGACGCAGATAAAGGATACATTCTAGAGTGTGATCTGTACTCTCCTGAATACTTGCATAATCTCCACTCGGACTTACCATTAGCCCCTTAGAAGAGAATACCCGATCGTTCGAAGCAGTCTACACATCTAACAGCTTTGTATGACAAAGAGCGATACGTCATCTATTACAGGGTTCTAAAGCAATATTTGCAGCTGGGGCTAAAGTTGAAAAAGGTGCACAGAGTGTTGGAATTCAACCAGTCCAGTTGGTTACATAAGTATATAGACCTAAATACTCAGAAGAGAACCAGGGCAACCAATGGTTTCGAAAAGGACTTTTACAAACTCATAAGCAACTCGGTGTTCGGAAAGACGATGGAAAATATCAGGAAACGCCAAGATATCAGATTTCTGTGTGATTCCAAGAGAGTAGAAAATTTTATAGCTAAACCGAGTTTTAAAGATAGAACTATATTTGGTGAAAATTTGGTTGCTATACATATGAACAAAACTAAAATACTCTTTGAGAAACCCATATATGTTGGGATGAGTATATTGGATCTATCCAAGCATTTAATGTACGACTTTAACTATAATGTGATGAAGCCAAAGTATAGGAAGGATGTTAAACTGTTATATATGGTCACGGACAGCTTCATATACGATGTAAAAACGGAGGACTTTTATGAAGATATAAAAGGAATCATTGACTAGATTGATACGTCGAAAAATAATAAATATGAAATGTCAAGGGTAAATAAAATGGTTCTGGGAAAAATGAGGGATGAACATGCTGGAAAAATTATGGAAGAAATCGTCGGATTAAGATAAAAAATGTATGCCTGTAAGACTGAAACAAACTTGGTGAAAAAGTCAAAAGGAGTAATGAAATGTGTCGTGAAAAATAGGATTACTTATGAGGAATACAAGAGTTGCCTATTCAAGTGCGAAGTACAGCACAGAATTATGAATCTAATCAGAAGCATAAAACATGAGATTCACTTCATACGTGCAAATAAGGTCGCCCTCTCTGAGGAAGATGACAAGCATCATACATTGTAAGATATAATTAGCACATTAGCCCTCGGCCAGTACACTACAAAAAATAAGGTCTGCGAATAAAAATTATAATATAATAAATGGCTAACGAAGTAGATTGGAACGAATTTTCTAAAAAAACTCTTTCCGAAGATGTTTTGAGGGGACTGGCAGAACTTGTTAACTGGCGATATGGCTTCAAGTTCTCACCTCTGAGTGAATCATTCATAGAAGAATATGCTACTGAAAATTGGACAATTATCTCTAAATACCAGAAATTGTCGGAACATTTCATGAAAATACATGAAAACGATTTAGATTGGAAAAGCTTCTCCAGCTATAAAAAATGACAGAGAAGTTTATGGAAGAACACATCAATTTCATTGATTGGAAAGCAAAATCCCATTGGCAAAAGCTGCGTGAACCCTTCATTCAAAAATATCATGAGAAACTAGATATGGAGTTAGTATCTGGTTTTCAAACACTTAATGAAAATATGATGAGGGAGCATAAGGATCGACAGAACTGGCGATATATTTCCCGATATCAACCTTTCGATGAAGAGTTCGCTATGGAGTTCCAGAATAAAGTAGACTGGTGTTACATCTTTAAATATAAACTGCATATTCTGTCTGATCAATTCTTCTCTCTTCATTACAGAAAAATTGTTTGCATATTACTAGCCGAAATATGTAATCACGAAGCATTTATAAGCCCTTTCAATGAACCATAAAGGGGAAAAATAGAAATATATTTATTAATAGTTTTCGAGCAATTAAAAGATAAAGATTTAATATTCTTCTATTTTTTATTCATAAAACAGTTGTTTCCTCCAGCTCTTAACAAGAATCTCAATTACTTTTTTAAACTTTTCTTCTAAATTTCCTAAGCGTTCGATGAATTTAACCCTTTCACTTGGGGTTATTGATGAAAGTATCATTGATTGAAGCATCTGAAGCTCTGCTCGAAAGCTATAAATTAATGAGATGTGAGTGCATACCTTAACTAAATGGGTTTCCTTTTTATTCATTTCCTTTTGTTTATTTATATATTTGTAATCTTTAAGTACTCAAAATATGTCTCTAGTATATACATTCATATCCTCTTTGGAGAAAAAAAGAGGGCTTTAAAACCATTCATCTTGAGAGGGGGTGGCATCTGAGAAAAAGGGGGTGCTTACCGAAGAGGGCATCCCTCCACCTCAGTGACTTTTCGCTTATTCGTTCCGGATAATTTTTATGAGTGACTCAGAGCCATTACTTTTTTAAAAGTGGGTAATAGTGAGTTTTAAACCACTGTTTTTTTAAAAAAATTGTTATGGTTGAAATAGAGCCATTAATTTTATAATAGTGGGTGTGGTTTTAATGGGATATATGAGAGCCATTGTTTTTAAAAGGGGGTAGAAAAATTATGGCGTTTTCTCATACCATTAATTTCTTAAAGTGGTTTCAATTTTAAAGGCTGAAATATGGTCATTACTCTCTAAAAGTAGGTTGGGCTTTTTTGTTTGCTTTTTTTTGGACTATTGCTTTAAGAAGTGGGTGGAAATTTTATGAGGGTGGGCTTATGGTCTAAACGTTACTGCGCTAGCTCCGGCAAATGCACACTACTCACAAGCAATAATATTTGATTTGTTGTTTAATGTTCAATTGCTATAATGATTTAATTTACTTGGAAAGTTAAAATATAAATATGGTAAGCTCTCTCTTTTGCTTTAATTTATTGTTTGCACAACTCATGTTGAATTAGTAATTATTTTTGCTTTAGTAGAAACATCTTGAAACATATTTTAGCAGATAGCTTTGCCACTGATATAATTTGACACTATTTTATTATTAATACTTTATATTTTAAATAATAAATTACTGTTGATTCCTGATTATAAATTTATATATATAAATTCATTGAGTTGTTTACTATATTTGATAAAATATTCATTTCTTTAGATCATTAACATAAAGCAAGCAAGAATTACGATGTCAAGTGAAACATGATCAAATTAATTTTTCATGTGTAAGTGGTAGATAAATTGTTAAAATAAAGTATATAAATAATCAATAAAATTTACATTTTATATGTATTCATTTATCAAATTTTTACAGAAAATATTTGAATGTGTTTTGATAAAAACAATAATAATTGAATAGGAACTATTTTCCAATCAAAACTGAAACTTTTCTTATTATTTCTATGAATAATTTTTTATTTCTATGAGAATTTTTTACATTTAATATGTTTTTAGAGTAATTTCTATGACAGATATATTCACAAATGCTTAAAGTTGTCTTCTTACTAAACAGAAAAGTAGAGTCAAATAACTCTGAATGTTAAAGCCGCATACATTATTGTTAGCACAGAGGGAATATTATGTTACCAAGGCATCCAATTTAACTACAAAACAATTGGCACAATAAGTGGGACTAAAGGGAAAACGAATATGACACAAAATATTTGTGGCAGTAATAAAGTTTGAAATGATGTGGTGGATTGCTTTATTTATTTGTGCCAATAACGATATACTCGCATTCCTAATGAGGAGACGATCTGCTTTCCAAATTTATCTGCCGAGTAAAATAACATTACCGTGTATACTATAATATATTGAAATGAAAGTTGTGTTCGTTTATTTTGATCAGTAATGAAAACATCAAAAATAGAATTTCAGTAACAGTACTTGTGATAG
This sequence comes from Latrodectus elegans, assembly GCA_030067965.1. Taxonomy (NCBI): domain Eukaryota; kingdom Metazoa; phylum Arthropoda; class Arachnida; order Araneae; family Theridiidae; genus Latrodectus; species Latrodectus elegans. Next base: position 95,061,401 of record CM057811.1, on the reverse strand, counting down.
GAGCTTCCGTGAAAATTTCTATGAATGATATTCATTGTTTAATATATTATTTCCCCTCTAAAGTAATTATATAATTTTGAATATAATATCTGTGAAGATATAATAATAAATAAAAATATAATTTATTCTGTATAAATAATTTTATTATTGATATTTTTTTATAATTTGAGAGTCATGTTATACTGGAGTAATGTTTTTGGTATCTGTATCTTTGATAGTTGAATCAATTTTAAAAATTGTACATAGTGATTTTTATATAATATGTTATACTCTCATGGTAGATGTTTGCATATCTACCAGGATAGTATGGATGACGATGTATGGATATCTTCTTGGTTACAACTTTTTTTTCTTAATATCCACAAGAGAGAAGAGCCCATTCGTTACATGCGGTGGCTAAAAATAGAGCGGGGGCTAATTGACTTTTCACCATTTTATTTAATAAACTATGAAATTCTAAACGCATCTTAATAACATAAAATCATTACTTCTTCAGGTAGGCTAAGAAATAACATTCGCTATTGGCAAATAGAGTAGCGTTTCCTTGTCTTTTATGCGGATAGAGGCAAAACCAAAATCTTTATTACCGCTAATTATATACATATATATATATATATATATAATATATATATATATATATATATATATATATGTGTGTGTGTGTGTGTGTGTGTCTTAGAATTTTTAATTAGCTTAAGTATTATAATGCAAATGTGATTACGTTAATTGAGAAATTTACATAAATTCGACATTTTACTTTCTTGTATACTCGTATTTGGTGAAAAACCTCAAAAAGAAAACATTTTAAATTTTATAATAATCTTATAATATATATTTAATATAATTATTTTCATAATTAATTTTTATTTTTAGAACGGAAAGGAAATTATTTAAAATTCACTACATAAAACTTGAATACATGAGCTAGATTTAAAAAAAAAAGTATTCCACGAATTCATTAATTACTTTACTGTTTTAAATTTAACAGAAACTTGCTTTAAAGATTTTTAAAAAATGTGTCTTTTAAATCTGTGTATAATAGTTTATATTTCTTTATAATTATATTAGGATTATCAGACACAAACGTTGGATATAAAAATATTCTCATTCTAACACACTATAAAACAATATTTATTATTTTGTAAAATTGTGTGTTTGTAATCTCAATAAAGCATAGACTACTTATTATTAATTAGAAATCATATCAAAAATTTTTGGAAGCACTTATAATAAAATTCTCTAATTCACACATTTATGAAATTATTTTGACTATCAATTATTTTCAATAAATAATATTTGCATACTGTACTGATGGGTAAGTAGATATTTGCTTATATATATATATATTTAATTTTTAAAGTTAATTTATGTAAAATATTCAATTTTAATTTATCAGTTAGCATTAGAATTTCTGAGTAAATATTCTTTCATGTTACCGCTTTTATATTGTAATATATCAGAGCAAGAAACCAGGTAAGTTAGAGGATAAAGTTCAATTCAACTATACTTAAAAATTTTATGACTACTAAATACCACATATTTTCCTATTATTTTGTAATGTAAATTTCAATGAAATAAAATTTTATATTGAATGTTTTTATATATCGTCAGTGATTTAAGATCAGATTATCTATTTTCGATTAATTCAAATATGCTTAATCATACAATTTTGATACCAATATTATCTTTGCAATTGCAATTGGGACCATTTAAATCAAATTTCTGCTTTTATAGCCTTAAAATGAAAGTAAACTCTAATAGATATAGCATACCTTTTGTATATTTTGGGCTTATTTAATAACAAAGATGCTCAAAATTTATCGCTGCAAATTCTCTTAACCTTGACAAAATTTTGTAGAATAATAATTGATAGCATTTTAATTTAAATTATATTTATAAAATAGCGATATATATATATATATATATATATATATATATATATATATATATATATATATATATATATATATATATATATATATATATATATATATATATATATATTACAACATATGAAGTTTGATATACTGAGCGCAATAGTTTATCTTTTAGCTAGATAAATATAATTATAGTAATTTTAACTAACACTAAAATAAATTTTGATTAAAAGTTATATTGTGTGTTTGTAATCTTAGAACGCGCGAATGCTTTTACTAACAATTGTAATCTGATATATCTGTAAGAATAAAATTCTCTTTGCAATCCATGATTTGGATTTCCATAATTCTAACAATTCTTTAGTTTAAAAATGAAATTAATTATGATGTTCGGATTTCAACAATACATGTATTCATTAGCATCCTCTAAGTTAACTCTCACTGACTTAATAATTTACATTGATTTAATTAATACTGTAATCTTAATTCATACATCCGTAAATTGTAAATTGAATAAAGTTGAAATACTTTAGAAATTATTTCAATAACATGGTGTACTAGAAATTCAGATATTAGTCATCTATAAGCCAATGTTTACATAGAATTTATAATTATACTGTAATTAAATTTATTCTAATTAAAGTCTCTATTTTTGTTTACTTTAGTACGCGTTGGTAAATACATTTTAAGAAATTAGCTATAGGAATTTCTTTAAAAGTAAAACATTAATTCAGTGATTAATCAGCCAAATTAATATGGCTTAGTGATGTAGAGAATTAATGTGCCTTAATAAATTGAACAAATAGTCTTAGCTACTTTTGTAATAACTGTACTGTAGCTACTATTGGTACTAAAGAATCTAAACGTAATATCAATTCGATTTGTTAACATATCGTAATATTGCATTAATAACTAACACTGTAAACATTTTTAATATTGTAAAAAAACAAATTCATACTTTTTAAAATTTTGCGATGTTTTTATTTTATTCAACACATGTTTATAAGTTCAATTTATTAAACAATATTCTAATTTATTATTTAAGGATATAAGTGAAATACGATTTTTAATCAAAATATTGATCTATATTTATTTTATTCAGTAAAAAGGGAAAATAATTTGAAATAATCATTTACAATTTTTAGAATTTAAGCTATTGAATTTATATATATAATTAATGTATAAATAAATACATATTATTTAGATAATACTTGTAAATTTAAAAAAATCACTACAAACTAATAAGCACAGATGTGTGCAGTGATTATAATTTAAGTTATGAAATCAAGAGTACAAGTATAATTTCATATGAAAACTCCTCTTTTAAAATCAATAAATATTATATACGCTAGTATTTAGCTAATATTTATAATATTATGCTAATAATTACAAAACATGAAAAAGTGCTACTCTCAATTTTAGATAGATGAAGGCTTTTATGTAATTTTAAAAATAAAATATGATCCGTTTGTCTTTTTTTCATTTGTTTCATGCTGAAAAAGTGATAAACAGATTCAAATTGTGTTTTCTTTGAAATAACGTGTGAGTTATAAGTAGAGCTATAAATATCTACATTCTTCTAAATTTTGAGATCAGATTAAATCCTGAAGTAAATTCAATATTCTATTACAGTTTTACGAACAACTTAAATAATTAAATATTTCATTTACTATTATTTCATTGAAATTTTACGACCTTTGCAAAAAATATCGGTATTTTATTGAAACACATTATTAGTTATTTATGTCTGTTTTCAATTGTTTCCCCATATTGAAATCTTATAAGGAAAGATTTTATTTTGACTTAATTTGAAGAAACTTTCTATTAACAAGATGAAAGAAAGAAATATTAATTAAAAGAAATATGTGTTGAATATGTTGGAAAATAATGTAAGAAGAAATATTAATTCATATATAATTTGTACTCATGTTCACAAATTTAAAAAATTGGAATTATATATATTTTGCCTGCATTTATTATACATTTAGCATTAATTTTTGTCCTGCTACTTCAAGATGAAGAAAATTTTTATTCCCAAATCATGTTTAAATTCGTTGGCTCACATTTATATAAACAATAAATGGTTGGTTTCGAAAAAGAAGTCTACCGAATCACATTAAAATTCTAAATTGGAAAGTGAAATTTGCATTGGCAATAACATTTTTCAATTAAGTTAGTTGCTGAGTTTGCTGGCTGCTGCTGGAAATATTGTAAAACTTGTTATATACTTGATATATTAAACTTGAAACATGTTGATAAATTTGATATAAATGATTTTCCACCTTGGTATTTTTTTTCATACATTTTCAGAACAGTTTTTTAACTTTGTTAAATTTCCTGAATGTTATCAAACATAGAATCATTAATTTAATAGTACCATAAATGAATTATAATCACTACTAGTAATTCACCAGGCTTTGAGTCCTTAACGCTACAAATGAATAAGCTTAAATCAATGGAAAAAAAAAACATTTTAATGTATTGCCAATGTTGGAAGTTTAATAATGTTTCCCAAGTGGTAATTTGATAGCCACTTTCAAAATAGTAATTGAATACTGAATATCTTACAAAAAAGCCCTTATGTGGGGAAAATACTTGAGTGCCCATTTCTGTTTCCTTGACCAAAGGCCCTGGAGTCCAAAGCATATATTCAGTTTAAAGCTTGTTCACGTTTAGTGGTCAGACTAATGCCAAAATCCAGAGTGTTTAGTTCATAAGTATGCTTGATATTAGGTACATGCTTCAATCATCATACGACCTACTTATGAAATGAAATGCTGAGTCAATCTTGCACAATCTGAGAAAAGATCATTGAACCCAAGTGCTACCATTAAGCCAACAGACTTTCAAAATCGTAACTAACAAACAGAAAGCATGTAGTATTTTGCGTTTTAAGGTTATCCTAAGGATTCTTCACTTTACAATTTCTGACTTACTGAAACAAAATACTTACACACAACATTATTTTCCTTTTTCAACTATGAACAATAATTGAAATCTCTAAAACACTTTATTTTCCAAATAATAGGAAATTAATTTCACTCTGCAGGATTAAAATCGTCATTTTTGACATTTAATTGCTTGTTTAAAATCACAAATTATATTAGCTTGCAAGTCATTTGTTATTTTTCAAAATGAATTTAGCACATGTGGGAACATACTGATTTCATTCTAATTACTAACTTCATTCAATTATTTCTAATTATTATCATATGACAAATTCAATCATAATCGATTTTGTTTCAAGGAAATGAGTAAAGTGAGATAAGTAGGAAATATTTTAATACATTTTTAGCGATAGATTCAGATTTTAATCAAAGAATCACATTTTTTTCCTAGTATTTTAATCGCCATATTTTAAAGATAACTGTTTTAAATTACAAATTTAACACAAAAGTAACTTTTCCTTTCTTGAATCAATACATCACATGTCTAATCTACAGGGATAAATATATCTCTACATCAAAGTGAATATAAGTCGGTAGCCTAGTCTTTTATCGGAATAGAAATCATCTGTCGTAAAAGCGTTACCCATAAATCTTTTGCAAGCTCTGAAACTACCCATAAAAGTTATTAAATTACAGGTTGAGCCACACAATTTTCCCCGGAAGTAATAGGATGATCAGAAATAAATGTACTGATTATTTATGGCTTAGGATATAAATGAAGATAATGTGTAAAGTGGGGGGATAAGTGTGGGTGAAGATAATTTCTTGATTATTTTACGTAATTTAATATTTTTTCGTGCTATTTGTTTAAAATTACTGAACAAATCCAATGTGTTTTTTTATTATAAAATTATGTATTTAGTAAAAATTTGAAACCTGAGAATTGGTTTTTAAATCCAAATTTATTTAAATTGAAATAAGCTTAAATTGTTAGATTCATTAAGTGTAACATTATATTATTTTAGCTAGAATAACTAAAAGATAAAGTCAACTACGATTTATATTCAAAATGGTATAATTAAATAATAATATTCTTAGGAAACTAATGGGTCTTGAATTATTACATTACCAAATATTTAGTTTACGCCGTGGTAGCCTAGTAGTTACGGCATTGGCTTTCTTTCCGGTAGAATGGTGTTGAATTCCTAATCCTACCAAAATCTTACCGAGTAGATTAAATATACATGCTCACTGAACAATTACGAAGGGTGTAATAGTCTGGAAAAAATTTTCTCCCCCTCTAGATCAAAGACAAAATTGATTGAGTGGATCATCTGTGGTGCCATCTATCGAAGGAATCTTTGAACAAATTCGTATTTTCACCTTCATAATTCTCTCATTAAACAAAAAACATGCCCGACAAACTTAAATTCGCATAGTCGTCATCAGAGGTATCTTGGCTTGTCCAAGTGTCAACCCAATATATTTTAACAGCGAAATAATTAGAATATCGAATTTCCTGAATATCAAGTAAGTGTAGTAATTTTTATAAATATTTTTATAAAGCATGTAGGTAAAAATTTTGTTGTGTAAGGTATTCAACACATCATTGTTAAATTATGCCTCAAAGACTATGAATAAAAAAGAGACCATAGCAACCTTCGAAAATAAAGTCCTCAGAAACAATTGTCCTGGATAAGAGCAACTAGAAATTAAAATATAATTCAGAAATATAAAATATTTTTAATGATATTATCAAGTCCATAAAACTAAGCAGAATGAGAAGGAAGGGGCATATAATAAGAGTGAGCTCAGAATAAATAAACATTAAAAGCTCTTAACGCAACTCTTTTTTTCAAGAAAAAAAAAACCTAAGGTGTGGTGAGGTTCTTAGGATGAAGACTTGGCTATTCTAATATAAGTAAAGAGCTAGAAATCAATTACTGGGTGCAAAGTAGAATGGGAAAATTTTCCAGGGAGAGTCCAGGCCCCCAGAGGGATATCATGTCAATGCTAATGATGTTCAGTAAGCACTTTTATGAATATTCTTCATTTTTTAAATAGTGATTCTAATTTATCTTGGTTAATTCTTTCATTAATATAAAATACGATTACATTAGTGTAACTTTTAACTGTTGATTAAACATTTGCATAGTTAGAATTATCTTATCAGAAATCCTACAATTGGATTTAGACAATACAAAGTGCATTCGCATCAGCACTTATGACGTCTTTTTTAATTAATTGTAATGATATAATTTTTAACAATCATTTGTCGTGATCATTCACTCATTTAGCCGATCTTCCATTAATAATCCAGTCGAAGATTGGTAAACTTTCGAAGAATCCCTTTCCGACACATAAATTTAATTCATTTTAATTATTTTTATTTAAGATATGATTCATATAAATGTATTGAGCCATGAAGTGAAATTCATTAAAACTTTATTAATTGTACAATTCCTTATTTTTTTGAAAATCTAATGTAACAAGAATTATAAGCTATTAAATAATTTAATTTACCCTTAGTTCCAAAAGTTGAAAATGAATCAAACATATTGATCAGAATTAAATTTGTGAATATTTTGCTTTCATGCACATATTTTTTAAGGATGTCTTTTAATTAGTTTTAAATATGGCAAAAACGTAACATATATATAAGCGTTATATATATATATATATATATATATATATATATATATATATATATATATATATATATATATATATATATATATATATATATATATATATATATATATATATATATATATATATATATATATATATATATATATATATATAATTATTCAGATTTAAACAATATTAAATTTTCGAAACATTATGATAACTTTATTTCATATTAGAGCACTTGGCAAAATATATTTTAGTTAAGAGCAATTACGCTAGTAAATCATATTGTATCTGAGCATATGGTTAAGAAATTTCATACTAACCGAAATTACAACTTTAAACTATGAAATCCATGATGTCAGAAAGTGCAACAATTACCATTTCTTCTTTAGAGCTATTTCAAATTCATTAAGGATAAATGAGGATGAGAATTATGAAAGCAGAGGTAAGTAAAGGAGCACACTGGTTTTTAAACATGCTGGCAGAGTAATCTATGCATTACATGCAAGTTATTACACCACAAATACACTTCCTTGAACAACTAAAAGAAAACAGACATTATTACAAAATCAGTTGGATGCATTTTTATAACTGCATTAACAATAAAATATTGTTATCATATATAGAATCTTCTTCACTGTGTGGAAACCTAACAAAACTGCTGATGGACGATAATTTTTCCATATCGTATTGCAAAATGTTTGGTGACGTTCTTGAACACTTTATGTGACTCTATGGTTCTTCTGGATTCCATGTGCATATCAGTGAATGAATGGATAAATCTTGACACTTTCAGGGTTACAATAAGACTAAAATGGGAAATAGTGTAATTAAAGCATGTGTGATATCAGTTTGATTCAGATTTTTGAAATGGTAATAAAAATAACACAAACTTCTAATTCTGGACCTTCTATTCTGTTTCAAAGCAGTGATTTTGAATAAAATCTTATTAATATTATTATGTCATAACAAATGTCATACGTTTAGAAAACATTCTTTGAATCTTTTTTGTTTTCATGTACTTTAAAACTGTTTGACACTACATTATGTACTGCTTTAACCACATATGATTGTTGAAAAGTATTTCCATATCAACCACATAATTGACAAACCAAAATAGTTTTCATTGATACATATTAGCTTGTTCAAAAGTGTAAACAAGGTAAAATTCCAATCATTTATCTCAATAAACGTGCAAATAGAAGACAAAAGTAAAATAGCTGAACTTGTGCTTAAAATCTGAATCTCTGGATGGCATTGTCAATACTAAACCACGGTGAGATCTTAATTTGCAACTCTAAAAGGTACAAGAGTATCTTTATATTCATTTGTCTAGAATTGTTTTGATAATATTTTAATCGTAATCACGCATGAATGCAACATACTTTGGATATAATACTTTGGAAATTTTCTGTTTTACTGGTAGAACGTGATAACACTGTCTTTTATATTACATAGAAGAATATATATATATATATATATATATATATATATATATATATATATATATATATATATATATATATATATATATATATATATATATATATATATATATATATATATATATATATATGTATATATATATATATATATATATATATATATATATATATATATATATATATATATATATATATATGTATATATATATATATATTATATATATATATATATATATATATATATATATATATATATATATATATATAATTTATACTTATATATAGAAGATTTGTAATATTGCAAATCAAATTTAAATCAAATGTTGCTCAATATTTAGCTTTTTTACTGTTATTATCCATGTAGCAAATCAAATCCTTTACAGTGCTGATACATATAGGGCAGCCTTTTTTCTATAAATGAAGCAGTGATTGTTAACTTTGATATCATATTCGTAAACTATACTCTATAATAGAAAGAAGTTTGGCCTAGAAAAAATTTTATCAATTTTTTTTCAGTTAATGTAATTAGTGAATATTTATCTGCACTTTTAACTTCTAAAAGTAAGAGAGTTTAAATATAGCATTTCACACATGTTTCATATCTAATCCGTAAGCAAGGAAGAACAATTTCAAATGAAAAGAAATCCTATCTTCTAAAAGTAAGAGAGTTTAAATATAGCGTTTCATGTTTCGTATCTAATCCGTAAGCTAGGAAGAACAATTTCAAATGAAAAGAAATCCTATCTTCTAAAAGTAAGAGAGTTTAAATATAGCGTTTCATGTTTCATATCTAATCCGTAAGCTAGAGGAAGAACAATTTTTAATGAAAAGAAATCCTATCTTCTAAATGTAAGAGAGTTTTTAAATATAACATTTCATGTTTCATATCTAATCCGTAAGCTAGGAAGAACAATTTCAAATGAAAAGAAATCCTATCTTCTAAAAGTAAGAGAGTTTAAATATAGCGTTTCATGTTTCATATCTAATCCGTAAGCAAGGAAGAACAATTTCAAATGAAAAGAAATCCTATCTTCTAAAAGTAAGAGAATTTAAATATAGCATTTCATGTTTCATATCTAATCCGTAAGCTAGGAAGAACAATTTCAAATGAAAAGAAATCCTATCTTCTAAAAGTAAGAGAGTTTAAATATAGCTTTTCATGTTTCATATCTAATCCGTAAGCTAGAGGAAGAACAATTTTAAATGAAACAATTTGAAAATATATCTTATATCTAGGCAAAATAAAGAATCGAAAATTATTTAAAATATTTTTTCATCAATTATTTTATAAATGTTTAGAAACTAATAATTTTAGATAAAATAAAAGAAACAAATATTTACTGTTAAATTTCTATCCCGTAATTTGTTCCATAGAATTTGAAATTTGTTTATGTCTCTTGAACTTCTTAAAGATATTAAAAGAAATCATTTTATGTAGTCTTTTGAAAATTGCTTACAAATGAAATTCCTATGCTATTATAAAACTCAACATTTGATAGCAAGTTACTGAGAATTAGATAAGAGACATGTAGCCTTAGGATTAGATAAATAACTCAAAAGCAGAATATAGGTTGAGCAAAAATATCATGGAAGAAGCCTGAGGAGAGAAAATAATGTCATCCTTTCTTTGAATATATATATGTTTTTAAGTGGATGCCTAAATCAGTCATTAAGGATAAATCACAAAATTTCTTTCCTTATAAAAATGCTTGATAAAAGTTAAATGGAAATATTTATTTTGTGTTTTTGTTTTATAAATGTGAATAAAATATTTATAAATATAAATTTATATTGATAAATATAAATTGATTTTTTGATAAAACCAGGGACTTACAAATATGATTACACTGCATTTTAATAATGTTATATATGTATCATGTATTAAAAAAAACAGACAAATTAATGCGTTCTAAAACAGCAATAGGTAGACTTTTTTGATTCAAGAGTTACTTTTATTTGCTTACATTTCATGGGTGTTAAATACGTATACTTTTAGGTATGAACTAGCTAAAAGTATACGTATTCCTTTCCCAAAAATCCATAAAAATTAGTATCCTTAATTTCATCAAAATGTTTTGTTGGTCCACCAGCCGATCACACTCGGTCCGTTTAATGCCCAGCCATGATATAAAATAAGCCAAAACTGATAATAATTACCTTATGATTAATGAATCTACATGACAGAATTAAGAAATGCACCTACCTTTACATGATACATACCAAATTTTTTTAAAAATGAGATATCATTATTTTTCTGTGGGTTGTATATAATAGATAGGTAATGGCGATTGACATTTTAGCTTAAGTTTAATAAGTTTTAATAAGTGTGATTAGTCATATTGATGATAATTGAAACTTTCCTACGAATTTATCATTTAATGGAACATTTGAAAGTGATTATGCAATTTAGAAGCAATGACTGACCGGAAGTTCTCCAATACGTGACCTGCTCTCTCAAAGGTATCATTTCATGTGGAAGATATTGCGACCAAGACCTATTTAACGTACCCTAGACAATTTTATGGAACCTGGCAGATTTTCAGTTAAGCCAGGAATCAACCACACTATCTTCAGGAGTCAGAAAGTTAATTTTCTCAACCAGACTACAATGGAACAGTTATCTTTATTTGTGAAAATTCCTGCTTTTTTTAAGTATAAACAGTTAGATTTGTCATGTTATATTTTTCTATTAGCATATATTTTCATTGAAAAATAGTTTTCGTAATTAATTAAGGAAATTTGTATTTTTTAAGCGTTCCTTTCCCAAAAATCCATTCTTTTGCCATTATCAATATTTTTTGATGAAGTTAATGATGACGGAATTCAATTTTGAACGGTCTCTTTACTAATTGATTTATTAAAATGTTCTCTTTTCCTTATGATTTTTTCAGTTTTCTAAGTGTTTTCAAAACACTACGTCGGATAGCCCTGAATTTATTTGTCGAAATATACAAAATGATAAGCCATGAAAACAAATAAAATACATAAAGATTATAAAACTTTCTGAATTTTCTTTTAAATTAATGAGAAATACTATTGGTAAAACGACTCTTCAATAATTAAATATGTGTTATATTCATTTCACGAGAATAGATGACACAAGATAAAATGACTGGATTGAATTATATATATATATTATGTATTTTATAAAGAATATTATAGATAAATTTTCTTTGACATTTAACGTCATTGCGGGACAGTTTAACAGTTGAAGGGCACTGTGCTCGTTTCAGCTTCCTAACACTTTTGTCTTCTTGGAGGAAATTTCCATTGTGTAGGATAATATTTAAGCATCGTAAAAAAAACTGATTCCCAAGAATTTAACACAAAAATTCAAACTAAACATAAAAACAATAACTGTAGATAATTATACTAAATGTATTACTATTTATTAATAATCTAATTTAAAACAATTACATGAAAATGCATCTAAATTTGAATTGTATTCAAATTTTATGTTTCATAGATTTTTAAATTTTCACATCACTTAGAAGATATTATCTTTGTTATTTCACCTGCACACTTCCCTGTACCTAGTCCGAATTGGGATTGTACTAGTTAGGTAGAAGCAACCATGTGAGAGTTTCCGTAATTTCAAAGCAGGGAGAAAGTGAAAGGCCCTCTTGATTTGCCAGAAATCTCAAGAAATATCATTTTTCTTGGAAAACGTACTAACACCACTAATTTAACTCCCCCCAACCATTTTTAGTGAACCCTACAAATATCCGATGAGTCGGGATTGGAATTCTATATTTTACATTAATCAAACCGATGCTCTCCCAAGCTAATGTGGTATTGAAATATATAATGCGATGAAATGGTGCTCAACTCAAGATTTTTTTTCGAGAATGAAAGCTTAGCTCTTAATATATGAGTTATACATTAAGTTTAAAATATTTTTACTTAAATATAAATATAATAAAATACGCATGCATTTTGTGGCAAAGAATAAACGCAAGAAAAGAAAAGGGGTATAAAAGTGAAACTCAATACAAGAACATTTGGACGAATGGACCAATTTTTAAGAAGCTATATCTAAAAGTATATTTAAAATAAATGTTCTTTTAGATAATACGAGGAATTGTTAATAATAATATAATTTTCAATTTTAATTATTATTTTAATTTCATCATCAATTATTTATTTTAATGATCAATTTTAATAATTATTTTTTTAACTTATTGGAATAAATTTTTAAATATATAATCTTAGGATAAATGATATTCATACATATTTAAAAATAATAATAAATGAGACAACAGGTATGTAAATAAATAATTTATTGCATTAAGCTCTCACTTCTACATTTCATCTATTTTCGCGTCAAATGGATAGTTATAATTAATTTCTAAAAAATCACACCTTATCATACAGTATTGTAAACTTTTCCTTACGAATTTTAAACATCAATAAACGAAATATTAGCCGATGCAGCCGCTCATTTACAAGCAAATAATGTCTTCCAGGTGCTAATAAATTAATATTTTTACAATCCAAGATACAGCTATGACAGCAATAAACTCAAAACTTCGATACAGAAATATTATCATTTTAACTACTTTTCTAACTTAACAGGTTAAAAGACTTTGTAAAGTAAGACATCCAATAGATATGGATATTCTAAACAACATTAAAAGAATTTTTTTTCAAATTTCAACACAAAAATGACAAATAGATTTATATGCGCAAATTTATTTGAGCATGAATAATCATCATGTCTTAAAATAATCATCATTTACTGCCGCAGATAACATACCAATTATTAATTTGTAAAATACACAATAATTATTTTTTAACACGAACTCATATAGGAAAAAAATAATTCTTACAGGTTTTAAAAATAAAATTCTATTTTAATATTTCTGCTACAATGCAATTCATAAATGATTTGATTAAATACTTAAAAAAGTTAAATAAATTGTTAAAACAATTCATGCAAATAATTGATTCAATAGTCTAATTCTTTCTAGAGAAAAGTTAAAATTTGCTGTGCATTCTTTGAAAATATTTATCTTCTGAAAATCTTCTGTACTCTTTAGCGAATTAGATTATTTTGCGTTAAACATAACTATAAAACGAAAAGGGGACAAATAAAAACAAATCATGAACAATTAAATTTCTATGACAAGTAGTTGTAATAAATAAATTTATAAAATCCTAATATTATATCTAAATGGAATATTTTTCTAAATTTATTGTAATAAATTATTAAAGATATTTTTCTGAAATATCTAGTAGTTTATGTTCTATTCACAAAAAAAACTGTCAATTAATTTTGTATTTTTTAATTTTTTTTCTTTTGGAAACTATTATATTTAATGAATTGTAAAAAAAAAATTAAGTTGATTCGATTTTTTTTTTGATTTAAAATTCTAAATAATCGAAACTTTTGAATAATTTTTGCAGGTACATGTGCAGCGCTTATAAATATGTTTTTAAATAATGACATAAATTCTGCAGGGATTGGTAGCATAGATTAATGTAAACTACATTATCTCCGAAACATGTCGCGTTAAAATTCAAAGGAAAGCAATTTAAGGAAAAAATAGGACGTGCCAGTTGTCCGTACATCTAGAATATTGTACAACTATATAATTTTTAAGCAAATAGGTTAACAGTAAGAAAGAGTAAAATATTTATCATTATGTGGTTAGTAATTATAAAAATATTATCTACTATTGTTTGTTTATTAACACAAATAATTATCAAATAGCTTTATGAAAAATTAGTCTGAGATTATTAGAGAAAAAGTTAATAGTTTTAATAAATTCAAAATTATAATTTCATTATTTCAAGTGAAGAATTCAAATATGTTACAATGTATTTATTTATGATTACGATGAAATAAATTCTGATTTAATATATCATGTTTGCCTACAAGATAAGTTCATCTATTCTTCATATATATAAGTTAGGAGAAATAACTAAGGAAATATGATTAATATTTTCTAAAATAATTATTAAAGCATTGTAGATATTATTATATGATTTATATTAGCTTATAAATGTATTTGGTTGTAAGGTGAATTCGTTTTTTTAAATTCATGGATAAATGTATATAATATTTCCTTATTGAGATTGTTGTTGATGATCAAATTATTTTTGTCTTAGCATACGTATTATATTTGACACAATTAAAATTTTACAATTGTTTAAAATTTTCCTCTTGCAATAATTCATAAATCTTCAGTAATATTCTTAAAAATTATTTATCGTTTGTATATTACAATAAATAATCTACATTCGCTTGCAATAATAAATATTGTAAAATATTTGTGTCTGTTACATTTACTAAACATATTATTTTGATAATGAAGTATGTTTGAAAAATATTCTAATTATAAGGAGTATTTAAGACTTCATTCTTATTCTAAAATATCATATTGTAATAATTCTGAAACTAGAATAATCAATAAAATTTTACCATGATTTTTAAATTTAGTTAATGTATGGTCAAGTAATTTAAGTAGATTTATAATCAGTTTTATTTCATATCTTTATAAATAAGCATACATTTTACGAAAATTATAAAAGTTAAAAATTTTTATTTTACATTTTATTCAAATCTAATAAACATTTAGCTTGAGTGAAATAATTATTGCTTTCATTAAAAATTTTTAGTGTTTATGCACTGTAATCTGAAAAAAATTGTCTTTAGACTTAAATAGTCAAGTGCAATTATTCGCAGTGTATAAATCTATAAGCATACTTTATCCAAAATTAAAAATTGACATTATTTTTTATTCAGAGGAAGCAATTTACTGAATTAAAGTTATCAATTTCGATCCATCAATGGAAATATCATTTTATAATATATTTAAAATTCTCAAGTTTTTACGACTTAGAATAATTTATCTAAAAGAAGCAACTGACAAATAATTTTCACAAAAAAATCTTTACAATTATGAAAACTTTTAATATATAATTTTGATATATAAACTTATGTATCTATGCAAATTTTCTCTTAATCATAAATATGAACTTTATTTTAAGAAATACTCAAACAGAAAGAGATTAAGAGTCCACTCACTCTCTAATAAATGTAACAACATAATGTCAAGTTACTATGCAAATAATTATTTAATTTAATATTTCTAAAGAAGATAATACAAAACGAAGCACTCACATCTAATATTTAAAATGGAAATTCTATTTTAAATAGGTGCAAAAGTTCTCATACTTGACATGTAAAATTGATCAAGTATTAAATATAACTATATACATTGGTTTCATTGTGCTTTTAACATTGTATATTAGTTACACATGATATGAGACGTTTCTAGTAAAATTCTATCTAAAGATATGTATGAACTAAACTGCTAACATCCTAGTCTAGATATCTAATACTGTTTTGTTTGAAGCTCCCACAAAAGACATCAATTCCCTTTAAATAGTGCATTACAATTCCAAATCATAGCTTTTTATAATTAAATGTTTTCCCTAATAGTAGCACCAAAATATGTTCACCTGAGATTCGGCAGATATTTGAAATAGATTTAATAATTAATTAATGCTTTCTTGAGAAAAATTATTCTCTTTATGATTTTAAATAACTTTAAAGTTAACAATAGTGATAAATTTATTGTTATATTAATAAAAAGAGAATATTTTATCTTTCACAACTGTTTTATGGTTACTATTCTAACTACCATTAATTTAACATTCAAAGTAATTGTAATTCGGACTTAATTACTTGAGGGCAGTGTCTAGAAATCACAGCATCATTTATATATATTATTATAAATAAATATTTCATTTATTTTTAAAATTTGTTTTCCTTATGGTACCATTTGTTTGATATACCGGATGATCCAAAAGTCAGGACGAAATTTAAAAATGAATAATTCGAAAACGAATCACGATACAAAGATACGGTTTGCACCAAACGGATTAAAAAAAAAAAAAAAAAAAAACGGATTTTGTGTGGCAATGAAAAAAAAAACCAGTTCTATTGGCGACCAACAGATGGCACTGTCAGAATTCTGATGTAGGATTATGCAAAGCAACAAACGATATAAAAAGAAGCAACTGCAGCAGGTAATGGTAGTCGAAGTTGGTATGCATCGAAACTTTGTCCATAGTTGAGAAAGCCCTCTTAATTAAACTGTTTTATAAGAATTCGAAAAGTGCCATTGTGGCATTGCGAGCATATCGCTATATGAAGGGTATGAGAGATAGTAAAGGACCAATAACGTCTTCTGCATTGAACAAAATTGTGAAAAAATTTGAAGCTACAAATTCTTTGGCATCACGTCAAAGAAGAGGACATCCCTCAACTGCAGCTGCTGTTGCCACGACAGTGGAGCAGATGGTGCAAGACATGTCGGCGGTTGCTGCACATGGGGAGTCCAATGCTCGAGACGAGGCAGACAGGAGTGTCGTACGGAAGTGTCTGGAGAGCGCTGCGAGTAACTTTGCAACGGTATCCCTACAAGTTACAACATAACCAAGAACTGAAGCCTCCTGACTTCGACTCCCGCCGACATTTTGCGAAATTGGTCTTCAATAAGATGGAAGAACAGAACGATTGGCTTCACACTGTGCTTTGGACAGATGAAGCGCATTTCACTCTCTGGTGCTATTGACACCCACAATTGTCGAGTGTGGACCACAGAAAATCCACATGCATTTGTTGAGGTCCCCTTGCAACAGCCTAATGTGACATTCTGGTATGGCTTCACTGCTGATTTCATAATTGATCCATTTTTTTTTGTCACACAGACAGGTTTCCAAACAGTTTGTGTCACCGGTAAGCGATATCTAGCACTGTTAAATAACAGCATTATTCCTGAACTGCAAGCGCTACAGGCACTCCAAACAGTCAGCTTTATGCAAGATGGATCTCCACCTCATATTGCTCTGCCTGTTCAACGCCTGCTACGCTCAACATTTGAGAAGGATCGCATTATCAGTCGCTACTTTAATCACGCATGTCCTCCAAGATCTCCCGATCTCACAGCCTGTGATTTTTGGCTGTGGAGCTTCTTGAAGTCAAAAGTGTACCGCGACCAACCGGCATCACTAGTGGCACTGAAAGATGCCATCCGTCAAGATGTGTCTGTCATAACGCAAGAAATGCAACTAAATGCTGTGAATGGTGTGGTGACTCGTCTCACAGCTTTATTTCTGAATGTTGGACAGCACATTGAACATTTACTGTAGTAGGTACTAATTAACTGTAATTAATCTGATTTCATTAACTACTTTTTCATTTGTAAATTGTCTTTTGTTGCAATAAAACACTATAGCGCCATCTGTTGGTCGCCAAAAGAACTTTTTTCATTGCCACACAAAACCCGTTTTCTTTTTTATCCGTTTGGTGCAAACCACATCTTTGTATCGTCATTCATTTTTGAATTATTCATTTTTAAACTTCTTCCTGACTTTTAGATTACCCGGTACTTTATATTGTATTGTATGACTATAGTTTTGAACATTTGGCAATTCCCATTTAACACAGATAATGCATATTTATTTAATTGCTGTCTAAAGATATCTTCATACGAATGAGTACATTTTGATGTTTATTAATCATGCAAATAATTAGAGATTTAAAATTATAGAGTTAATGAAATAACTAAAGTGTTTGTATTCTTTCACAAGTTTATAGTTACTATGTGCTACTATTAGCAATCTTAATATATATACTTTATTTGCAGGACTTAATTGTCTAAAACTAATATTATTTATTTATATGTATAACCTATAAATAAAGTTACTCATAAATAAATCATGCTTAGATTGAGATGATATTATAATGAGTTAAATATTTAATTTTCTTTAAAAAAATCAAGAGAATTCCATTTTATTTCATTGACAGGAAATAAAATTAAAAGACATCAACTATTTTATCTGGACAGAATATGATATGATAGTATTAAATTTTATTTAAAGCAATAGCATTTTCTTATGTCCTTCAATAGATATTTAAATATAGCTTGTTAAAGCAGTTTTTTTTTTTTACATGATAAAAAACATTTTTTAAAAGATATTTATGAAGCATTAAAAATAATAAAGTTACACTTGTAAGTTTATCTTTTCCAAAAATGATGTAAAATCAGTATAACTTTTATTTTTACGGAAAAATGCTCTGTAAAATTTAAATTTCGTATTAACGGGCCCAAATCAATATAATACAAATTTGTTTGACTTTGAGTAATGTTGGGCTTTGTTAACAAACTTTGGCAAATATATTTCTTGAAAAAAAAAATCTCTTTTTAAAACATTCTTTCATTTGTAAAAAATTTAAAATGAATAGAAAATATTGTGTCTTCTCTGTAAAACTTTTCATTATCACCTAGAAAGTGCAACATCAAGCGACTAGATGTGGAGCTGAAAACAAGCATATGCAAGTAGACAACACAGTAAATAATGTGAAGACAATCAAGCAGACTCGGTCCACTACCATGGCGGCGTACTTCCATTCTGCTATGATGTCATTAACTCGGTCTTCTCTTCTCATTCGACCTGTGATGTAGCGTAGTTCTCTGAGAATGGCAGTTAGTTCTCTTTGAGTTGGACAACAGCCTCGGACAGTGGCCGGCTGCTCTTCAGACACCGCATATTCGTCATCGATGTCCATGACGTTGGCAAGGAGACTTCTGGAAGAGCGTTGTCGCAATTCCAATTCCCTCTTGGAGCCAAAAAATGCCTTCCTCTGCAGCTTAGGAGGTGGTCGCTGCATTCTCAACAGCCAAGGCAACCAAATGAGGAACAAAGACCGAATCTACGTTAAAAAGTTAACGTAAATTAATGTTATAAAATCATAAACTTCATGTTAAAATGATTTAATGTTGAACTTTTTAATAGTTAAATCCTCAATTTAAGGAAATTAGAAAAATAAAAATAATTTACCATTTTTTGGAATACAAAACTTTAAAATATGCATCTAAAAATATCTTAAATATATTGAATTTAAAATTTGAAGTATACTGAGGAACAAAGGAAATATTTATTAATATTGCATATAAACGTGTCTCAATCAATTTGAATTTTTGGATGGAAATATTAAATAACTGTTTTTAATTCATGATTTAAAGATTATATATAAAAAATCAGATATATATTTCAAAATAATTATAATTTGCTTAGATAAGAACTTTTTGAAATTATTATTTAATTTTCCTTTAACTTACATTTAATTTTAAACTTTCATCTGATGTGTTGTCGTTAAATACAACAATAATTTCCCTTTACATTCATTTTAAAATGCAAAAATATTTTTATTAGAAAATTGTCTTAAGTTGAGGTATCTATTTCACTGACAACAATAATGTTCACGTAATTTTAATAAATTATGTATATTATTGCCTTATAAGTAATATCTATTTCCTTTTATCTATATATACATACACATTAGTATTAAGCAAATAATACCAAAATTACTAAAACCTAAGCAATGTTATTTTTTCAAAATTTTTAGTATACAAAAATAAATACATGAGGAAAATTTTATAAGACAATGAAAAATTTATTAATTTGTTAGTTAAGATGTACCCAATCTGGCATCTCATGCGTGTCACAACTTCTGTGATGGTAGTTGAGAACCACAACAGTCATCACAACTGAGAATGCGACCATAATCATTATACAAGCAAAATATGTACCTGAAATTTGAAAAATGTGTAAATTTGTTTAATTAAATCTAAACCAAATTATCTGAATCATCAATATTAACAATTGATAAAAGTTTGCTTACGGGTACCCCTTGATTTTTTTGGCGATTTTTTAATGCCAAGATAGTTATCAAAATGAGAATAACATAACTAATTTTCTAAGCCATGTTAAATAAGGCGCTAAAAATACCAGTGTTAGCAGGAATTAAACTTTATTCCTGAATTTTTTGCCAAACCAAAGGGTACCATATTCTACACTGAGCCCTTAACAATTTAAATTTTGGAAAGTGAAATGCAATATATTATTCCCAATAGAGATAGATAGATATTAATTTATTAAAAGTTAATATAAATTTTGTTTAAATTTTGATTGTATTAGTTACCAAAATTATAATAAAAATAAATTTATATGAGTATAAATAATTTATCTTTAAAATAAATAACACTTTGTAATGAATATTCATTAAAAAAAAAAAATTAATTACTTCTTGAAAAATTTTATCTTAGCATAGAATTTTATTCTAGCAAAATTTGTGTTTAAATAATATTATTTGAAATTGAGAAGTTATGATGGATTAAGATGCTTGTGCTACCCTTTTTTCCTATTTTCTTTAAATGCATTTAGTAATATATTTAATTATTTTCTTAAGTTGCACAATAGCAAAAATGGAAACACAATAGCAAAAAAGCAAAATTAAATAACACAATAGCAAAAATGGATTATTATTAATTAAACTTTGGTAGATCATTGAACAATAAAGAAATGTCTTAAATATCCGGAAAATTTTCAGAAAATATTTAGCAGAAGAAAATATTACGCAATCTACTCCATCGGAATTTTAATTTGTGTTTTCTCACGTATAACATTCAAGAATTAAAATTCAAAATAAGATTAATAGATTTTTTTATAAATTTTTGTATTAATTTATCTTATCCGTTGTACACATATATTCTAAACGTGAATTTTATTTACTAATCTGTTAGTATTTTTTAATATTTCATTTTTATAAAATAGCTAAAGTCTTTAATATTTAGAGAAATATTAGTTTTTATGACTTTTATTTAATATTACCAGAAATTCTAATATTTGAATGTCTATGTTAATATAAGATTGTTTTTTTAAAAGTGATAGAAGTATGGAATGATTTAAAAAATCCTTTAAAGATAGTTTGTTTTTAAAATATTTTTATATAGTGTTAACATTAAGTATTTCATTATCAAATATTACATGTAATGTCAAATGATTCCGAATGCTAAATGAACTATTTCATTTAATCTACTTATGTAATTACATTAAGTTACAAATATCAAAGATTTATTTCGAATGTAAGAACAAAAATGAGTCAGTTTGAGTTTTATCATTCCTTAAGGTAACGTCCAACCCTAGACAAGTTAATCAAATATAATTAATTATAAATGCAAAAAGTAATAACAATCCCATTTCATTATAAATTTTACTATAATTTTAATATGTAATAATTCTATGT
Source organism: Latrodectus elegans (assembly GCA_030067965.1). Classification (NCBI taxonomy): domain Eukaryota; kingdom Metazoa; phylum Arthropoda; class Arachnida; order Araneae; family Theridiidae; genus Latrodectus; species Latrodectus elegans. The sequence goes on along the minus strand of CM057811.1, from coordinate 95,039,455 downwards.
TTTATATTTGATTAATAATAAATATTTCATAAAAATAACGCTTTATTAATTTTGGAAATTTTTAAAAATTATAACTAAATAAAGAAATGAATATTTTGAAAATTAATAAAAATGTATTTTAACTGTGTTAGTTAATTCTCCAGCAATTGCTTGAAGTCATAAAATTTTGTCCAAAGTTTTAAAATGTTAAAATTCTTATTTTATGGATACATTGGAAAGCATTTATTATTCGAACATTTTAAATTAATTTTCATTGAAAACAGTAAAAAAAATGTTTGTATAAAAATTTAGATAGTTGTTTATATGAACTTGCTTATATAGTAGAGACTTATCACCAATTAGAACGAGAAAACTTTGGATACTTTAGTCCCTAAATGATACAAAAAAAAATTAAATTAAAATTTCCGTTAACTGAATATTAAAAATTATAATTAGCATTTCACTTTCTAAAAAGTTTAAATTTTTTATGAAATAAATCGTATAAGAACGTTAAAAAATGTATGGATATAATAACGATTTGACAGAATTTAAATTGACTTTTACATGTTGTTCAATCAATATGTTAAGTTTCTAAGTATATTTGGAGAAAACTAAAATTAGTTTAGCGTCTCTTTTTTTTTTTTTTTTTTTTTTTTTTTTTTTATACAAAAAACTCATTTTCAACTTTTGCATTTATCTACAATGATTTCCCCAATGCCGAGAAATCCTCATAATTTATTTGGCGTTGGGAAATGTGTGCTGTGTGAAATAAATATAAATCGCAACCTCAAATTCCATTTCTCTTGAAATTAGTTTCTCACTTCCTTTGAGTTATTTCATTCGATTCCGAATCGATCTCTTTTTAAAGACACAATTGGAGTAAGATTTCCTTTTTTCCCTTGGTTATTCGGTTCAATACATGCGTATCTAATTTTCCCTCCTTTTCTGTCAAATGGGGAAATTACTCACTACTCGTGACCATTTATTTTCACCCATTTCGCAGACACGCACAGAGTGAATTCATTCGATTTCAGAATTTCATCTTGATTAATGATGGGAAAATGAACTGAAAGATACATTTGTTACAGAATTCGAAGATTATTTTAAGAGCTGAAGTAACTACCTCAGATTCTGTAATTGGAATGCTTAATTTCACTTAAATGATCATATATTCAGATAATTCTTTATTTCAATAATTATACATGATGGTATTTTATATCTAATATTAATCTTTCAGCTTTTTCTGTCCTCGAAATTAATCATTTTATTTAAATATTACAATTCAATTTAACATGAAAAATTCTTTTCATAGTAAATAATCTTATTAGATTAAAAAGAATAATACAAAAATGATAAAACATTTAAAAAATAGTGATCCCTTTATTTAAATTTTCAATATAAAATAAAATGTGTTTTATTTTCAATATAAGCGAAATTAGCGTTGTTTTCAAAGTAGACATGAAAACAATAAAAATAATCACAATATAAAAAAATCTTAATATGATTTTTCTTCAAAACTGCATTATGATTAAATCTTAAAATTTATAATATAAATGTAATATTTTATTGTTCAAATAGATGAATATTGCGCTCAAGTTTAGAAAAAAAATTACATAAGCATCCTTTATAGACAACCTAGGCCGTGCTGGTCTAGAGGTTAGGGCATCGGCCTTCAGTTCGGTGGTTAAGGTGGAGTTCGATTCCCAATGCTCTACCGAAGAACCACAGAATCGAAACCCTACTGTCCATCTTCAAATGAAAGAGAATATTTAACTTTATCAAAAAGAATTTTTATCACAAACAAAAAGGATTTTTATTTTTATTTATAGAATTTTTCTAATTAATTAGACTGACTGAGTTTGATTTATATAGCATTGAATATAGAATTTCTATTAAAATGACTTCTATATACATATAAAGAATATAAGAATTTTTTTTATTTTTCTAGACAGTTACATTAAGCCGGAAAATAATGCATTATGCACATAGAAAACATGTAAATTCTGTCAGATCAAATATAAATCTCTAAAATGTTAAAAATAACATTTATCATATAGTAACATATAAATTTAAAAATTTTTGTATTTATTATAAATGCTGTAATTATTGCAAAAACATTGAGCATGCACTATATTTAACATGTGCAACAATAAAACATATCATGCGGGATAGGTTATAAGAATTAGCAACCATTGTTTTAGGGAAACAATTGAGCATATGCATTTTGTAAGGTGTTCAATATATATATATTAAAAATTCATTTTACTAAAGTAGAGATAAAGATGACAGCATGCAGAAAAATTGACAAAAAGTTTGAATATTTAATTAGTAAATTTCCTTATATATTTATTTCAACAGTTCTGACCCCTTTATCGACAAATATATTTGATTAAAATACTTTTTATACTTAATAATGTAAAATAACTGAGTAGTAAAAAATTTAAATAACATAATTAAATTATAAATATTATTTAAGTGAATTCATAGCTTTAAATTACATACAAAATTTATACAAGATTCCTTAGTAGTAGTTGTTTTCTCTATATTGTTTTAGGAAATATAAGGAAGTTGCTTAAAAAGTTAATCGATGTTGATCAACTACGTGTCATTAATAAGTAACATTAATCAGGTAGCTTTAGGTAATTTAGTTCATGACCATAAATTTTGTAGAAAATGTTTCCTCAATGTTTACATTTCAAATCAGTTTTAAAAAAGAAATATGTATTTTTTTTTTCTGAATATTTTGAGTAATTTATTATTTTTATTTAATAAATAAATTCTAAAATTCATTCTTCTATTTACTCACAGCGATTGTTTAAAATACCGTCCTTAGAAATTCATGTTTATGTATTTATTTCCTGTTTAACAAATCGGGTACATAAAAATCAAAAATAAATAAATAAATCGTAGCATTAATCGATATCTTATTTTGATCACATCAATAAATAAACATGCATTTCAGTGATTGAATATTTCTTAGTTTCACATTCTTGAGAAAAAAATAAACTGTATTTATTGTAGAATTTGGTCAAAATTCTAAAACATTTGTCATAATTTTTGAAGAAATATTATCCTTTATATGTTACCAAGGAATTCTAATAATTGTGCAACCATAGATTTATGGAGTTCTTTACTTGATATGAGAATTGAGTGCATGTGCCATTGATTCCAAATGACATAGTTTGACAACATTAAATGCATCTTGAGGTACGATGTATTTCGATATTAAATGCATTTTAAATTCTTTTACGATTGCAATGATCGGAAAGAAGTGACATAGCCATGGGAAAAGAAAATTAAACATTCGTAGAGCAATTGAGGGAAAAAAATATTTGATGGTATGTTATTTCTGAAATAATCAATAAATCTGCATTTTTCTCAGAGAAAATATGCTTTGTAATTGCTGTTGCTATTTAGACTGGCAATATGAAGTGCGCTGCTCCATCTTTCCAACTGAAAAGTATATGATTTAAAATTGTCGAATGTTAATTTCAAATATTTTATAAAAGTATGCACAATATTTCTATTTTTATGACAAACTATATATATTTTAATAATTTGGTAGTTTTTATTTTCTACCAAAGTACATACATAATATCACGATTCATTTAAGAAAATCTTCTAATTTGGAAAGCATGTTTTTTTCACAAAACTATCTTTCTAAATAAGTCAATATAATTTCGTTTTTTTGGGGAGCAAAAATATTTTTTAAAAGCTTGACATATATCATATCGAGTGAAGATAATGATACTCATAAAATTATTTATTTTGTAAATAAATTGTATATATTTTCTATGAGTTTTATTATAGAAAACTTTAATTAAAAAATTTTGACTGCAAATTTCAACACATATGTCTAGTTAAAAGGGTTATTTTACCATAAAATTAATTCTAATTTAAAATATTTTAAGATATGCCTTTAATTTATTAATTAGATGTATCAAAAGCTTGGAAGTATTTTAATGAATTGTAATAATTTAATTTTTATGTAATTAACATATTAAAATACTATATCGTTTTTTAAAAGTTAATTACTAAAATAAAATATTTAATAAAAATTTAGCAAAATTGAAAAAAAACTATTACTCTCTATATCTTAATTTTAATTGATTGCATCATTTTTATTCACTATTAATATCTTTAATTTTTAATTTTTTGCTATTATTATTATTATTTTAGTTAATATTTTTCGACATTCACAGAAATTTTAGATCTTGTTAATAGATTTCCTTCGTCAGAATTGAAATGAAATAATTTTTATGAGTATTTTAAATTAAATATTACAAATTACTACCGTTTGGGGAGAGCAAAAAAAAAAACCTTCAAATTTAGAATTCCTTTTTAATGAACAAAACAAATACCTTTCTTTTTCATAAAGATATTAATCTCTTTACTAATTTGCTTAATTATGTTTTCTGAAATACTACTTATATAAATATGGCTTGAACAAGAAAAATTCTAATGATAGTCGACTTAGATTATAAGGATTAATCTTGGTGTAGCTTTTGATTAAAACGTAATAAAATTTAAATTTTATGATTCTTTGTAATAAAATGTGATATGATAAATGTAATTCAAAATAAATGTTTTTAAATATTGCTAAATAAAATCAATTTGAATTAATACATACCAAAACACTTTACTTGCTGGAATATTTCTAATTTAATAATGAAATTAACTTCCTTTACTTTAAAAAGAGCATATTATTTTTAAGAGTCATTTTTTGCATGAAAGCTAGAAGTTTAAAACTTAGATTGCGCATGAACATATTACTCACTGCTATACATATATAAATTATGAATAACGCCTATTCCAAATAGTAAGAATAACATTTTAAAATTAGAATGTATAGATTGGCAATTTCTTCACTTTTTTCAAAAATGCATAATACAAATTTTTCGTACATTATAAGCGATAACTACTATTAATAAAATACAAGCAAATGATTTATCGGAAAGCTCAAAACTATTACCCGAATGTGAATAGAGCATAAATAAAATGAAATTTCCATTCATAACTTTTGTATATTACTCTTTTTATATTTCAATTTACTATATAATAGGTTACACTAAATAAAGATAATTTTAAATTATTTGAAAAAAAAAATTTAATACACATGATTCATAATTAAAAAAATTGTGCACAAATTATATAAATTTTTAAATTTAAATATTTGCACTCTTTTAATTCAAAACTCCTTATATAACCTTCTAAATATGTTTAATTTAAAAAAATTTACTTAAATTAATTAATCTTATTATAAATAAACTTTAAGCTAATAGCAGTATAATAGTTAAAAGTTCTTTTAAAATCATTTTTCGCAATTTCAACGTGCACACTTCTAAGTGCAAAAATTTGTTCACAATTCTAAAGCACATAAAGAAAGCTCGATTGATCGGCACTTTGAGTTAAGCAAACTGCTGAAGCAAATGTTAAAATAGCAGCAAGGATGAGCTGTGCTTCTAATAATTATGAAAGAAAAATAATAGTTATAATAGTTAAGAAAAATGAAAACCTATTAAGGGCACAGCGTCCGATGTCGGGGGCATTGTCTCGGCTACCAGAAGAAGAAAGACAGTCAAGGACAGCAGTATGGTCACACCTGAAACGAAGGTCATTTAACTGAAAGAATCCAACTAAGTGGTTGTTAAAATTAATTACAGAAAAATCTAAACGATATATTTTTCTAATTAAGGAATAGTTACTAAGTTTTCAAGCCAAGCAATTAAGATCGTTATTCTCAATAGTCTTCTTGAAGAATCAATTGTTAAACTTCATTTTAAACAAGTGTTAATCTTTATTTTTTTAAAAAAATATATATACCCTTTTATTTCAATTTAATAAATTTAAAAGTCTAAATCAATAGGAGTTTCATTATATAAACAAAACAACCGAATATTCCAAATTTTTATCAACGCGAAAATGGAAACAATTTTAAATAGAAAAATGGCATCATGATCATGTTTATAAGCTGCTGTAACGTTTTTAATATAAATAAGACTTAAATTAAAATATTCTTATCAACAATAGATTCAATCCTTCATTTATGTACATAATTTACACAAGGGATATACGAAATACAAAAATCATTTGATTATTTTAGATTATATTATAAATGTTTAATGAAGAAGAAATTTCACAATTATATATTTTGTTTGTGTAACACATCGACTTCCACTTTCTCAAAGTTCCATTGGTATAATTTTTTAAAAACCCTAACATTTTTTTGGAATTACTTTTAATGATTGAGCACGTTACAATGTATTTGACAACTACTTCAACTACACGTTAAAATGGAAACTAAGTTAAAGATTTTTAGATTGACTAATGTAAACATTTTGTTGTAAAAGACAGGTAAATATATAAACGTAAGAAATAAAATGAATTTTAAATACGTCATTTCACAGCGTTCTATATAAATACCATTTTATTTCCTTAATTATATTTTTATAAATAAGAAAATATTTTTTATCGAATACTTTTTAATTTATTTCGTAATTTTATGTGTTTACTTTATAACTAATAGCCATTTGCATTTGAGGAAAATGTTAAATTATAAGCCTTCCAGCATATATAAGTCAGACAGAATTATAAGCCTTCTTACCAAAGTCAGAGAAGTCACAGACTGTGTTTTTTGGTACTATGCAAAATCAAAAATTATAAAAAGAAATTTACCTGAGATGTTAAAGAAAGTAAAGGTTAAAAACCTGTATCCTAATACTTGTCAAACTTTCTTATTAAAAGAGGGTTCATTTTTATCATTATTTTCAAAAGTATTTTGAATGACAAAAAAGCACAAAAATAGGTTATAAAGTGATCTGAAGGGGAAACATTTAATATAAAAATGTCTATCTACTCAAAAGTGGTCATGCTTGCTATTCTAACCATATACTGCTCTAAAATATGTTTAAAAACACACATAGAGCCGAAAAATGAATAAAAGGATAAAAGACATCATGAAAACACTATTTTTGATGAGACCTATTATTGAGACGGCGTCAGATGTTGTTGGCGTTGCGTCAGCTAGTTGCAGCAAAAAAACTGTCAAGGATAAAAAGATAGTAACACCTGAAATGGAATCATGATTAAGATACAAAATGTAAGGAGATAAAATTCATTAGTGAGTAGATATGTTTTGTGTTTATCAAAATACAGGAATTAGTTTGATTCATGTTTCTTCAACTCAGCACAATAATATATATATATATATATATATATATATATATATATATATATATATATATATATATATATATATATATATATATATATATATATATATATATATACACTAAACTATATTTGTAAAATAAAGAAAGTAATGCCTTTCAATGAAAACCAGAAATTATGGAATATTGTTGATTAAATTTTTCATTCGCTAATCCATTATAAACAATGTATCTAAAAAGCTAAAACATGATTAATATAAGTTTTTAAGAGTAAAAACTCCTGTCATAATTAAATAAAAGTCCTTGTCAGTTTCCAAATTTCAACACAATTTTGTTTGTGCATGTATTGGCTGCAGTAACATACACACAAGTACACACACAGATATATATATATATATATATATATATATATATATATATATATATATATGCTTAATAAATCTAATAATCAGTCTGAACACCCATTTTATTAAAAAGTTGCACGGAAAAAATCTTATCAAAATTGTAACATGAAAATTAAAAAATAATAAAAAATAATATAAAAGACGACTATTTTTTAATATCCATTATATTGTATGTACCTGTATATTATATATTTTAATATTAATTACTATTATGTTTAAAGGATTATAATCATTTATTTGAAGATAACAAAATGTATTTGATGTGCAATATACAATATTTTATTCCTTAAATTTAATTATTCTTTTAGTTTTTTAAGTTGTTATTTTTGACATTCAAGTAAGTACATGTAATTTAAGAGCATTCCACTTAAATTTAGATGATAAAATTTGCTCTGAAAATTATGTAAAATCCATATTTATGAATTGCAATTACTGGATAGTACTAAGCAATTTAATTATGTTATTATGTTAGAGGTACTTTAACTTCATGCAAACTTTAATTTTTCCAGATTTGAATGGAAAAAATCTTTGGTATATCCTTAAACATACTATTAAATCAGAATAAAAATATGTTAAATATCTGGTCTATAAAATATATCGCAATAGTTAATTTGAGTTAAAAGCAAAACTATTTTATGAAATAAAGATAGTAATTTTTTATTATATTATAGATTCTCGTAACTTTAAATAAAATTACGTAGGAGAATATTTGTAAAGTATACTTGAAAGTCATATACTATGAAATTTTTTAAAAAAAGTCATTATGTCCAAGGTGAAACAGATGAGTTAAACATCTCATATGTTTAACCACTGACAGATAAACTACACGATATTTAAAAATTGATAGTTATAAGAATGTGTGTGTGCGCGTGTTCAACAGTAAGTTAGTAATCACACAAATCTATGAAAATGGCACAAAGGTAAACCTATTGAAATAATACATTTGAAATGATGAAATTTAATCCATGATCTTGTACTCTTTATATAGAATTTTAAGTACTACAATACTATCATAAAATTATGTTTACAGTTATATTTTGCTAATTCCTTTTAACATTTACTTAGATTCTTTCATTACAAAATTTTTAATTTTCTTTATTTTTTTGTATTTATTCTTTTTCTTTATATTTTTTTTATCCATTTACATGTTTTCTGTGAATTTTTATGTTTTAAGTATCACGATTATATTATCTCGTACGGCAAACTATTATCATAATTTCTTTTTATGAATTTTGGTTTTCGTTTTCTGCTTTTTATTTTATTTTTCATTTTTTTATCTGTGTCAATTGCAAATATTTTGTGCACTGTTTACTTATTCACGTTTTCATTTTATTGTTTAACATTTACACATTATTGTTTACTTATTCACATTATTATACTTATTCACATAATTAAAAATCTAACATATTTCTAATATATTTTTTTACTTCTGGTGTTAAAACATAGTTCAATATGTTTCCCTAACAACATATTTTGATTCATTTAAATAATTTAAAATACGAAGTTAGCTTAAATATTTTCAAACAAGGACAAGAACATAATTATCTTTGATAGCTAAATCTTTCGGGTAAATTTTTCAATTTTAGTCTTAGCACATAAAATTTAATAGCTTATGTCTTGTCGTCTTTCGTGTCATGTGACAAATTAAGAGCATGCTATTACGTTCATGTTCTGTAAGTTTCGAAGCACCAATCATGTCTCATTTAAGGTTACATTGTGTCTTCTACTGACAGCAATTCAGCCTTTTCACTTGCATAATTTATGCTCAGAGATTCTTTCTGACAAAGATTAGAACTCTCATTTTGAATATTGAGTGTTGACGTTCAAGATGAAGCTTTGCATTAAATTCTAGGCAAAACTTTGGTTTTCGAATGAACTTTTTTTCTCTAAGGAGTACGTCTATATAAAATCTTTGATGAAAATCTTAGCATTAGTCAATTAATCATTATTAGTAACATTTATGTAAAAAGGAACCAAAAAAATTTTATTAACTCAGTTGTTGTTTTGGATATAGAGCTAATTAATCATGAAAAATATACTTAGAAAAAATATTCACTTTTATAGTTTTATAATTTTTAATATCATATTATATAAACTACCCTTATATATATATGAATGATACATTTTAAATACACTCTAGTGTTTGCTAATAATTTAATTATTAAATGGCTTTTTAATGTATTACTAATTAAAATTTAATAACTCAAAGATGGGTAAAGAAAGCAATAAAAGTACATTCACATTTTGGAAAAAAAAACACGAAGACGTAGTTAAAGAAATGTGAAGCGTAATATATATTAACTTGTTTATATGTTAAAATATACAAACAAGCATGTATATATATATATATACTTTAAAAATTAAACTTTAAATTTGGTGATAATTTGCACACATTTTAGCATCAAAAGAATTTTAACAATTTATAAAATATTAACAAAGTGTATTTTAAAATAAAAACAACTTTGGGTACTGAATTAAATTACTCGACAATGGTATAGAAAATTAATAGGGGTGATTCTTTAAGGATTTTATGAGCATCACCCGTTGCATAGAGAGTTGAAGTAATTTTGCTCGGCAAATTTGAAACGGAGGAAATATGTATCTTAGTTTTCAATATTTTTAATTATCTGCTCTAATCAAATATGCATTTTTAAAAATGTTAGATGGTTTAGGAAACTTGAGTCAATTATTATAAATTAAAAAAAAATATTTTGTCTTAGTTATATTTCTATTTAGTCTTATTCATTGATCTATTTATTCTAATTTATAGTTGTATTAAGTCTTACTTATCGTACTTTATTTACTTCTTTTTTTCTTATTTTTATAGTGATTTAGTTGCAGGGTGAGAAGAACAATTAAGGCATTTTGGCCTCAGAAAACTCAATAAAGGTCACATATGTTTCTCCTTTTCCAAGATAACAAAATAATCATGGACATCTAATAACAAATGGTACCATTTTCCATAGCATTCTGTACCATTATATGCCCTGTGTATTTAAATTTGTGACATTAACGGAATGACAAAGAAACACATCTGGAATTAGGACTTTTATCTAACATTAGTGAAAGAATACTTCAGTGTCGTATTTTTTATTTTAATTACTACGTATTAAAACTACTTAATTTGAAATGATAAAATAAAAATATATTATAAATAAAAAAACATAAAATTAAATAATAAACTTATGTTTTTTGCTGTTTATTTCTTATTTTAATAGATTAAAAAATTATATATATATAGCGAAGAAACTTACAACGATAAAACTCCTACACAATGACTTTCTTTACACATCTTTCTTTTTGCAACAAACTGTATACTCTTATTTCTCATTGCTCAAATATTTGTAAATTTAGAAATGATTCTTGGAAATAAAAGTAAAAAATGCATTTTCATTATTTAGATTTTAGGTATAAACTATGAACGTATTTCATAATTTAGTAATGAAATAAGTAGTCAACAAATAATACGATAAAATACCAGTAATAGTATATTTCCAGTTTTACAATGATATAATGTGACAGTGATTCCTTCCTTATAATTTATATAAAGAGTCTTACTTTCTATACCTACTGGTAGAGTAAGATTTTTACTTTAAATAATTATGTCAGTGGAAAGTTTCGTGCCTTAAAAATGCAAAATTTTTATATAAAATTTTATATTAGTTTTTAATAGGCTTCTATTTATTGTATGATTCTAAGATATCAAATCCATAAAAATAATGAATATTTTTATATTTTTTGACATTAATGTTCTCTTGATATGTCGCTTTATAATACTTTGATATACTTTTTTACGTATATGTATTATTGTTACCTGAATTTGTGTCAGAAATATATTTTTGTTAATAAGTTTTGGAAGAAATTTAATCCAATAATAATGTTTGAAATCCTCGAACAGTTGCATTGAATAGAGCCAAAATTGGATTTAATTGAAAAATATGATTAGTTAGATGCTGAAAATTCTAATGTTTCAGTTTAAGTATCATTAGCAATTTTCTTAAAAATATATTCTGAAATTTTATAACTAGAAGAATATCTAATAATGTACAATTTTACTCATTGCTATCATCTATAAACACACTTCTTCTATGACTAAAATTCTTTAGGAGGATTTCTGAATTTGTGTTGGAAGTCTACTTCTACAGTCTTTCTGATGCGGGTTTTTTTTTTCTTTTAAAAACTAATGGTCAAAAATATTGTCCCATTTCATGCATATTTGAATTTGAAAAATATCTTGATGAAATATCAATTGAAGAAAAAGAATGATACGGAATTATGATGTTGCGTTTTTCTGTAAACGATTTGAAGGAAAACGTATAATTAGCTGGTGCATTATTTTAATGAAAAAAATATGTGAATTGTTTTTTCCCCAATTTTAAACTATTTGTATTACTTTTTAATACAATCGAAAATGACTTAAAGTAAGTAATCTTTAGATTTTTTTAAAATCCTAATGAAAGAAAAAATTTATTTGAAAAGAATTCATTTGTATTTTCAAAATACGAAAAATTCTATTATTGTTCTTTCCCTAGAAGGACAAAAGGACTTCAAATCAGTAATATTTTGATATTTTTTTTAACCAAGTGAAAAAGCCATTTCCTTTGGAAAATCAATGACATTCCAAGTACTTATGCGAGCTTCTGTCTTTAATAGTCAAGAATTATTATTATATTACTGTACATTTTTTTATGTTAAAATTTTTGCGCTTAATTAGTTACATTCATTTTTTTTAAAGTTTCTAAATGTCGAAAATGAAACATATGGTTAAATAAGGATAAAATCTGAAAACATTCTAGCAATCACCCTGTCAGATTTACATACAGAAGACAGAAATTTAACATTTTCACCTGTTGCTCTTCAGTACCAAGGAATGTGCAGAACCATCCACAATGAAAAGGAAATTGTTCTTTATTTGGTCAGAGTGATTCATTCTGTTAATTTCCTCAATTAAAAATTTAATCTTATACAGTTTATTTATAGCCAGACTAATTTTTGATAAAAATAAAAAGCCTCATATTTGAAAGAGAAGGCTTTTACATTACTGAGGTCTTCTTATGTACATGCTTCTTTTCTCTACAATTGCATATCTTGGTTTGTTGTTGTTAATTATCATATTATACGAACGTTAAATAAAGAAATAATTTAAGAACAGAAACTAAAAAGTATAAAATCGATATTAATTGATAATAGTATTTGTGCTGATACACAACATTATTTCATATAAAATACAAACATAACAATATTAGTAATTGGGTTACGAATATGTGACTAGTTAAAATGAAAATCACTGAATGTATTAGATTACTAAATATTATATAATATTAATTCAATGATGTATAGTAAAATGTAATTAAAATTCAAATCTCCTAAAAATTAAATGCTTTGAAATAAAAATATATTAATAAATGAGTTTTACAAATAATTCAGTGTTTAATAAAATGGTGTCAAGCTAACTATGCTTGAATATCAGAATGGGTATAGTTCTCAATTCAAATCAGTATAATTATTATTTAAGTAATTAAATGTGTATATTTTTCTGTGAATTATTTTTTCTAAAGTACATGCAAAACGGTAATAAATAAATAAATATATTAATATGTTATAATATACATTAATAAATAAGTTTTACAAAACAGTAGTAAATAAATAAATATATTAATATATTATAATATATATTAATAAATAATAATATTAATTAATGTATATTATAATATTAAATTAATTAATTTAATTAAATTAAATAATATTAATACATATTAATAAATAAGTTTTACAAATAATTCAGTGTTTAATAAAATGGTATCAACCTTGCCATGCTTGAAAATCAGAATGGGTATAGTTCTCAATTCAACTCAGTATAATTAATATTTAAGTAATTAAATGTGTATATTTTTCTGTGAATTATTTTTCTAAAGTACATGCAAAACGGTAATAAATAAATAAATATATTATAATATATATTAATAAATAATAATATTAATTAATATATATTATAATATTAATTAATATTAAATTAATTAATTAAATTAAATTAAATAATATTAATGTATATTAATAAATAAGTTTTACAAATAATTTAGTGTCTAATAAAATGGTATCAACCTTACCATGCTTGAAAATCAGAATGGATATAATTCTCAATTCAACTCAGTATAATTATTATTTAAGTAATTAAATGTGTATATTTTTCTGTGAATTATTTTTCTGAAGTACATGCAAAACGGTAACAAATAAATAAATATATTAATATATTAAAAGAAAGTGCTTCGATCAAATTAACGGTTTACTCACCCAGGGTGAGTTTCTCGCCTGAATCAGGTGGCAGTGTGAAGCCCAGAAGTGCCATGGAGGATATAAGAACACATGGAATGATTAGATTGAAGCCGTAGTAGAGCGTCCTGCGCCTGATATGAATGGAGAAGGTGATGTCTACGTATGGTTCTGGACAGCACGCGTATATGATCTCGTTGCGCTGTCCTGGAAGTTCTAGAATAATAGTACAAGACTTAGAAACTGCAGAAAATAGTAAAATGCACACATAAACGAAATGGTTTTATCATAAAACTCTAAGAGAATTGACTCAATCTAATGAAATTTAAATTGCACCATGTTAGAATTTTTCTTTAAGTCATAAAAATGCAGCAATCAATAAAAGAAACAGCAAAATATAAAATAGAAGAATTTCGATTTATTGCAATAATAATTCCACCAAAATTTTGATTTCTACTTCACAGTTTCAAAATTAATAAACTAATCAAACCTTTCGAAAATTGATCGATTTATGTTTAAATCTAATACTTTTCACCCTATGATTATAATCTAAATTATTAATATAAATAAAACAACTGAGAATATATTTTCAACATGTAGAAGTAAAAAAATAAAAAGTCTAGCTTACATTTAAATGCATTAAATATACACTTTTTCTCAAAACATATATACTTTATATTTAAGTTAAATTTACACTTTCATAACATAACAACGACATATCAGATTTCAAAAAGGCACTAAAGACTTTGAAATATCGATTGGTCTGCAGAGAGTTTATGGATTTCAGTTTTCCATGCTATCATTAACTTAATGATAAATTAGTTAAATTATTTAATTAGTAATTAATAGATGCATAGAAATTAATAAAAAAATTAAATTATATTGGATTTCAAGTATATAAATAATTCCTCGATAGACAAATGGTACTCTCTTAAAATATCTATCTCATTTCAAAGCAATTTTAAATATGAAAATGTATTTATTTTTTTTATAACATTGAAGGTTTCTATAGAGAATCCTACAACAATCTCTCTTCCTTTTTTCAGTATTTACAGGATGCTGGTACGAATCAAAAGTTTTCATAAAAGCAGAATGCAAATATCATTTTAAAAATATATTTCGTTAAAACTATCAATGTTTTTAAATGAACTATGATAACTATAAAAATATACTTGTGCTAGTTTTCTACACAATATAACTAGTTGTATAATCAATTTAATGTGAGCAGAATTAATGAATCAATTTTGCAATTCGATGTTTTCAGTAATAGTGAATATGCTGTAAAAATAAATGCTTCTAAGACACTGACAAATTATGTTGCTAAGTAATTCATAAAATAATTATAGAATATCAAATGTATTGTGTTTATTGAATAACAAATAAATTAAATCTTTTCACAGATGAAGGATATTTATAAATCATTTATCTTTTCTATTTGAATACATTGTTTTGAAAATAAAGTGTTCTCGCGTGTGTATAGTAAATTACAAACTGTACCTTTCCCTGTTTAAAGAACTTTTCTTTTCATATATAGAATATTTCAACACAAGAGGAAGTGGATTCTTGACCACCTATTTTAATTGATTGACCAACTGAATTTATTCGATCGATAATTATAAAATGTCTTGTTTGCATATGGGAAGTGTTGAGCATTGAGGATTTAAATGACAGATTTAAGAAAGCATCATCTTATATTTTTGTCATATCTGAGATGAAATCACTTTGAGTCCGAATATTCTATGTCCGAATATTCTATACAAATTGTTCACAAGAGTGCAAGCTAGTAATTAGTATTAATTAATAAATTCTACCTTTATTATTCTAGGAGTTATTATGTATGTGATTGTTAAATCTGAGGAATCAAAAGTCCTGTAGTTGGTCGTTGAGTAGTAACTATGGCTTTAAAGGTCTGGATAAAATTTTATCCCCCTCCAAATTAGTCAAAATTTGTTGAGTGGATCCCCTTGTGGGCCATCTATCGGAAGAGTCTTAGACTTCGTGGTTGTCTGGTTAAACGACCTTTCAGACTTAATTTCGCCGAGCTATTCCCGTAGCTATTTGTAAGCTTGTATTGTCTAAATGTTATAAATATTAACAACAATAGGAGTTATTATTCATCGAACTGAGTTCGATACTTCATACTCTTCCTACATGATTGTGAATAATATACAAAAAATGCGCTTAGTCTTTATATTCAACAAAAAGTATAAATGATTGAACTTTAATTAATTTTATTAGTTTAAATTTACCTTTATTATTTTAGGAGCTATGGATAAAAATGATTCAAATGTTTTTTAGTTTATAGTTATCTTGTTTGCTTAAGAATTTATGTACAAAAATATAGTTAATCTTACCAATAAGCTCCCATTCTCCATTTGTGATGTATGTGGTTAAATCTCCACCTTTCTCTGAAAAAAGCCGGAGGTCAATTTGGTTACCATCATAAGTCCAAGATCCGAATTTCATCTGGCATCTTTGATCATCGAACGGAAACCAAGTGATGTCTATCTTACAGGTGCTCTTAAAGATTCCCGGAGGGATGTAAGTGCAGCTTCCGTTGTTTCGGACGACAACATTGGTATGGTAGGTGCCGTCGAACTTCTCATCTGCGCTGCAACGAAATTCATTATATTCAATAGGAATTCAGTTATTAACAGCATAACCCACATAGTTTAAAAGCAGTTAACAGCACACAGATTGTGATGTTGAATGTTAAATCACATATATACAATTCAGAAATATTTTTATTTATCTGACTTACATTAAAATCAAGACTCTTTGAAATTTAATAACATATTCAGAAAAAAATTTCGACAAAATATTTTTCTACAGTCATATTCCTTCTTCATATTGGAAATAACATTTAAATAATTCAATAACTTTCCGAGAATTGAAAATGCTTTTATATATTACTATTTACTAATAATTAAGTGTTTTTATTGTTTATATTAAATATTTAATATACATTTCCTTTAAAAACAGTTATAATCCAATTGAACAGAATTAAATTTTAAAATACATAAGAATTCACTCTGATGCACATTTACAAAAGATGCTCAAATAGTTTTATGATTCAGTCTTACATACCAATTTTTCCAATCTATAGCATATTCATTTCTGTTTCCTTTCATATTTCTTATCCGTTATTCGTATGATTTAATACTTTAACTTACGGTAAAAATGTAGAGAAAACTTAAAGGTGTATCGAAATTCCAATACTGAGTTTTCACATCTTACGTTTACATCACTTAACTTCCAACACTATAACAGAAAAAAATCATTCATATTGATTTAAATTATTCATATTTCTTTTCATATCTCACCATTAACAAGTCCCATGTCTAGTGAAATTATTTTAATTAGTTAAATTGTTTTTAATTTTTGTAAATTTAACCTTACTACATTATATTCAATATATATTTTATTTGACAAGTTCATTAGTTCTAACATTTCTTGATCAATAAGTTGTAGTGAAACAATAAATTTTGTAAAAAGAAAAAAAAATTGTGATTATATTAGATATATAACAGTTAACTATTACATAATACTTCAGGTAAATTTTTATGATTACAATCTTATAAAAATTAAAAATATAAACATTATAAAAAGTGTATTTTCTTAAATTTGAAAATTCATGATTTGGCTTAACTGCATTTTCTATTATGTATATTTCATTAAAATATATTTATCTAGGCAAAATACGCATATTTAATTTATAATAAATCATTTCATTCATATAAATTCAAAAGCAATTTAACAAACATTTAAGTTTTTTTTGAATTACAAGTGTCTGTAACCAAGACTGTAAAATTTATTCCTAATAAAAATTATATGACTTCCAATATTTGTTAATTTTTATTTTTTCGTATTGAATAATTAAAATTCATAATAGAATCTTAATTTAAATGATATATATTTCAATTTATTAAATATTTTTCAATCGTATTTTTAAATCTTATTTTTAAAGAGAAAGTAATAAATGGATATCATTTCCAAAGAATATATCTTGAGTCTAATCACAATGTTTAGGCTTTTATCATCAAATAAATTAATTACGGTAAATATTTTGTAATTTCTTAAAAGAGCTGAAAAATAACTTGCCTTACTTAATTTCACTTATAAATAAGACATGTATAATATGAATATTTTTTTAATAATTAATGTTTTAAATTATGTTTCCGTTTCCTAAATTCTAAGTAAACAATTTAACTAATGGTTAATTTTTTTATAGTAAGAAATTAATTCACGAAATATGTGCTTTTGAGTTATATATCGCATACATATTCAATCATAAGAATAATAAACTGAACTAACAAACACATGTTCGTTTAGGTTTGCAATTAGAAATGTTTATTAACTAACAGTAGTTTTTGAGATTTGCTTGAAAAATTGCATCTACATCCAAAAACTATATGACAAAATAATAAAGCAATTTTTCAAATAAGATAGTTATTTTTATATAGAAATTCATTCAAATATGTTAACTTCATTTTTATTTTAAAATTATTTACATAACATATTAAAAAAAGCAAATATTTTAAATTTATTATCAAATTATGATAAATTATAAGTGTCATGCATATTTCCGAAAAAAAAAAATTCAATAAAATAAATTGATTTTTGTAAAATAAATAAAGTTACTTAAATGTGACTCAATTTCAAAAAAGAAATTATTGGGAGAATAAATTAATTAAAAATAAAGGACACAAAAAAGCTGAAACAAATTAACGAATGATTAAAAATTCAGGACTGAAATTAATTTCATTTATTACATGAGAATATGATAAATTATTTCATATTATGTACAAAGGAATTTGTTTTGACTTAGATAGATATTTAGCGCTCACAATAATAAAATATTACTTAAATTGGAGTGTTAAATATTAATGATTTGAAAAAAAAATGTTTTAAGCAAGAAATTAACGATTTTCATATATATATATATATATATATATATATATATATATATATATATATATATATATATATATATATATATATAAGTGATATACACTGCCAGACTATTGCTAAGGACGGATAACACTATCATCCATAGCAACTACAAAATGAAAGGAAGTAATGTGTGGAAAATTAGAATAAGTGCGGGATATAGTAAGAAGTATACGTATGCAAATTTTTTTCACATCTGTTCATCACGTGATAGAGTTCATAAGAGCTTTAAATGATTTTACGCGTGTGGACAGTTGTTGTTTCAAGTCAAAGTTTTACAGAAAAGATTAAATAGACTAACTTGAAAATTTTGGCATGTCTTCCCAAAATCACTTATATGATTTTAGGCGTGGCCGAATTGTTGGAAAGATCCAAGAAGGGCAAAAAATAAGAGATGTTGCCAGGGAGTACGACATATCTCACAGCATTGTTTCATGGCTGTGGAAGGCATTTAAAATTACTGGAATGTGTAGTAGGTGGCACAGGAAAGGTCGTGTTAGAAGTAGGACGCCTGCAGAAGACAAATATATCGTCCTATCACATAAAAGGCACAGGCGCACCACAGCTCAGCAGATGGCAAATCAGTTTCTTGCTGCCTCAAGAAAGCAGATCTCTCGAAAAACGGTTGAGGGGAGGAGGACTATACGCCCGCAGACCTGTTGTGTGTGTCCCATTGACTAGACAGCACCGTACTGCCCGTTTGCAATGGTGTCGTGAGCATCGCAATTGGACTGAACAGGACTGGGCATGCGTACTATTCTCAGATGAGAATAGTACGCATGCCCAGAGTAGGTTCAGTATGTCATCAGATTGTAGACGCTAACTGATCTGGCCCGAGAGTGGTACTGCTTATCGTCCAGAAAATATCCTGGAATGGGATCGATATCCAACACAACTGTATATTTGAGTGCATCTTCCCAGATAGCAGTTATTCTAATCTATAAGACACTGAGACAAGGCACATCTTATATAAAAATTTAGCCAGAATGTAAAACTTCAAGAATTATGCCTTAGGTCGTAATTATGAGTTAGATGCATAGCACTGAGGCGAGTCAACGGAGATCCGTTTTAAGTGTCATCTTCAAACCTTGGCATCATTTTAGTGTACCATAACTATATAAGAATTAGCAGCAACGTAGAATAAATATTTTCGTACCTTTGGGTAGGTGTTGCCAAAACTTCTCTTATAGTAATCAAATAAATTAAATCAATTGTGATAAAATATTATAATAGGTATTTATTTACATAATTTTCCATATACTTAAAATCTATACATGTAACATATTATTAGGAATTATTGTTTGGCAACACAAAACGAATATTCCACAATTCTGTCAAAAGGAAAACAAAGGAGGAGACCTAAAAATACATAAATACTCACCTGATTACACATTTATGCATAGAAAGCAGAAGTCTATTTTTATTCAGTACGATCAAAACTTTGGTCTACTGCTTCAATAACTGTGATTTTCTATTGAGATAGAATGACCCAAATGCATGTATATTTGAAAATATAGATTTTTAAATGCTTATTAAAAAGGTTTAAACCATTCATATTTGAAAATCATGATTAGAATAGGTAATTAATTTTCCGTAGTTGTAATTAAAATAAAACTCATATTTTAGCAATCAGATGATGATAAACTGAACCTGCAAATACATTAAAGTAATATTTTGGTAATTTATTTAAATTTAAAAATATTAATTCATTTATTCATTATATCTGTATACAAGGATTTAGAAAATACATATTAAAACATAATTTTAAATTGCTAAGAAATAATTTTAGTTTTCCTCTGAAAGTTTTCAATATAGCTATTTTAAAGAGAAAACAACTATAAGCGATCGAAATGTGTATATTTTTCATAAACATATTTTAGTTTACGTTTAAATTTCCCATGCTTTTTAAATTAAGTTAAAGTTATTAAGACAATTTTGTGATATTGCAACATAATATAATTCAGAAGTAGTTACGAAAGAACCTAAGTGATAGAAGTAAGTTTTCTCGCAGACTGACCTGTTGTACATGAGCACGTCGGGTTTCCATATTCTCCACGGGGGTATACGGAGATCCGCCACGCCCCCATAATCACTCGCATTCCATCTTAAATTGACATCCACCCACTGCTAAATAAAAACACAAAAACTACAAATTATGCTTCAAAATTTGAATTGTATGCTATAAATCTCTTAAAAATGATCAAATAAAAAAGTTTTTTCTTAAAAACTAATTTAAGAAAAGGGCTGACATATTATACCAACAAATTATTTTTATGTTTTATACATAGTTGTAGCCAAATACAAATATAAAATAAAGTGGAATAAGGGGCATTGAAAAAATTTGCAACGAATATATGGATATTTTCATTTTAGACTTTATCTATTTCTTGAAATCAAACAAATTATGTTTTACTGTTCATAAAAACTTGATATTTTTCATAACACTATGTAAACATTGACTTGGAAATTTTTATTTAAAGGGAAAAGAAAATGTTAAATTGGATAAGTATTATGTTTTTTTTTTCATTTGGCAAATAAAAATAGTTTTTTTTTCTTAGTTTTTTCGTTTTCTTCGTTTTTTTTTTTTCTGTCTAAAAACAGGTTTTTTTCTTGTTGGTGATAAAGTCAGTAAAATGAAAATTTAAGATTGAGATAAAAAAAAAGGAGCATAATCTTATTTTCTTTACATATGGGTATAACTTTCATCATTTAATTACAGTAAAAATTTAAACGTGGAAAAAAGTCTTCGTTAGAATATAAATGTTGAAACATACAACCTCAAGTATTTAATTATTATTTTAAATATTGAAATGATTATTAAAAATATTTTATTACCATATGTTTGTGATTAAATGAATATATGATCATACCATGAGAAAATAATGTAGTATTTTATTAAAGCACTTATATAAAAACAAAACTTTAATCTTAAAACTGTTTTATGAGCATCCATATTTGTATAATCTATGTAAGAATTTTGCAATATATAAAGAAGGTTAAGTAGTTGATGTGATACAAACAACTATATATATATATATAGTTGTTTGTATCACATCAACTTATATTAAAATGTATTACTTAACCTTACAACTTATATCAACAACATTAAAATGTATTCCTTTTATATATATATATATATATATATATATATATATATATATATATATATATATATATATATATATATATATATATATATATATATATATATATATATATATATATATATATATATATATATATATATAAAAGGAATACATTTTAAAACAGCCTTCAGTTTTTTTTCAAATTATCCTACACATTCAAGTTTTGAAACTTTTGCAGACCAACGACTCCAGTCATAAAAATTTGCCTACGCAAGCATTCATTATTAGATTTAGACTGAATATTATAGAACCCTATCTTACAAGATAAATTAAACAGGCAGCTAAAATACGTGAGAATACGTTCTTAAAATATCATTGATGTAAATTTTGGGATAAACATATCACGAATATGATTATATATGAAATCACTTATAAGATCGATCACACTAAAGATTTTACGAGTGTTTAATCAAGCTTAAAATTTAATCAATATTCTTTCAAGATCATTCCAAAGATTTACCGCGGTAAGCCTTGAGATCGCGCACAATACTTTCAACAAACAGCTTTAAGATTATTCCCCTGATTTATCGCAGTAATTTTAGAGATTATTGCTGTAAGGCAGTACCCGACCTCAAATAAGCCAATCTGTTTTTTATCAGTCCTAGGGAAGATTTCGGAGAGATTGACCATAAGAATACTCAAATATCACGCGCATAAGACGCATTTCATTAGTAATCACCAATACAGATTTCGAAGCAAGAATTTCACAGAGCAGGGCTGCAAAAAACCTAAAAGCTTAATTGTTGAATTCCATCATAAGCATAACTACGTGGCATTGACTGCGCTGGATATCCAGCAGGCTTTTGACCAACTTTGGTGGCTTGTGCTGTGCCAAGAACTGCTACAAACCAGATGTCCAAGTAATATAACATTCATGGTCTTCAGCTTTCTGGAAGATAGATCACTCACCACAGTTCATGATGGAGGATACGTCAGAATTCTTCACACCATGGGATGACTACAGGGATCAATTGGTGGCTTCATCCAGTGGAAAATCTTAAATGAATTATTAACATCGTGAATAGAACATACCAAAGTAACTGTCTTTTCAGGCGACACATTATTAGAAGTTGAATGCAACACAAAAGCATCCCCACAATCATATTGCATGGAATCTTTGCAACTTTTTTCCAAATAGCGTAGCTACTTGAAGCTCATAATTTCTCTTTTTAAATCACAAGTCCTTATTCTGCACCAGAAAAGAAAACACTTAATATCAAATCCCAGAATAAACTTAATAGCCTAAAGCATACTGATATACTAAAATATCTCGTAGTAACAATAGATAGCAAAATGTCCTTTCGACCACATGTTAAGTTGGTAAAGATAAAAATGGTAACAAAAGTGCAGAGATTCCGCACCATGATCACTAGGATTAGGGCATTAAAAGTAAAATAACTAAAGCAATTAATCTTTCCGTCATGGAGAAAATGGTTACTTATGGCTCCACTTTGTGGACTTTAGCGATGACTGATAGGAAGCAGAGACAGACAGTTTACAGAGCTACTTCACATTATTAATCGAAGCCTTCTTCATATTATTGATCTTAACATTGAGAAGCTAATTGATCACGTCCTTAATTGCCCTCAACACACTAGCAGACCTGCCATCACATCACCTTATTTACATCCAGATAACACATAAAACTAGCGTGCTGAAACTGCAGGAAACTACTGTGCTGTGAGACCAAACAATTAGTGCCTTTGATTACGAATATCCTGTGCCTAAGAACTATGTCCATTCCTCAAGAAGATTTAAGGAGATACACATCCACTATCTGCCCTCCAAACCACCCTGAAGATCACAAGGCTAAATCAAACTAACAACAGCATACAATATCTTTACGGATGTATCACTTATTGGTGGTAAAACAGGTGCCACCCAACTAATTTACCATGTAGTCAAAAAAATTTCAAGAATACAAAATTAAACTGAGGAATAAAAAATGTGTCTTTCAGGCAGAGATCATAGCCATTTACACAGCTGTCAATATCACTGTTGCACAAGGTCTCAGATCTGCAGCGATTTTATCTGATAGCTCATCAACTTTTCTTGCGTTACTTGACCCACAACACTTATCCCCAATCATACAGGTTATACAGAAAAATTAGGAGATGCAATTTTGCATATCAACCTAAGTTGGATTAAAGCGCATTGATGTGATGTTGGAAATGAGAGTGCAGACATCGCTGCAAATAAAGTTACGAAGATTAATGAATCGAAAGCATTTGTGATTCCTTATCAAAGATCTACCCTTATGAAACAACTGAAGCACTTCACACTACAGAAATGACAGTTTCTGTGGAGCAATTCAACAACAGGCCAAACGATTAAACATCTACTCACACAAATCTCTTGCAAGCTGACGCATCATAACACATACCTCAAACATATACTAATATTTCTTGGCCCATTTCTACAAGACTTCCAAAAGTTCGGAAACGTAGTTTCATCCACCCGTATCTGTGAATCCAAATGAGATCCTTTCCACTATATCCTAGAATTCTCAAAGATTGAGAAATATCACTTAAAAAGAGCTCCCAGCAGACCAACATGGAATTCCTGAGATTTGTAATAAATGATCGTCACCGTAGACTATTCCTCACAAATCTAATGATTCGTCTAAACAAACGAGGACTGAAATTTTGTCCCATTTACAGACCACCCTCCCGCAGACAACCTAGAATTTTCCACAGAAAAGTCAGAAAACTTTTCTTAAAATTAATTATTTTTCACAACTAGTAATGACGTATTAATTTTTATGAACTTATTGAAATTTATGAACTTTATGTTTCGAATCTTATGAACTTTTCAAACATTATCAACCAGTTTTTGAACCTTAAAAACTTTGCGAATTCTATATACTTTTAGAAATCTTAGAAATGTTTTAAAATTTTTTAACCTTAGGTGCCTTTGAAAGCCAAGGAGTTTATTAAAATTATATAAATTTTAAGTCACTATATAGTTATCCAGTTTCTTACCATTTATATTTTTTTCTTTTCGTAATTAAGTGTTCATAATATCTATAAAATCGTATGGAATATATTTAATGCCATAACTACTCTACGAATTTTTAACTGTCAGTTCATTGATTGTAAATTCTTTCTTAATTAATTGTTTTGTGTGTCATCATGTCAAATTTTGTTTTTAAATCAGAGAAAATATTTAATACTATTGCCTGATGTTCAACTCTCTCTCTGGGCTTAATGCCCCTTAAAATGTATTGTAACTTATTTATACCAATTTGCAGACACAGTTTGATTGCCTTTATAAATACCACGATGATAACACCCTCAGAGACTTCGTAGAGGTGTAGAAGACACTACTAAGTGTTGGGGAGACGGTGTCCGTTTACCTTAAGGTACAGTCCAGGGTCTCCGCACATAGTTATGTATGTACGTATGCTGTAAACCAATAATCATTATCTTTTTCAAAGGATAATAGATTTAATCCTAAAGATGACACCCAAAATTTAAAATAGTCAGCTTTTAGATCACTTTTAATATTTACAGCAGTCTTAAGATGAGTTCCAAGATTTATACAATTTTAAATTGGTTTTGGGTATATTTTTACTCGAATTTGAATAGCTAATTCGATCATCGTCACTTGAAATTCACAGGCATACAAAATGCTCATCAGTTGGGACTAAAGTGAAAAACCATTCAATAATGATTATATTATTCTAATGATTGAGACTCATTTGCTTATTTCTAAAAGTTACTATTAAAAACCATATTCTGTCAGATGGTTGATGCAATGCAGTTTCTATAATCAAGAATGAGACATTTTGTTAGTCCCAGATAATTTTTTTAATTGAAATTCTTAAACATTATTATGATTCCATAAACCGTTGCAAATTGTTTTCATTTGCCTTCTACAACGTCCTTGAGTTAAAAGTTCATCATTCAAGTCCTGCAATTCATGAATAACAGAATATCATCTAATAATGATTCTGAATTTCCATTTCTCACCTGAATGATTTTCGGATTTCAAGCTTATTGTTCTGTAAATTATTTTATTGAAAATTTTGTATAAATTAATTTTTTATTTTAAGGATAGTTAAAAATAAAAGTATATGAGTTTAATGATGATCGTCATTAATATGGTATTTGAAGATAAAAATGTTTATACATATTATAATGTAAGAAAATTACCAACAAAATATTTGTGGCTCATTACAAAGTTATTTGATTAGTATTCTAAGGTTTCTGTAGATACTATTGTTTATTGGTATTATTTGTGTTAACAGGAAATATTTTATAAAAATGATATTCTTATTTATAATAATATAATAAGAATTCGCAATAAAATACCTTAAAAATATAATTTCAGTGTATACTTTCATGTAAACTAAGATTTAAAAAACATATTCAAACAATTTAAAATTCATTGTGTGGTAGAAATATAAATATATACAACAATTATGTGTGTAACATGTTTATTAAAATACAGATTTTTATTTTTGAAAATATTTTGCTCAAATCAGCTTAGAGAATTATAAGCTAATGAACATTAAATGAAAATGGCAATAAATGAAGGTTGGCAATTATTTTTCGGTATACTGTTCATTATATTGGCAATTAAATGAAGGTTGGCAATTATTTTTCGGTATACTTTTATTGAAAAATATCAACGCGCATTTTAATGCCTTTAAAAAAGGAATAATCAGCATAATTGTTTTTTCTTATGAGTAAGAAAATATGTTAATAATCTATCATGTTTTTTTATTACCCTTTATGAAATATTTAAATAATTTGCAAACTCAAAATATTTCTTTATAAAATATTTAAGTAGAATTCTAAATCCATTACAGGAATGAATCTTAAGGCTAAAATTCGATTTAACAAATATTTAATTTCTTAACGAGTTAGAAAAATTTAAAGCTTCTTTAAACTTACTCTAAGGATACTTTCATAAATGAATAGATATTAAATAAATACTATTGAAACTTTTATCACGTATTACATTTATATTTTTTCAATCTTTTTATGACTCATTTTGTTGCATATGTTTTTGTTCATGAATGTCTTACAAATTTCAATACAATAATTACAAAATTGAAATTCATATTAATCTTAGCAATGATGCACTCAATTACTTTGTGTGAAATTCTTTAATTTATAGTTAAATATTTTCTTATCATATAAATGTTTTGCTGGTTTTCTCAGGAAACATAAAATTGTACATTTGTTTTTATTCAGATGCATTACAAAAATTGGTGAAAGATATTTCTTACAGAGTATCAACTTGCTTATGATAAACTCTGTTTTGTACATATTGGATACAAATGATTATGAACTTGGGATTTCTGCAAAACAATTGCTTTTTATTAAACCTCGTAAGATAAAACTTAAAAGATAGAAGATATATCCACATAGAAGTTCGATGTGTTAATTTTAGTAAAAATGAGGGAAATTTTATTCCATGCTTTGATTCTATCAAAAAAATTTTAAAAATGCACTTAAAAGTAAATTTGTATAATAAAGTAAGAAATAATAAGCAACTTAATGATAAATCTAACATGTACTCAGAACGTTTTGTCATATTGTGTGTGATTAAAGTACAATTTAGCATCTTTTACTTTAACTTTTCTTAGACTCTAATGAAATTAATATTTTAGTAAATAGCATGAAATAAACTTTTTAACGTTTTTATAAAAAGAAACACTTTTTATGTAGTTTTGATTTTTTTCAATCATATTAAAATATAAATTAATTTATGTGCATGCCAAATATAGTTTTTAGTGAAAAATTAATTATTTTATATATTTTAGTGTTATATAATTAAAAGTCCATATAGTATAATAAGATAATAAATTTTTTATTTTAAATATATATAACTCTTACTATATTTACACATCATTATGCTCATATATTTTGATACTGACAACTGTGGTTGAGAAACCAACTGGAAATACAGCAAACAGTGATAACCTTTATTAAACATCTCTGCAAGAAATCAAAGACCAGAAACGTCACAAAAAATTATTTGGCGTATAAAACATTGTAGAAAAATCAAAATTATAACTTCTTGTGATATGTGAATGATGACAAAATCAGAATTTAATTTTTCTGTCACTGTTAGCTATAGGTGCAACCACAAGCTTCAGAATTGGGTCCAACATGCTTGGTGTAAAACAGTACAATAAGGCCAAAATTGATATGGTGTAACAGAAGATTGTGTATTTCAAACTAGTTGTTATGCAAGCATGCACCATATGTTTTTAATTCATAACAGATCGGGAAATTCATTATGTTGCGTAAAGGAGAACACTCGAACATGTCGTTTCATGTTATATTGCGCATCATCAATTTAGAATCAGGTGATAGCAAACGCTGACTTCGGATATTTACTCCTAAGAGATGCAACCCTGGCTACTCAATGTTCCAGCAATGCGTATTAAATAGACGAAGGAATGAAACCAAATACCACCGCATACCTTGATAACGGATGCAGGATCAATGTGTTGATGCATAACTCAACAGTTAAAATGTCTCTCACCACGGTGTTACTAGATTTGAATCCAACTATGATTTCATGTTCTAACATGCAACTATTTCTTTAATAAGCTGAACTTGATGATGAGGAAGTATAAACCTGCTATTTATTAAAAATGCCTGAGTCTTCTTGGCATCGTAATGTTATGCTGAACGTAAGGCTCATGTAGAATGTTAAGACAATATACGCGCAATGTTGTTTCATTTCATTTCGTTCGTTGATTTCATTCTTCCATTTCGCATTTGTCGTCTATGTCCGTTGTTCATTCCACAGCAAATGGCGTGATCAGGCCGACAGCAAATGATATAAGCAGACATCGATACATGCATGTATCACTATCATGCATATATCGATGTCTGTCATCAAAATGCAGTGGTGCAAGGGAAAGAGAGTCACTTGTCTCATGGGTCAGCCTCTCCTTTCTACATCCAACGATTACAGACTCACAACATAATAGCATAGTATCCTCCAACAGGATCAAGCTCGAAGCATCATTTAACAGCTTAAGCAAAAAAACATATTAAATTCCTTATTTCAAACCAGCAATCTCTTCCACTGTTGTACAGCACTTGCTGATGGGATTACAGTAGGCCATGATGTATATTTTCAAAGCTGTTCTAATGATTTGGAAATCTCATTGCCTCTCACAAATGCATATGATTGCTTCCTACAAAATGTTGAATATCAGAATGCTGCTTTCAAAAGTGTAATATAGTTCTTTTCATGTAAATATGTAATATAAAACTATTGTATTAATTATGTGTGTGTGAGAGAGAGAGAGAGAGATAGAGAGAGAGATTATTTTATTTTTAATTATGAGAGAGATTTACAATTCCATAACAAAGATAATTCATTGTTTGAATATAATGTCATATATAAATTATGTGAATCTATGCAAAAAATATTATTATTCTCTAAAAACTAAAAATCAAAACCTTGGTAAGAAAAGAAGAATATTTATATTTACTTATAAAAACATTAAATATAAGGAAAGCTTAAATGTGAAGAAACATTCTGAATAAAATAATTTAAAGTGCTTACAAGAAATCGATATTTTTGTGTTTCCAAATTATAACTTAAAAATGAAACATAGCAAGCTATAATTTTTTTTTGTTTGTTAAATATGGGGTGAAATACTGTTAGTTTATAAACTAAAAGAGTTCATTAAGAATAACATTAGTTGGAAAAAATGAATGATCTGAAACTAATTAAGTAATTACAAATTAATTATTTAAAATTTAGCTTCAAATTTTATGCATTTTAAAGAGTCTGAAATATTTGAAAAAATTAATCAAAAAATTTGTGTTTATTTTATACCATGTAAAAATATAAATAGTAGCAATTGCATATAAAATATAATAAATATGTGAGTTAGTTTATTTTTATATTCTACTCTTTAATTTTTGACGTTAAAATCCATACAAATAAATTGACATGTATCACATTATCTCAAAGATAAAAATGTTTCATTATTTTTCTAACTTTATTGACTTTTGCGGTATTTATGTGAAATAAAAGTCGCTCTCATTCCACTTTGTTCTATAGTTTAGTGAATCATAAAAAGTTCTTTCATTCCTTCAGTAAGATAAAAATATTCTGTTACAATGACACAAAAGTCAGAGCTTGTAACAATAAGCATACTTCAAAGAAAACAAAAAATATTATACAATTCAGTATCTTTTGATCTTAATATTGCATTTGAAAGACAGTGAGTTGAATCACAAGACCATTTTTCCAATATCTGAAATTGCAGATGTTTTTGGAGCTTTTTCATACTGAGTTTGAAATTTACCTTATCAAAATATTTGTTTTTGTTTTAGAGGTAATTTTGTAAGCAAACTACAGTACAAACTAAAAATAATGATTACATGGTTTTTGAATTCTAATTTGTACCAAATACTTTTAGATACTTCATATTGAATTAGAAATTAATTGATTATTTATCTTTGTTCTATATTTATATTATATATTGTAAGTGCAATGAGTAAGGGTGTTTACTTATAAAAGTTTTTTTGATTTTTGGAAATCTTGGTTAATAAATTCTAATTTATATGTCTGCAACATAATTTTTAAATAACTTTATTTATAATAAAAGTTATAATAGGTTTTATAATAAAATCTATAAACACTATTATGTTTTGTGCATGGATAGTAACTATAATTCTTATGATTCCGTTTGTAATTTTTAATAATTTCTCATTTTGATGAATATGCCATTGACATTTTTGCAAATAAATTAATATACAGGTTTATATAACAGTATCGAAATTCCAAAGTTAAATTAAAATAAATAGTTTGTTATAAGCATTGTAAAAAATAATTTAAATATCATGCATATTTACAATGAAGTATTTCAAATTTAATTTAGCAAAAGCAAATTTTATCAAATCTAAAAAATAAATTCTGACAATAATAATAAAAAAAAGATTTAAGGATTTATTTTATAATTTATATAGTGAAGTTATGCATATACACTACAGTGAAATAGTGCATACACTACAGTTAAGTGTTTAAGAACATATGTTATCAGAGTAGAAATTCGTTACACATTATGAGTTCGTTAAAATAAAATAACTTAATGCAGCATTGATATACAAGAATTATCTAATATAAGTAAGTATTGATTATTATTCCTAAAATATCAGGATAATTTCTTACAACAATGCAAATCCTTTTAGAGATAAAACAATAGAAATGAAATGTAATCAAAAATATGTTAAAGTAATCTACATAGATTTTGCTAACTTATGGAATATTTTTCGCAGTACTTTGTATGTAAGAGAAATTTAATTGTTTGATAACTTGTTCGGGGGAAGGCTTTATTTTCAACGTTAGGAGGTTCAATTCCAACCTCTATTTTGACTATTTAGAATAGGTAGTGATATGTGTGAACGCACGAAAAAACAATCCATCAACCTAGAGTTAGACAAATTTTAAATTTCGAAAAATTATGCTTTATAATACAAAATTCCATTTATGTATCTCATTTTAATGTTTTAAATAACATAAAGAAGTATAATATGTATATATATATATATATATATATATATATACATATAATTTAAATAACATAAGAGAGAGATTAAATGACCTAGAGCCATCTAGATTTTTGACAGTTAATAAGCAATACGTATTGAATTACAATTCTAGTGTTCGGATAAAAAACACTGGTGGGATTTGAACCAAAGTGGAACCAAGTCCAATGCTTCATAGACTAAGTTACAGCAAACTACAACAGGCATTGTCAAACTTTCTTTATTAGCAAAGCAAAAGACATATGTAAAATTAATTATTTAATCAAGATATTTTCTTCATAAGAGATAATATTCATAATAATCAAATTATATTCAAATTAAGATTTCTATATGAGACTAAAAATTGAATTTATTATACAAAACTGAAATGCTAACAATATTTAAATTTCATTTTTTGACGAAGATCTTAACCCGAATGTTTTGTCGAGTAACTTTAAAAATCTGTCTTATATTTATTGTAATTAGTTTTCAATTTAGAATTTCGTATAATTTCTCGAAAATTTTATAAGATATCTTTTTTTATATATTCTGTAAGAAAATCCAATAAAATTACTAACAAATATTAACAACAAATTTGATAATACATTTTTCAGTTAACATATGAGTTAACACATGAGAAAGTCCGAGCGCTTCTTAAAATTGTAGGGTGTCAGTAAATAAGAATTCCATTTTGAAAAAATATGGTTATTGTTTATAAAAATAAATAAAACTGATAATTCTTAGACATTCCTATATGAAATATTTTATACATTTTTAAAATAAATTCTAATGCAAATAGGAACATTTATGTCAATGTTTTTAAATTATTGCTTTTTATAAATATTTAATTCAATTATGATAAATTTAATTAATACTTATAAAAACATTCACTAAATTTAAAATATTAAGATTAAAATGTATGTTTTTGCACCGGAAAAAAATGGAGGGGAAATAATCTTGGTTAGAGATATAATTGGCTTTATCAGTGTAAGATAATTTCTGTTTGAATTTTAATAAACTATTCTGGTGAAAATATACGGAAAGTGTAAATAACTTTAAAAATTAATTAAAGTAACATTATATGTAAGATTTACATTCCATAGACGTCATTCAGTCTGTAATCAGATCCTTTTGAGTCTGTCTTAATTACGGAAAAGGTAATAAATTCAATTTGTTGAAATGAATCACGGAAAATTAGACTGTGTGTGATATAACAAATTATTGAATTGAATATGTTGTGCAATCATCTAAAATATTTCATTGATAATTTAATGAAAAAATAAATGTGTACAAGAAAAAAAGTGAAAATTTAAATATTATTCAAAAGGTTGTGCATTAATCTTTTCCTATTTACATTAAGGAGAGAACATTTTATAAAATGCTAGAAAATAAATAATTTAAGGGGATTTTATTACATAGCAACCATGGTTTTAAGAAAAAAGTAAATTTAAATGTAGAAATTATTTAAATTTACTCTTTAGAATCACTCGTTATGTAAAGTTTGCCTCAAAAGAACTATTTTATATGGCATTAATATAGAATCAAAATGTGCTATTAATTATATCCTACATATTATGTGGCACTTTATTATTTGATAATATGTCACATGTTACGTAATTTGTGACATATGATAATGACATTAATGCAATATCTTTTAATAATTTTATTATTCTTATCATTTTTATACATTATTCCATCTGCTAATGAGCTTCAGAACTTCATTTCTGAAAACAGAATGTTAAGCCAAAAAGTTTTCTTAGATTGAGAAATCCTTAACATCATAAAACATTTTTTCTCAGAGAAATTTTTACTGTTAAGTAAAAGAGGAAATAACTGAAGTCAAATTTAAACAATCAAACATTGTCTATTCATCACTTCCGGTTTCTGAAGTCTTACTATTATTTTCTCACGTTTTCACAAGTGGCATCCTCTTAGATAAGCTATAAATATATGTCTCATGTTTAGTTCTCTTTGTTAAATAATACAGAGGCTATATTTCTTAATGAAACAGCGACAATAGAAAATCATGAAAGAAATTCAAAGTTTGAGATCAGATACTTCATATATTTAAATGTAGGATGTGATTTCAAGGAGAAATAAGCAAGTCTTAGTGTGAATGCATGGAAAAAACGTTCACAATATTTATTGAGATTTTATATATTTCATAACTGAAAGATCTGGTGTCCGTTTTAGTAGATATTCATATGATGATTTCATACAGCGGTAATAAATGTTTGTCACGAGGAAACATAAACTTGTGTTAAAATTAGCTGATTATCTTTTCCATAAATTTTTGAATGATATTGAACCTCAAAAGTGAGAAAACATATCATTAAACAAGCAATTTAGTCATTATCAAAAGTTAAGAAGTAAAAATACTAAATATTTTAGAGATTCGTTCCAATTTTACTTACCAAGTTCAGCCATACGTTAGTTGTTATAATTTGGCTCTTTTCTTCCTAAAATAAATGAATGAAATCAACAATTTATGAAATATTTAAATTCAGTTATAAATCATATTTTAAGAGTCAGAAGTAAATAGCAGATGTTCTCTCATTTCATAATTTAATATAAAATTTAAGCCAATACGCACGTTCGATAAACTAAATTACTTCTTTGTTTAATTTTCGGCAATTTAATATATGCTCCAATATATATATATATATATATATATATATATATATATATATATATATAATTTAGTACATTCGATTTGAAAGCAAAAACTTACATATTAAGAGGTATATAACGAAATATTTTATATTTTCGAAAATTTTATAGAGCCGTCTTTATAATTTGTGTTTTAATGCATCACATTTCAACAATTAAATTGAAATATATACGTATATAAATAACAAAATTTAAATAAACATGATATTTTATGCACGATATTTTAAATTACATTGATTGCCATCAATACTTTATAAAATGTCTTCTTAACATTAAATTATGATCAAATTTTTGTATGAGAGTGATATAATTTCATCAATAAAAAGCACCATTTAATTATGTATTATAATTATATTTTAAGAATAACGTATATTATATTATTAATAGTATGTGTGAGAGAGAGAGAGATATATTCATATTATATGATACTATAAAATCGTATGATAATATATATCACTTCATGATATATATATATATATATATATATATATATATATATATATATATATATATATATTCTATGTGACAAAAATATAACTTTTTTAAGGTAAAATATAAAACATATTTGTCTGACAATAGATAACTATTATAAAGTCAAAGCATTGCGCTGAGATATAGAAGCAAAAACGCATATCTTAATAAACGCATATCTTATTTCTTAGTATTAAATGAAATTTTTAGTGAATTCATAATTTAATAATGAATAATAAATAAAATTTTTAATATATGCATAAATATATATTTAGTTTACTACAAAATGTATATTATATATTTTATAATCTTTGTATTAAAATTGTTTTATACATTTTCAATGAAAGAAATCGAAAATAAAATTAAAAATTCAATACAAGTATTTTACATTAATTAGAAAACATCATTTTTTGGCAAATAAATAAAGTTACTATTATAATCAATTAAAACAATAATTGGACTTCATTCTGACACAAAGGTTTTAAGGTGTCATATATTTTCGATTATTTGATAGTAATTTAATTTAAATAAAATTAGTATACTTTCAAACCATCTTTCTAATACTAATTTTTCCAAATTTTGTCCAATAATGAATAAAGATTCTTTTCGATTGAATACATGATATTTGAAAAAATATATTTTATACTTTTCTGTATGTTAAATCAATATTAAAATTAGTAGAAAATATTTATTTTAGTTTTATTTCAGTGGAACTTTCAGTTAATAATTCTAAATTTCACAATAACTTTCATTCATTGAAAAAATCTGCGACATATTTCAATTAGAAATAGTTTTAATTTACAGTATGATGTGCATTTAAATTAGGTTTTTCTTTCTTAATATATTTTGCATTACACTATACGTAGTTGCAAATAAAACTTCTTTAAGGAAATGTATCAAACTTATTGGTAAAGAGTAGATTTCAGCAAACTTTCAATTATCAAAATGTTACATTAGAAGTGTTATTAAAAAGTGAGATTCTTAATTACATAGTAGTTTCATAGCTTAATCTCAGCAATATAAAATGGTTGTATTTTTATGTGTGTTTAATAGTTAAGATTACACATTTAATGTTTGGATTGCGTAGTTACATAAACCATAAAACATGTGACTTAGCATGTTTTCATGCAATTCTTCAGGCAGGACATTAGTGTTATTAACAACAAGACTTCTGACGAAAAATCTAAAAAATACCTTCATAATTCTTACATTCAAACTTCTATTTGAATTATACTTATAATGAATTTTCAGCATTTAATCGATTTTCAGTAACAAAACAAATATTGTTAAAGTAAAATTATATTTATTCCATTGTTATATGATTTTGCTTTTAAATTTCGAATAATAATGCATGAATTTCGATTAATAATCTACTTAAAAATCATAAATTTAAGGGACTTGAAATTTTAGATCAGTTTATAAAAGAACAAAACAAAGTTCTGTTATGTGCAATTACTGTGCAGAATTTTAAATGTAAGACAATTTCTCATTACTAAACGCGTTTTAATTTAACATTATCTGTTATCAGTTTTTCTTTTGTTCAGCACTTAATATTTTTAAATACTTTTACTTAATACTTTTAAGCAACATTTATCACTTTATTTAAAAACTTTTTAATTAAATTTATTGCTACTGTTTTGCTTAATTTTAAACATAATTAGTATCAAGTGTATTGAGTAAAAAATGGCAAACCAAATAAATGAATCATTAATGCATAAATGTTTTAAAACTACAGTATTTAATATTTGTTATTACATTTAGTTGAGCGAATTTTTAGGTTAAATATAAATGTGAAATTTTAAAATACTTAAATCGATTACAATCTGCAGTGGGTGATATAATTTTTATGCTTGCTGCTCGTATTAAATTATAAAGTTATTGATTTGTACCTAATTTTGAAGCATTTAATGTTTAACAAAAATTCACGTATATTATTAAATAAAGAAAAAAATCAGTGTATTTAATTATATTACACCACATAAATTATAAGAACTATTACATGTTAATAAAGTTAAACATTTAATTTATATTACATACTTAAAAGGAGTATAATTTTAAATATATGTTAAGTATTGAAAGTGTAGTACTCAAAATGTCTTTAAATTACCAAAATGAAAGTCTGAAAATTGAAATATAATGCACAGATGACAATAAATATCTATTTACTCAAATTAAATGAATCCGAAAAAAATTTCTAATAAATTATCTTAAAAAGTTCCTAAGAGTAATTTCTAATAAATTATCTTTAAAATAATGGTTTGTTATTATAGTCGAAACTAATAGGGATTATTATAAGCCATAACAGTAATAGAATAAAGACAATTGGAAACTAGAGTAAAATTTTACCATTCAGTAATCTTTATTTTATAAATTAATTTTTCAAACAAATAAAACGTAGATAGAGTTCGTGAATTGGTATTTAAAACCAACAAAGCGAGAAAACTCCTACACAACCACATCAATATCAATACGTGTAGGAAACTGAAAAAATTATTTAATTTTCTGATGCATAGTAAAAAATAGTTATGAACTTGTTTTTTTTCTTTTCAGGAACACTAATCCAAGTAGATATTAGAGGTGCATAAATTATTTTGAGGTGCATTTCTTTTTAAGCATTATGTTTAAATACGAAACATCGTTGGTTTTCAAAGAAAAACTACAAAAAACTTTAATAAAAGGAGTTGAAAGAGCATAGAGACGTTACAAAATATCGTTACAAAAATCGTTATTCCAATAGATCAAGTCAATATGTAGGCAGTGATCAATATCGATATATTGGAATTAGAGTTGCTTGTCATTGTTGTAAAATACCTAAATCGTAGCTTCCTTATTTATTATCCTGTACATTTTCCGCCAAAATTTAAAGAGTTATATTTGCATATTCTACTATTATATTGGCTTTTTCTTGTTTTATTAAATTGTAAAGTATTTTGATATGTAGTCAATAATATAAATAAAAATATTATGAGTTTATGAAACAAATTTACTTGCATGTATTACTTTTTCTTACAAATATTTTAAGATAGACGCCAAGAAGTGAGAAATTAAGTGTCAAACTTAAAATTACGTTAGTTAAACTGCCAAAAATACCAGTGTTACTAGAAATTAAACTTTATCACAAATATTTGTGGTAAAAATTTTCTCGAAACCAAGGGTTACCCGTATCTACACTGAACACAGATATTTTGCTGTAAAATCGGATAAATCAAAAGCAATCTTATGATAGACATGATTGCAGAAGATAGAAATGTAAGGGGAAGGGTTGAAATTGAGCAGATTCATCCCTATTCTATGCTGAACATTTTAATCTTATTGAGTTCCATTATAAATTGAGGAATTCTTAATCGCTCAGTGGTTAGATTATGTTTATTAGAGGTAAAATCTCAGGATAAATCGCTGCACTCGAAAATAAGAGTAGCATTTTTTTTCTATCCATATATATCTGCCATGGTGCACCCTTGTGTTCTCTTGCATTCTGATTATATGAATGTCATCTAACACTTATGATAAACCTCCTCAAACACATTAGATGCTACAGAAAGAGTCCAGCTAGTAACCATAAGATTAGCACCTTTGCATTCGGTTCAACCGTTCGTAAATTCGAATCCTCACTTACGGGATTGGATGTTTGCAATGGTTTGGAACACAGTTGTTTCCAATGGTTTGGAATACACCAGTTTTAAACAATTAAAATAGTCATTATTTGTGTATTAAGATATTCTTTACATATTTTTAGTCAATTCTAAAATTAATACATATTAAAAATATTGGTAATAATAATTATCATTTTTAATTTGCTTAAGCAATCAATCAAGCCTCTTTCGTATTAACTAGTATTCCTCTTTTTAATTGTTTCATTTAAATGAAAATTGTGTCATGCTGAAAAACATAATCATCCGAGATTATTTGACTTTTTTAAACCTCAATTAGAGCATTAAAAAAGCTAAATATTCTCTGAAAATTATGTGGTTTAGCATTAGACGCTCCTAGACACTTACTCTGCAATTATCAGAACAGTTCTAAAATATGCAGCACCAATATGGTCTCCACCATCCTCCTCATCAAAAGAAAAACTTGCCGCCGTTCAATACAGAGCAGCCAAACTTATCATAGGTGCAGTTTCCTCAACTTAGTGCTGAGACTGAATGCGGTCTCACACCTCTTGAAAACAGACGTAAATTGACCACCATTAAATTCACCAACAAAATCAGGAGCAGCAACGAGGAACACATCTCAAATGTCACATTTCGTGCCTGTACCAATCGGGAGAGGTGAAAAAGATGCTCAAAGCTTCAATTGGACAAAGATATCGGAAACAGTATCAGTCTGAACCGCACATGCCTTGACATTATTGAGGAACCAAATTTTGCTCTCAAACCACCACCTACAGTTAAGATCAATTTAGACCTGCTTGTGTTTGAAAAGAGATTTGTGTTCAAAAAGAGAAGCCGGAGAAACCATTCGGAGAAAAGCTATGGAAACTATTACCAAACTTTCTAAACCAGACCATTTCGCCGCTTACACTGACGTTTCTTCCAACTCAGAGTGCGACAGGGGAACTTCTGGCATTTTCTTTATCCTTCCAGACCAATCATCTCTCAAACATCGGGTTGCAGCTGGAAAAGTTGCCTCGAACTTCACCAGTGAACTGACTGCCATATAGGCAGCTCTTACCCTTTACCTCACACAGTCAGTCCCAACGAATGCCATCAACATATTCTCTGACTGTAAATCTACTTTCGAGGTTATTAAAGGAAGTAAAACGAGACTTGCCCAAGACATCAATACGCTTCTGTCCACCATAGGTTGCATGGGAGAAAACGTGCACCATCCAATGTGTCCCTGCAAATGTTAACATCGAGGGAAATGAATAGGCGGAATCCCTTGCCAATCAGGCTAGAAATATCAATCCCCCTCCCACGACTACCACTTTCTTCAATGCAAACGCCGTTGCAAGGCATTAGCTCAGCGGGGAACTATGGAAAAAATGGTGCCTACCGGAGTTTAATCCTGACCGTGGTATCATCTCTACCATCAGCAGAATGCGGACTGAGCACATGAGGTGTATGAAAATCATGCCCGACGGATCTAAGACATGCGCAGAATGTAGGTACTGCACAGGAGTTCCATTAGATCCAAGTCATCTCTTGAATTGCATCTCTGTTGCCTCGACTCTCTTCAGTTTTCACCTCAACTGCTGAAATGACGCCCTCTATATCGAAGAAGCTGAAGACGTGGCCAGGGCAATGCTCAATGCCTTTGGTCCCATATGACTTGCCTTTTTTTACTTTTCTTTTGTTACTATTTTTCTTTTTGCATTTGTCACACGACAACAACAAATAGAAATCTCCTAACAAACAATTTTTCTAATGTGTTATATTTATTAATATTTATTCAAAATACTGCGAATTATATTTAATATAATTTTATTGCATATTTTTTCTTTAAAATTTAAATAAATTTATTTAGTAATATACATTTCAGATGTGAACTTAAATAGTTGAATTACATATTTTCAACAAAGAAATATAGGGTAGTGCAGGGTTATTTTGCCTTTTTCATGTTGTTCTTTTATTATTTTCAACCCTCTTTAATCTTAAATTTTTTGTCTGAAAAAGAATTGCAAAACTTGAAAATAAATCTTTCTGTAACAAAAATTACATCCACGTCTCGTTTACGCAATTTATAAAAGAAACAACTGGTTTAAAAAGAAAATTTCTAAGTATAATTCCTTTTACTCCTGCTTACTTTATTGCACATTGTTACAAAAGTAATATTTTATGAAAAAAAATTGCATTTTCTGAACTAGAATTGAAATAAAGCGTTATGAAACAAATATAAGGTTTCAGAATATTATTCTGCTTAATGTAGCTACTCTTTTTCTTAAAATTAATCTTCATATAAGTCAAAATTTTACTAAGAAATGTGAAAATGCCTATAGTCACCTGATACAAAATCTTTTGTGGTAACGTATGTAAAAACATACAACTATTTTATAATATAATTTTTTGCATTAGAGGTTTTATTTTCAAAAGGTATTGAGTATAAATTTAGTTTTTTAGCCAAATCTTTCAGTCTTTTGTTTTTATTCAAAAAATTTGATAATATGTTTGACTGAGATATAGGAGTGAATTGTGATCTTTATAATGAAGTGTGGTGACTTTGCTTCCAGCTACTTTTGAGCAACTGAGCGATTAATGTTGCCCTTCAGTTTTTCACCCCTTTATCTATAACATTTAGTAGATTTCGTGGTTTTTTCTTTGCTACAAACGAAGAAGTTATGAAAATATTTCTTGAAGGGAAAGATTGAGCCATTTCAGGAAGTATGTCTTATACTGCCTTTGGTTAAAAAATTGTTTGTTTCGCAGGTACAAATATTTCTATCCATAGGTTTAAATTTTATATGTAAAGAGACTTATTAAAATCATAGAGTAAATGTGATAAAAGGTAAGACATCGAAAATATATATTGAAACATAATTTTTTAAGATTACATTTTAAAAATCAGCATCTATTTTTGAAATTCATTACACATGTTTAAAGCAAAACATAAATATTTCGTTATGGCATATAATAAAAATTAATTCTTTAGTTTATTTTAAAACATTTTGATTAAATCTAGAAATTTAACTTAATTTTACTCTTTCTAAAGAAATATACTTTTATCCATGGCATGTCTATCATTTCCATTTGAATCACTATAAAGAACAGAGTTATTTATTTTTGGTTAATTTAGTAATGATGTATTGCATTTTTAATATAATAAATAAATAAAATTGGCATTATATTTCTTAGTGTTAGTATTCATAAATAGTATCTTATAATTCAGACTTAGCAAAAATTTATTCATTATCAAGCTAGAAAGTTCTTATAATTTAAACTTTACCGAATAATTTTTGGAATTAAATATGTCGTTTTGTTTTCCGTATTTTACATTAAAAAAGAGCAATGTCATAACGTTTTATAATTAAAAACACGCAATATAATGACAACAATTAGAAATAACTTTATTCTGTGCTATATATTTTTACAGGTTTTTATTTTAGATTACATACTTTACATATTATTGCATTACACAAATATCTATGAGATAATTAAAACATTTAGTTTTTTAAGGAAAATAATGTGTAAAGAAGCAATATTTTATATTTTTGTCCATAAGAAGAGTTTTAAGTTTTATACAGATATTTCATTCTTAAAAACAGTGACTAAATTTATGAAGTGACAGTATAGCACTATATATATATAATATATATATATATATATATATATATATATATATATATATATATATATATATATATATATATATATATATATATATATATATATATATATATATATATATATATATATATATATAATATATATATATATAAATATATATATATATATATAAATATATATATATATATATATATATATATATATATATATATATATATATATATATATATATATATATATATATATATATATATATATATATATATATATATATATATATATATATATATATATATATATATAATCGTAAGTATTATAAAACTAATAATCAAATATTAGATAGAGACTAACATTGAAAATACCAAATGAAAAACAATGCATTGAAAATACGAAACATTTTCAATGTATTGTTTTTATTTTTAATAAATAATTTTAATAAATATTTATATATATTATATAGAGAGAGTAGAGAGGGAGAGAGAGAGTTAATTATATTCAAACTTTATATTTTTATACTGAATATATATTGTATCTCAATAATATAGTTGATTGGATGAAATATTCAACTGTAATAATTTTTTACCAAATAATATGTTAATCAGAAAGTTCTATCCGTTGATCGACGATGAAGTTGTTGAAACCATACTAGAGAAAGATCTTTTTCTGACAAAATCGGATTTCGTAGAAAGGTTAGTTTATCACAACAAACTATTTGGGAGCTTATTCTGAGGCTGAGAT
This sequence comes from Latrodectus elegans, assembly GCA_030067965.1. NCBI lineage: Eukaryota > Metazoa > Arthropoda > Arachnida > Araneae > Theridiidae > Latrodectus > Latrodectus elegans. Next base: position 94,996,920 of record CM057811.1, on the reverse strand, counting down.
TGGTGTGGAAATATTAAAAATTTGTTCCACATGAATAAGGAAGGAAAATTTTGGAGGATCGATTCATTCTATGCATATCTCTGCTAGTTTGGAACAAAATCAAGCCCTTCCTGAACCAGATCATAACTGGAGATTAAAAGTCGATTACGCATGAAAACATCATAAGGAAATGTGTATATTGTGTGCAACACCTTCCCTTTCGAATTCTAAAAGAAATTTGACTCTGAATAAGAAAATATTGTGTTTCTTATTCAGGTGGGACATTTTAAGACCAATACAGGGAGAATTGAAAGAATAGATTATTAATTTATTTTTGAAGTTTGCCTAAAGCTGTCATATTAGAAATCATTATTTTTTAATTGATATACTATATACCTAATTTTGTTCTTATATAGGTATACTACCTCTTAAAAATTTTAAAATTAAAATCCCATCAGAAACGCATGCGATAATTTTATATTATTTGTAATAAATATATTAAAAATAAAATTTAGTGACCTTTGATTCATAATTTTAAAACTAATTTTAAAATCCAAATATTGCATTTAAAACTCAGAATAATATTTGTACTATGTACACTGCTGGACAATTGCTAAGGACGGATAGCACTATCATCCATAGCAAACACAAAATGAAAGGAAGCAAAATGTGGAAAATTAGAATAAGTGAGGGATATAGTAAGAAAAAGTATGCGTTTGCAAATTTTTTTCCACTTCTGTTCATCACGTGACAGCGTTCTAAACAACTTTAAATGATTTGACGCATGTAGACAGTTGTTGTTTCAAGTCAAAGTTTTCAGGAAAGATTTAATAGACTAACTTGAAACTTTTGGCATGTCTTCCCAACAACACTTATATGATTTTATGCGTGGTCGAATTGTTGAAAAGATCGAAGAAGGGTGATAAATAACAGATGTTGCCAGAGAGTTCGACATCACTCACAGCTTTGTTTCACGGCTGTGGAAATCATTTAAAACTACTGGAATGTGTAGTAGGCTGCACTGTAGAGTTCGTGTTAAAATTACGACACATGTAGAAGACAAATATATCGTCCTATCAGCAAAAGGGAACAGGCGCACCACAGATCAGCAGGTGGCAAATCAGTTTCTTGCTGCCTCAGAAAAGCGGATCTCCTACAAAACTGTTTCCCAGACGTTTAAGTGGAGGAGGACTATACGCCCGCAGAATTGTTGTGAGTGTCCCATTGATCAAACAGCACCGTACTGACCGTTTGCAATGGTATCGTGAGCATCGCAATTGGACTGAACAGGACTGGGCATGCGTACTATTCTCAAATGAGAGTAGGTTCATTCTGTCATCGGATTGTAGACGCCAACTGATCAGGCAAGAGAGTGGTACTGCTTATCGTCCAGAAAATATCCAGGAAAGGAACCGATATCTGAAATGCAGTGTCATGGTGTGGGGCGGCATCGTGATCAATGGCCGCACGCCTCTACATGTGGTTGCAAATGGGACTACGATGGGCCAACGATGCATTAATGAAGTTCTACTTCCTCATGTTCGTCTTTTCCGTGGTGTTGTCGGTGATAAATTTGTTTTTGTAGACGACAACGCAACATGTTATCGAATACTCGCTGTTCAGGATTCTCTAGACCGCTAGGGTATTCAATGCCTCGAATGGCCATTACGTTCTCCAGATATAAACCCCATTGAAAATGTGTGGGATACTTTGGGGTGGCAAGTTGCTGGTCGAAACTATCCTCCAACAAACAAGAACACCCTCATCCATGCACTCAAAGAGGAAAGGGGTAAATTGCATCAACAGCTGCTGGATAATGCTGTGCAAATTATGATATGACGTGTGGAATGTTGCATTACACTCCACGGTGGACATATCCCGTACTGATACCTTTCTTCAAGGTGCCTGCTGACTTTTAGACGCATTGTCCAATTTTTCCGTACGCAGCATCTAATGAAAATTTTTTTTCAGATGTTTCACAGCTTTTGTACTTTCTAGAACAATAAATATTCTTAATTCTAATGTCTGAACAGTGTGGCATTTTTTATCCTACTAGGCCCCATGTATCGCTTCATGTTATGTTACATTGCAATTTGTGATCCGTCCTTAGCAATTGTCCAGCAGTGTATAAGAAATATTATATGATTTATTTTAAAAAACTTCATTTATTTTGATATATTATTAATATATTATTAACTTAATAATTTATTAAATATGGCTGATTTATCTACTATTCCAAATTTAATCACCTGCTTTTGTGGTTATATTGATATATTTACAATCAAAATTCTTAACATATTTTTATTTGAAAAAACAATCTGTTCATGAAAAAGAAAATAAAACTGATTTCCTTACAAAACTTTTAATCTAAATGATAAATAACATTCAGATTGGATCTAGAAAAAATGCACTTAACATTATCCAGCACTACGAAAACAATTTAAGATTTAAATTCTCCTTCTGAATAGTTTAAGAATCAAAGCTTGCTTTAATTAACAAAAGTAAAAATTTCATACAATAGGCTGCACAATTTCTGTTGCTATGTAAAAATAAAGCATTTCGTGTTAGATTTAGGTGGAATAATTTAGAATTCTCTTTGAAAGATAATTTACGGTTCATTTTATATTTTTTTGAAATATTAAACTTTTAGAATGGAAAGAAAAATTCTAAAGTTCCGAGTCTCATTAACTCCTTAGTTAATTGTTTTCTTGATTGCTAAGTTAAGCCTTTGTTTGAATCGCTGGACTTTTAATTAAAAATGCAAAGTAAGCCTTACGTAATGAATATATTTTTTGCACACCTTTTTATTCTTAAAAAATACCGGTTTAGAAGCTTAAATAACACTCCTAAAAACTCAAATACTTACCAATATTTTTTTACTGTAAATCTGTATGACGTCTATAGATTTGTAAAGAAAAAACCCAAACTTTGGAATATAAGTTTATGTAATTTAATAAAATTATTTTTTTAAAAATACTAAGATTTTTTAGGTACTCTGTTCTATGTAATTAAATAGAAAATATCAACCATTATATGCATTGAATTATCATTTTCTTGAGTCCTGAATGTTTGTTTCAATTGTTCTAGTTAAATTTTAAATTTTTGCATAATAAATTAAAATTAAGTGTATGGTTATTTTAATTCTGTGTATGTGTGTTTAAAAAACACATAATTATCTTCTATTTAAACAGTAATAAATTCTTAAATTTGGAAAGTGCAAATATATGGCACTCGAAAAATGCAGATTGTATATTTCGGTAGATAATATACATAATAAATTTAATTAAAATTTTAGAATATATAATTGCTTATTATTGTTTAAAATGTATACTGTTTTATAAAACTAACAAATTCATATACTGTTATAGAAAAATAACAAATTCATAAATTTCAGTATTGAACATATATTCTGAATATTGAAAAGATATTGTAATAGAAGATGTTAGATTATTATTTGGGCAGATATTCTCACCAACACTTCATTTTAAGTTATGTTTCACTGTTATTTTAATCAACGTTTTTTACCAAATATAATTAGACTATTTATAAAGTTCAGTAAAATTTAACTATGATTTCCTTAAAAATCTTCATATTAAATACTTTTAACTGAATTTCAAAAAAATTTAAAAAGTACAGTATTTATATTTTGTTTTTTAACCAATCAAAACATTTCTTCTATGCTTTGCCTGCATGCTTTGATTGATGCATAGTTAAGCGACCTGTGCTTCTACGTAATGAAATATTTAAACTTAATATTATTGTAAAATAAAGTTTTCAGGTAATACACATAATAATTCATTTCCTGCCAGGTCTATTTTTTATTTATAAAAGGATTCATGTGGTTAAGATTGTGTATTTTTTTAGCATAACTATCTGACGTGTAACTGCTATAGTTGGTCCACTAAATGTTTATATTTTTTCTCGTATTTTATTTTTACACATTGCTTAAATCAATTGCGATAATTAAATAGATAAACTAAGTAATTACATACTACATTTAGGCAATTCTTTTTTGTTTACTTTTTCAGGCATTTTCTTACGCCATTTTTTTATAACTAAAACATATTATTTTTCTAGTCGTTGTGTTTTGTTTCATCAAGAGAACTGAATTCTTTAGCCTGTGTTTTTTGCATGCTTTAACTTACCATTTTAAGTGTCTTTGTTTAACATTCCGGAAGTGTAAAATTAGCTCAAATCCCGAAACCAACTAGAAATGTCTTTATTCCTTACAGCTACAATATAATTTAAACACATTTTCTACTATTCAAATGTCTAAACTTAGAATTTGACATAAATTTAAAATATAAATAAAAAATTTTGCTCAGTATGGTATTTTTTTAATTTTAGATTTCATTTGAGAATTGTATTTAAATGTAAGATTAATAATATGAAAAATAGCGCCTAATCTGTAATATTAAAAAATAAATTTACAGTATTATTTTGCTTTTATGCAATCTATTGAATTTAATATTTAAAATAAGAATACCAGATAAATTGTATATTATACTATAATTAGACATTTTAAGTAACCATTCCAATAAATATATTCAAATTTAATATATTTATATATATATATAAGATATATATATATATATATATATATATATATATATATATATATATATATACATGTGTGTGTGTGTGTGATCGGAAACGGTATGGAGGGGAGCTGTGTCCGGCGCCAGTGTTTTCTCCTAACCCTTCCACCAATAAGAAGTCAGATGAAACATGACGTAGCAGCTCTAAGCTTTGGCCAAGCGGGACTTCGCAGTGAGAGAGAGGGAGAGAGGAGTTAGAAAACAATGAAGATGAACGCGTTGATAGAAGATGATTACGGAAGATGTCTAATGTTATTTTCTCAGTTTTGTTAATTTCACATTTAACTTTATGTAAATATTTTTTTACTTGTCACAATTAATTAAGTTCACTAAATAACATTAAATTAATCTGTTTTGATTTTTACTATATTTCTATACTCCCTCATTACATGGGAGCCCGGCCGTACGATAATTTCCTTTACCTCAAACGTTATACCCTAGACATCCTAGCAACTACGCCTACAAATGCCGATGATTGACTCCTTCAAAACGGTGAATCAGCTTTAAACTTATAGACTATGAGAAATATGGCTTCCTTAAATGGTTTTATGAAAATTGCTATTTTAATATCAAACAGTAGCACTAAGAACATTAAAAATCTACATAAATTAATATTTGGTACAGATGAAGGAAGAAGAAATAGAAATAATTTACGCAATTTTACTGGTTTTGATTCTGACTATCCTGTTGAAGAAGCCAAAACAAATGCATTAAATTTATTCAGTGATAATGATTTTATTTCCATGCGTAATGTGCTTCATATTGAATTTACATCTAATGCTAAAGGTAATTGTGATTTGATTTTTGAACATTTAAGAAATTTCGATTTATTTCGAAATGATGAATCCGATTCCGAAAGTGAAACAGATCTAGTAGAAACTTTTAATAATACACTTAGAAATCCAGAGACTTTAATATAGAATTCCTCTTCACAGAATCGCAGTGTCAGTGGTTTTCAAAACGAAACAGTAAACAACGCCCAGACAGCAATCATAGACAACACTTTTTCTCTATTCGGAGCCGAAGATGATTCACAAGAGCATCCTTTTTCTCCCCCACGTCAAGTGGAAAATACTGACTTCCTTTCACACAACACTATTTTTGGCTGATCTTTTTCTATGAAAGATCTAACTGACACTTTGCGCTCCTTTAATGGTACAGACAATTATTCAGTCGAACATTATATACAGGATTTAGAAGATAACTTTTGTTTATTTAATATTACAAGTGATCAACAAAAAATAATTTATGCAAAAAAATCAACTGGTACTGCAAAAACTCTTGTTCAGAGTATACATGGTTTGTTTACACGGAAAACTGTAAAAGAAACTCTATTGTTAGAATTTAAATCGAAAGTTAACAGTAAACAAATTCACACTATGCTTCAAGAACGTACTTTACGAAAAGGTGAATCTCTTTTCGAATATTTTGTGTGCATGCGCGAAATTGCTTCTCGATGTACAATAGATGAAGCATCTTTAATTGAATACATAATAAATGGTATACCTGATAACTCAAGTAACAAAATTTTGTTATATGGTACTAAAAATATTTCTGATTTTAAAGAAAAATTAAAAATTTATGAAAAAATCTACATTTTTGAAAAAGAGATATTTTCCGATGTTTCCACTAAATTTTATGATCGCAAAAATTACAATCACAGCAATCGTGACTTAAATAAAGGCAATATCAAAGTTATTCATAATAATCAAGATATGCCGAATGTATCTTCAATAATTTGTTTTAATTGTGGCAAAAATGGTCATAAGTCTTCACAGTGTTTACATAAAGAGAAAGGATTTAAATGTTTCCAGTGTAATAATTTTGGTCATAAGGCCATGGGCTGTCCTAACATTCAATTAACTACCACAAAAGTACCCAAAAATTCTGTTCAGCATATTCAGACAGATTATGATGTATCACCTCAAATAAAACCCATCCACATTCCAATTACTTTATACAATATCAAAATAAATGCACTATTAGATACGGGTAATGAAGCTTCTATGATAAAATATTCAATATATAAGCACATTGGTTCCCCTCTTCTTAATTCTTCCCCTCTTGTTTTTACTGGAATAGGAAATATTAAAATTAAATCAATGGGATATATTTTACAGATTTAATTCAAATAGAGGATTTCTCATTCTCTATAAAGATTCACGTAATTCCAGATGATTGTATTTCTGTAAATGTAATTATAGGAACAGATTGCATCACCCAAGGTGAATTTCACGTAGGTAAAAATGGTATTCATTTGGTTAACAATAATCAAAACTTTCTTATTAATATAATTAACGTTTTCGATTAGATGGACACAATCGAACTTTCATATATTAAAAACCCAACTTATCGAGATCAAATTAAGAAAATAATTAACAACTATAAGCCAAACAAAACTAAGACTACCGATGTTTCAATGAATCTAATTCTTTCTGATTCAATACCGGTAAATCAGCGCCCATGCCGATTACCTTATGCAGAACAAAAAGTCGTCCACGAACAAACAGAACAATGGTTAAAAGATGGTATTATTAAAGAAAGTACTTCCGATTATGCAGCTCCGGTGGTTCTGATCAAAAAGAAAAACGGTAAACATAGATTATGTATCGATTATAGACAATTAAACAAAAAATTAATTGGGATAGATTCCCCCTGCCCCTTATTGAAGATGTACTTGATCGCTTTGAACAATCTCAAGTTTTTACAACATTAGATTTAAAAAACGGTTTTTTTCATGTTCCCGTAGATCCTGTTAGTAGCAAATACACTACTTTTGTTACGCATGACGGACAGTTTGAATTTCTCAAAATGCCTTTTGGATTGTGTAACAGTCCTTCTGTTTTCCAAAGACTTATTAATAGTGTATTTCGTGAATTATTGAAAGATGGCACAATAATAGTATACCTAGATGATGTTATAATACCATCTCGAGATGAAGCCGAAGGTATTAAAAAATTAGATCGAGTTCTTAAAGTTGCTTCAGAGTATGGTTTGGAGCTTAATTTTGATAAATGCAGTTTCCTTCAACGCAAAATTGAATTTCTTGGCTACATTATTCAGAATGGAACTATTCAACCTTCTCCATTGAAATCCCTTGCCGTTTAAAATTTCCCTAAACCTACTAATTTAAAACAAATTCAGAGTTTCCTAGGATTAACTGGATATTTTCGAAAATTCATTCTTAATTATTCACGCACCGCTAAACCCTAAAGTGATCTCCTTCGCAACAACCAAGAGTTTAAATTTGATACCGAACAAATAAATGCATACCAAGAACTAAAAAACATTCTGTCTCAAAAACCAGTCTTATACATCTATCGATCAGGTTCATAGTTAGAATTGCATACCGATGCCAGCTCACAAGGTTTCGGAGCTGTGCTACTTCAAAAAGGAAGTAATAAAAAATTTCACCCCATTTATTATATGAGCCGAAAGACTTCTCCCCAACAATCCAAATACTCCAGCTACGAACTAGAAGTCCTTGCGATTATAGAAGCTGTGAAAAAATTCCGTGTTTACTTACTAGGTAATAAATTTAAAATTGTTACAGATTGTGCTGCGTTTAAACAGACTAAGAAAGATTTAACTCCAAAAATTGCCAGATGGGCAATGATCCTTGAAGATTTTGATTACGAAATAATTCATAGATCTGGTAAGCAAATGCCTCATGTTGATGCCCTCAGTCGTAACACAGTATATTTTATTACACCTCAAGCAGAAATGACACTAAAAATTAAACGAACCCAATCTACAGATGATAACATTCAAACACTGAAAACTTTATGCCAAACAAATAATACGAATGACTACATTATCAAAAATAACATCATATGAAAAAGGTAACGAGCTTTTAGTTGTTCCCCAAGCTATGGAAAAAGATATTATTAAACACGCTCATAACAATGGACACTTTTCTCCCTCACACACTCAATTTTACAACGTGATTTTTATATTTCTAATCTGCGACCCAAAATTGAAAATATAATAGCTAATCTAATTGTGTACACTGTATTTTATATAATAAGAAACGAGGAAAAACTGAAGGTTATCTTCACCCAATACCTAAAAGTAACGTTCCTTTAGACACTTTTCACATAGACTTTCTTGGAACACTTCCCTCTTCAAATAAAAAGTATCAATACATATTTTCTGTAGTTGATGCATTCACAAAGTTTACATGGTTTTATCCCGTAAAATCAACAACAGCAAATGATGCAATAGAAAAATTGAAAATTCTTCAAACAACTTTTGGGAATCCGTCTAGAATAATTTCTGACAAAGGTTCGGCATATACTTCTAAAGATTTTGCCGATTATTGTTCCGAGCAAGGAATTGAGCATGTAACTATAACTACTGGTCTTGCACGAGGTAATGGACAAGTAGAACGCATCCATGACATCATTATTCCTATCCTTGCCAAGCTCTCTGCAGATGATCCCACAAAATGGTTTAAATATGTCCCAGACGTCCAATGAATTCTGAACAGTGTTACAACTTCCAGTACAAAATATTCTCCCTTCGAACTCATGATTGGAGTGAAAATGAAAAATAAAGAGGATTATCGAATAAAGAAACTACTCGACGAAGAGTACCAAGCAATCACGATAAAAAACAAAGAGGAACTTCGAGAAGAAGCTAAAAAGAATATCCTGAAACTACAACAACAAAACCAACGCCAATTCAATCGGAAACGGAAGTCACCTCGAACATATAGAGTCGGAGATTTAGTTGCAATACAAAGAACCCAGTTCGGTACAGGATTAAAGCTACGTCCAAAATTTTTTGGCCCGTACCAAATAACTTCAGTTAACGAACGAGATCGTTATGAAGTTGTGAAAGTCGGAAATCATGAAGGCCCTAATAACACATCAACTGCCGCTGAAAATGTGAAGCCCTGGAACTAAATGAACAACGACGATTTCAGTTTAACGCCCTTTTTCTGGAAAACGGACTTATGATAAATGGATGTTCTTACCAATTTTTTTTTATATATTTTAATTGTTTCTTTTCTTTTCTTTTTTATTAGAAGGTTTTCATAATTAAGATGACGCTAAAGAAAGACGAAACTTGCCTGCCAATAATGAAGACGAATGGCAACAAGAGGCTGATAAAGACGACGCCTGTGAATAATTTTATTCTTTTCTTAATTTTTCTAGATATTTTTTGTTATTTTCTTTATGCAAGCTTTGGAGGTCCAAAGTCATCAGGATGCCCGAGTGTGATCAGAAACGGTGTGGAGAGGAGCTGTGTCCGGCGCCAATGATTTCTCCTAACCCTTCCACCAATAAGAAGTCAGATGAAACATGACGTATCAGTGCTAAGCTTTGGCCAAGCGGGACTTCGCCGTGAGAGAGAGGGAGAGAGGAGTTTGAAAACAATGAAGATGAACGCGTTGATAGAAGACGATTACGGAAGATGTCTAATGTTATTTTCTCAGTTTTGTTAATTTTACATTTAACTTTAGGTAAATAATTTTTTACTTGTCACAATTAATTAAATTCAGTAAACTAAACATTAAATTATTCTGTTTTGATTTTTACTTTATTTCTTTACTCCTCATCACATATATATATATATATATATATATATATATATATATATATATATATATATATATATATATATATATATATATATATATATATATATATATATATATATATATATATATATATATATATATATATATAATAGTATATAGTTGAATAGTTGAATAGATATAGTGCATCTAAAACTATTTGTAAATATCTGTAGCCGAAAAAGAGAGAGAAACAATTTAATTTAAACAGATTAAATCACCTAAAATTCTTTGGTAAAATATATATTGTTTGCTGAAACAGTTTATACCTCGAAAAATTATTCTCTGTTGTTGCAGATATTAATGTATTAAAGTATTTTTAAATGAGCATATAAACCAAATTTTCAGTGAAATTATACATTTAAATTAAATGATTTGTAACATTATTTAACATGAAATGTTACATGAGATATCAGAAGATGTCAAAAATAAATTGTCACATATTTAATAATTTTTCTACAATAATAACCAACAATTTATGACGGTAAAGAAGAGAGTGAAAAGTATTAATAATATGTGGATAATCATTTATTTTAATATAATTTAAAAATATTGCACAAATTTAATTTGCCCATTAGAAAATAAACCATTTTAAAGCATAAGAAATTTGAGAAATTGTGTGAGAAATACCTATTTTAATTTTTAGTTAAAGAATGCTAATAAAATTAAATTGTAAGCAGAAATGATTTCAGCTTAATTTTTTTAACAAATACAAAGTTCTCTTTTTTTAACTCAGTATTAAAAAACAATTTTACAGCATTTTTGCACATTATTACTTCTTTTATTTGTAAATTTTTTATTTTAATGTTTTAAAGTTACTTTAGTAATTTACGAATTATTTTCTATTGACATAAAAGATGTTTCAAAAATATACTTTTATATTGCACTAGAAAAAGAAAGATTTTTTAAAAAATGAATCATAGTTTCAGAAAAAAAAAAAACATTACACACTTTCATTCTTAGGTATATAATTTGAAACCTTTGTTCTGGTAATAACTGAAAGTATTTTTATTAAAAATTAGAAAACAAAGAAACCTTAAGAAAGAAAGATTTTAAGAGGATATTAAATTAATTAATTACTGATTTATTATGTAGTATTTCATACATCTTTTTTTATTTCGTGTGAATAAGAGAAGTTATTTGATTAAGTGTTAGACTTTTATCAATAAAAATATAAAATATATATTTTGCCTATAGCATTTTTTTTCAAAACACTCATGATAAAATGAAAAAGGAGTGTTATTCAAGGACATGTATGTATATATATAATATATATATATATATATATATATATATACATACCGGGTGAGCCAAAAGTTCGTTATAATTTTAAAAATTCATAAAAAAAAGAAGAAAGTGAGATAAAGAAGTGCGGTTTGCAAGAAAGGGCTCACAAGGTAGTCGGATGTTTTTTAGAAGCAAAAAAAATATAGTTAAAAAATCACCTATAGATGGCGCTGACATGGAAAGATTCAGCAGAATTATGCAAATTAATCTTGCAATAAAAAGCAGTCATACTCGAGAATTTCTCATTCGCTTTCAGAATGTTATCATTACCCGATCAAACGTTGTCGGTGAAGTTGTTCTATTTGTACGGAGAGTCAGCAACTATTGCGTTGCGAAAATTTCGCACGATGAAAGGACTGAAGACGAAGAAAGGCCCCATATCGTGTCCTGGAATAGTCAAGCTTGTCATGAGGTTCGAGGAAACTGGCTCTTTGGAGGATCGGCCACACAGTGGAAGACTTTCGTTGGCGGAGATCCGAATTACTGCGGTGGAAACCACAATGAATGATTTAGCGGCGGAATCGTCCATTGGGAGTAGCGGTGCTCGCGAAGCTGGAAGAATATTGGATGTGCCTCAATCATCGATTCGACGTATCCTCCATGGGATATTGCATCTCTATCCCTACAAACTGCAGTCACTGCAGGAGTTACAACCGGGAGACACAGCTATGCGGGAAACATTTGCCGAGTGGGATATGGCAAGAATCGAAAGCGACCCTCAATGGTTGTTCAACGTTTTCTGGACGGATGAGGCACACTACACGGGGATGTCAACACCCATAACACTCGTATATAGGCAACATCTAATCCTCGTGAATACACGACGAAATCTCTGCATCCAGCCAAGTTGACAGTCTGCTGTGACTTCACCTCATCTTTCATTGTCGGACATTTCTTCTTTGAAGAACCGTGTCCGCTAAGCGTTACCTCTAACCGCTAAGCGTTACCTCACTCTTTTGCGTGACAAAGTCGTGCCTGCATTAAATCAAAGAGGTGAGTTATCTGTAATAAACTTTATGCAGGATGGCGCACCACCACATTATGCTAATCCAGTAAAACGATTCCTTTTGAGTACGTTATGTGAAGAGAGACTGATCAGTCGAGGTTGCAAGATCGCATGGCCTCCACGATCACCCGACCTCACTGCGGTCGACTTCTGGTTGTGAGGCTATTTGAAATCACGTGTGTACTGTTCATCTCTTTCAACATTGGCCGAACTCAAATATTCCATCTGTCGTGAGGTTTCTGCAATTCATTCCGACATATTGCATTCAGCTGTAACGGGCGTTGCGAGTCGCCTTAGTTGTGTCGTACAATGTACTGGAGGTCATATTGAACAACTGTTATTATCAGAATAAATGAATGGAGCGTACTGTTGTCCCTTTCATTGTGTTTTCATTGTGTCCTTTTCATTGCGCCATCTATAGGCGACTTTTTTTAACTAAAACTTTTTTTGCTGCAAAAAAGAAATCCGACTATCTTGTGAGCCCTTTCTTGCAAACCACACTTCTTTATCTTACTTTCTTCTTTTTTTATGAATTTTTAAAATTGTAATGAACTTTTGGCTCACCCGGTATATATATATATATAATATACATATATGTATATATATATATATATATATATATATATATATATATATATATATATATATATAATATATATATATATATATATATTTATATTATATATATATTATATATATATATCTATCAATAAGAATTAAAATATTTTCTGTTTTAGTACATTTGATAAGTTTTAAAGACGTTTTATTTGCTACATGATTCTTATTAAAGATTTTAATCATCATTCGGTAAATCTTCATTCAGTCTCTCTTTAATAATTCGGAATACTTTTAAGTCTTCTTTCTAATGATAAAATTGCGATTCCTCCAAACGTAAGTTTCTCGATATAAATGGACATATGCAATCCATAATTTGTTTTTTTTGGTGTCCATCCTACACCTAAAAAGTTTAAGAAAATTTGCTCAATGGATTTTAACGCAGATGTGTTTATTTTTATTCTTAAAAGTAAATTTTAGTGCTCAAAACAATGAAAACTTTAAGTTTGGATAAACAACAGGCTAGTGTGTGAAATTATTCGCTGATTTAAAGACTCTCAATTTCTAGAATATCTTCTCAGAGAAAATAAAGAAGCAGTTAAGTACTAATCCACCAATAAACATATGTGTTCCGTCTTTTTTGCTGTCTTGAAAGTAATTCTACTTGCTTTACCTGAATGTTTCGTAGTACCATTTGCCTTATTATTTATAAGCAACTGATTTATCTTTGTAGCAGTGGGAAAAAGAATAGAAAGTTATCAATTACCCTAAAATGAATAATGGGTTAAGAAGTGTAAGGAACATGTTAGATAGTAAAATTATTCTGCTTTGCATTGTATTTGATCAGCATAAATAATCACAATTTACGGAATAACAACCCTTCATATTCAAAAGCAAATGTGAGCAAGTTTTATATTGAAAAATAACTTGTGCAAAATTCAACAAATATTGCAAAATATTTTAAAGAATATTTTAAACTTTTCTTTAAGTTTAATTATGTTACAGAATAGTTATATAATGAATAATATCCGTAACATTTGTCTTTTATGTGTTTAAGGAACTTGATAAAATTATTTTGAAATAACAACATGGCTATTCCTTGGGTCATCATGCCCGTTTAACTGATGCAATGATATGTAATGTATTAACCTGCTTTCAGTAATTTGGCTTATAACTTTGAAACTCCTGGCTTTATAACCATGCTATTTCTAAAAACTGTTGAAGTTTGTTCCACTCCAGCATGTAGATATCTTTCAAAATAATTACTTAAAGATTATCAAATTTCGTGAAATTTAATGAAATAATTTTCTTCCAACATATAAATCGAATTACGGAACTAATTGTGTATGAATAGTTCTCACAGGAAGAATTACTCGGATGATACTAAATAGCTTTCAATTTGGTTTCGATTGTTAGTGACCTAAAGTACTTTATCAAACAGTCGTAAACATGAATTTAAATCCCTATGGTTTGTCTCTCAACACAGTCACGTTTTGCACAAGAGAGCTAATTAGATCGGGTCCTACAATTTAAAATTGATTCACAAACAGCCATGCTCAAGGTAGGATTCAAATCCAAAACATGCTAAACAGATGGCAAGAGCGTAAACTATTCGCTGCCATCTCATCTGTTACCTTAAGTAATTACCAGATTAAGAGATACCTTAAATAATTACCAAATTGAAATTTATGTCTCCTATATTCGTAAGTAGCATAGCTTCTGCTATTAACTACAGTGACTTATAAAATAAAATAAACTGAATTATGTCAATTAAGAGAGAAATTTTGATGAAATTCTATAAGAAACTGCCATAACATCAGTTTGAAAAAACAAGCTCTAACAAATTTGCTGACTTTTTTATACATAGATATTCAGATACATTGGATTCGCTATTAAAAAAGAAATGTCTACTTACAACATCAATTATCTGCTGCAACGTTAAACCAAAGCTCAGGAGCAGGGGCTCGGTTTCATTTGCTACAGGTCTCTCTAGAACGTTGTAGCCAGTCAACAAATCGTGGAGCAGTCGCTTTTCATGTGGACCTTGTGTTGACTCTGCAATAAAATGAAGAGAATAATGCATAAATCTTGTGTTAAACTTAGAATGAAAAGAATAAACATGATAACCTGATCAATCTTGATTTTTTATCTATAACAGTTTAAGAAGTAAAAAATTAAATAAGTGTATTCTTTGACTTTAAAATAAGTGATAAGTTTCATTTGTAGCGCTGTTTTCACTTCAAGATTTATAAGTTGAATTTAAATGTTTATTCTTTCTGTAGTAAGAAAATCTTTTTAATGTTAGACAAAATATATGTGGCAATATATTTCCGTTATAAACATGACGTATAAGTACTTAAAATCTTACATATTTAACATACATATAAGTTGATTTTTATTTGACACTAGCTTATTCTTAAATTCTCGAAACAAATTAGTTGAAATAAAAGTTGCTGTTGAGGTTCCTTTAAGCATGCACTAATTATTTGTCATTCCACTGTCAATATTTGATAAATAGTGGACCATTTATCCATGCATAAAAAGGAGGCATTTCCTGAATCTCGTACTCATCCCCCTAATATCAAGCAGTAAATATTTATCCCCCGTGATACAACACTGGATATGATTATACCAGGGACATTTTGCTCCAAAATACACTTTTCTGCAAAAATAAAATCTTTATAATCTTTTAGCACAGTGATTGTTATAGCATTTCTAAACTTTCATTTAAGCAGCCCAGTGTTTTGACCTACCTGTTACTGGAAAACGCCAGGTGGCAGTATATGTTAGAAACAGGGATGAATAAGTGGACTCCTTAATATTTGACCTTCCATCCCTAAAAGTATCAATTCAGATGGAGAACATTGGAAAGACTACCTATTTTACGTATCCCAGAATTCTTTGTCCAAAAAGACAAAACTTTGCTAAGCCGGAGTTTGAATACACTAGCTCCCAATAATGAAGACGATAACCTAACCAAACAGGATATCATGCTCTTTTAGCACAGGGATTATACTAAAAGCAAAATTAATAATATTGTTAATATAAATTAATTACAAATCAAGAAAAACATACTTGTAAGTTACTTAAGCAATACAACAGTTCAAAACGATTCGTAATTCGAAACCTTATGGTTAAATCTTGAGAAAAGCACATTAGAGTGGATTAATGTTACACATTTTCCAATTATTTTTATGATTCTTTTAAAAAAAAATTACTCAAAAATTATTTTTGGTAGCCAAATGTATAGCTCTAGAGTGTCAATGGTAGGGAAAAAAACCCACAGTGTTGATGTATGTGAAATTTGCTTTTTGTATTGGTATCCTATTTTATATTTTATAGGTAACAATTGAATTTTTTTTAAATTTTTTCTTTCATTCAATCCTTTTCTGATTCTGACCTCATTCTAAAATTTTATCACAGTCTTTATCATTAATTGCTCTTTAATTGTTACTACTATCATATGTTAATTCTACGTTATTCTTTATGACAATCCTGCATGACATACACATGTTTAAAAGCTTAACACAGGAACTATATCTAGATGTATATATCTATCTATATATATATATACATATCTTTATTTCAAACTAACTTATTCTTCTTAAATTCAAGATACTAGATAGTTGGTTGAAGTTAAGTTTGTTGCTGGGCTTCCTTTAAGCATCCACTAATAATTTGTCTCTCCACTAAAAGTTGCTTATAAATAGTGGACCGTATTCATGCATAGAGAGGAAACAAAAACCTAATATTCTATTTCAATTTTTAATATTCTCTTTCAAGCTATTCTTGACCATTATAAATGACATCCTTTTTTTCATGGAAATTATTTCATGATTTACAGACTAATAGAAAGCAGTAGTGGAACAATTCACTGGATAAAAGTTTGTTAAAATTTTTCTAAACCAGATTTGAATTAATTTTATTTTGGTATTAAATAATATAAATTAATCCATTTTCAACGTCTGATTATTATTTATTTCAAATATGTTGAAAATTTTAAAAAAATAGAAAAAGATGCTTAATTTATAAATAATTACCTCTTTTATTACAACTTTAGGTACTTTTAAATACAACATGAACGTTAACAACAAGTGTTCAACAGATGCCATTAATTAATATCCCAGATCATAGAGAAAACATATTTAATTTTTCTATGTAATATGTCCAAGTCTATATTAATAGAATACTTATAAAAATTTAATGGATAGAATTCATTATTTTTAGAATTTATAATATAAGAATTAATTAGTAATTTCTTCGCTTTTGTTTCCATTTTTCGGAGACGTTTCTCTTGGTAAATTTCATTTTATGAATAAACACTATGCTTATGAGTGAACACTACTTTGAATGAAAACACATAAAGCATATGTCAGTTTTTGTTCTGCTTGAATTTATGTATCCAAATGTAAATCGCTCTCTTTAATGTATTATTCCTCCATTACGTAAATATATATAGAAATAAAAATGCCCAAGCTTCAGCAAAATCCAGCAAAATATGTTCTAAAACTGGAAATTATTAGAAAAATGTAAATCTTTCAGCTAAGTAAAGCAAACTAACTTAAAACGCACCGAGAAATTAACAAGTTTTTGTAACGCATCTTTCGAGGCACTCTGAAAGTAGGAGATAGGGGAGAAGCGGAGGGAAATGAGGAACAACTGTTGCTGGTGAGGAAAGATCGATTTCGGGGAAGAATTCATCTGTTGTGGAGCCACTTCCCAGATGTGATGAATCTCTGGGCCATCATTCTTGAAGGCGGAGACACCGGCGGTTACGTCACTTATTCCGCTGGGAGATATTAAGTGACAGCAGTGCGGAAGTAAGCGGATGGAAGCTGTTGCACTTCCCTTCTTCCGCTTAAGTAGGACTAGAATAAATGCTAACGGTCGCCGAGATAACTTTAACAATAGTTTATAAGCAAACGGAGGGATGGAGAATGTATTTTTAAAGAATGTTTGCAGGATACATTTCATATATGAATTAAAACAGTTTAAAATATGAAAGAACAGACTTGAATAAAGTTTATCATGAGATCCATGTGTTATATTTGTAAAGGTTATCATATTTTTATGAAATAATTTTTAGATTTTAATGAACGTATAATTCTATCCTTAACAATATGTTTATTAAATAATTATAACAATAATAAAAAATCTCATGGTTCAAAAATGCCCGTTAATTTCATTTTAATTGCACTACAAATTAGAAAATGGAAAAGTAAATTTTACTATATATATATCGAGAGATTTGCAAATCCGCAATGTTCTTAATGTAATATTTATTGAATAATATATACCATCTTGCTTGTGTCTTTAGTAGCACTTCGTTTCACATTTATTTAAGCAAATTTGTATGTTTCATGATTTTGAGCTTTTTCACTTTCGGTTTACAAGTGCGTCTGTGTTTTTAAGGAGAAAATAAATTCTGGATTGCTTCTTCACTCTAGCAACTGAACACTTACTTTTCAATTAGATTTCAGCCTGTATATTTGCATAGAAATAATAGCAAGAAACATGATGGGCACATTTTAAATTTCCGTTCAATTTTGTTATGTCCATGATACGCGTGTTATTTTCCAGGCAATGACAGATATAATGTTGTTAGACTTGTTAGTATTGGAAATAACTCTATTACCACCTGTAGTAGTCTGAAAAAAACTGATATTGAATGTTACAGATAGTCTAAAACTGCTTAATTCTGTGTGTTTTTAGCATTGTTGTAAATTTATCACACATATCAATTAAAATAATAGGAAAAAATAGAGTAAATAAATAGGATTCCAGCATAAATGAAGTATCCTGATTACTCTTTTTATATCAGCTAACAATGAAACACTTTGGTCTTCATTGGCAGGCTTTATTGTTTAATCTCTTGTTTGATATAGTGTTCATAATATCCTGGTGAAACTCAAAAAGCAAATAATGCCTTATAAAAAAAGAAAAAAAATATATGCTTAATATTAAATTATTTAGAAGTCGAAAGAAAGTCTTCTTGTGAGAACGAATAGAAATGGATGAGATATTTTGAAGGTGATTCAATAGAAATGGATGAAAGTGTTATATTTGGAAAATACATTACCAGATACTTAAAATGCAACACCAAGAATGTATTTACAGAAATTGAAGTAACGGCAAATAGAGACAGCAACGAACAATAAATGATAGGTATTTTGTAATGATAACATACATAATAAGAGCTAGAACAGGGTTGGGCCAGTAAGTTAACATAGTGAAGTGGCAGGGCCCTGGACTTTATCTACTAGTTATTCAGCTATGCTTTACCATATCCGAGAGCCAGGGGCCCACTTTCGACCCCGCCTGGAGTTTTTTTATAATTATATTCACATTGATGGGATTTAAAAGCCTGCAAACGCAATAGGTGTCTGCATCACAGTTCAATTACATGATTTTCGTATGTTTTGCAATAATTACAAACTAAATAATATAAATTTTAATGAAAATATAAAAATATTAAGAAATCGAAGAAATAATTACAGGAAAAGTAAATAAGGAGTTAGACTTAATTAAAATATTAAGTCATGATGTAATGGAACACTAAAGTTATAACTGTGTGATATAAAGTATTCGTTTTCACTATTTTATTTAAGATTTTACATAAATTAATGACATTAAGGTTACATTTTTTTGAAACACTAGTTTTAAAAGTTAAAATATTTACACTGTTATTAACACCACTAGATATGCATACAAATATTAAAATAATTAAATGAAAGTATTATGTTTCATCTGATGAATCTGATGATGAATAAAGTTCCTCGTCTGCCATTGTTGAAGATTGTACAGGGTCACGGCTTTGTTTGAGTTCTCGTACTGTTAAGAATTTGAGTATTTGTGAGAATTATTTTTTTCCCATCTAAAACCATTCCTGTAGACAAAATTACACAAATTGAAGGCCTATTTGACTATGGTGCCTTGTAATGTGGAAGGCCTTTATAGATGAAAATTTCACTATGTAATGAATGGCGGTTCCCAAATATCCTCGGTCCAAATATCGGCGGTCCTTTTATGTGTTTCACCGCTTCTATGGCCGTTAGTGCCTAAGCTAGAAACATGGAGGTATAATTATTTAATTTAAACTGTTGGGAGAAATGGTCTTTTTGTGTAACCTTTTGTGTAAGAATGCTGTTTCTGTTGCTTCCTCATGTCTTGATGCATCTGTATATGGATTTATTGCGGTCGGTATAAACTTTGGAGGTTTCATTATTTTAGAAAAACTTCAAGAAAGTTATATACTGTTAGATTAATGAATTTATGAAAAGGGAATGAATAAAATCTCTGTGGGCCAGGTCTTCAAAATCTTGTGGTTTGTAGTGAGTACCATCTATATATATTGATTTTTAAGCAGTAAGTTTTTGTTTTTAGAGTGACAGCTTCAATTGATAAAGGTAAGGAGGTGGAATGCCTGATATAATATTTACAGCTATGCTAAAAGTTGTTTGAAATATTCTTGTTATCAGTAACAGGAAAAATAGTTGAATGTTGTTTAATAGTTTTTCTTTTCTAGCTGTCATATGATTTGCCCAAGTTGAACATCCATACATTAATATTTTTTCAATAATGGTTAAATATATTGTTTTAGAATTTTTCCTCTCATATCCCAGTTCTCTTTCTGATCATTCCACGTAGCCTTTGAGCTATTGGTATAATTTTAATTTTGATAAAGCGAAGATGTTATAGAAAACGAAGCTTTGAATCTAGATGTATGCCTAAATTCACCAAGCATTTTCTATACTTTAGATTCTTATTATTTAAAGTAAATGTTGGATTGAATTTTAGCTTTTTATTCTTCTTACCAATTACCATTATTTATTTTGCTGCTGAAATTGTTAACTTCAGATCTTTGCAGAGATTTGAGAATAGTAATAAAGTTTTGCTACAGTTATATTTTAGCACTGCTTTTGTTGCACCTCCAACTACTAACATTGTACCATCTGCAAATGCTATTACATCTGTGTGTTCTGGCCAAGGAATTGATGAAATTGAATTTAAATAGATGTTCTATAACATAGGCCCTTCTATAGAGATCTGTGGGCAACGTCTGTTACATCTATTTGTACTAAACTGGTGTCACCTATTGTTATCAGTTCTCTATCATTTAAAAAGCTGTAAATACACTGAGAGATACTTTTAGGGGTGTTGTGTTTTGTAAGTGATAATTTAAGATCTATCCACCACAAAGAGTCGAATGTTCTTCTGGATATCCTGGCGATTATAAGAGATGCGTATCTGTGGTTTTCTTTATTTTTCTGTATGCAATCCATGATTGCAGTTAGACATAGCTTATTGATTTTTTCTTTGTGGTTGTTATGTAAAAAGTTATTTTTGAATAAGACATAATTTAGTCGGTCTATTATGAGTCTTTCAGAACCTCCCAAATGAAGACAGCCGACATATTGGGCGGTAGGAAGTGAACAACTTTAGTTCTTACTGCTTTTTACTGAAGAAGATCACTTAACCTTTCTTAAATACTTTTGAAAAGTAATTTATTTGATGAAAACTATTAAAATAGTATAGGAAAACATTTGCTATTTGTTTTATGAACCAGCTTAACTATTATGTTGTCTAATCCATCAAACTGGGGTTTTAGAATTATTAAGGTTTTTAATTATTAAACTTACTTCTCCTTGTGTGAAAGGTGGATCATTTGGACTTGAATGGATTAGTGGAGTTGATCTAACTGTTGTATAGTATTGAGTGTCTTCTTGGTTATTGCTGGGAAAATAAGCTTCCATGAGCTCTTTTAAGATTGATTTTATATCTTCATTTGTTGAGTTATGAGTGAAACAAATTGAGTCGGAGAAAATATTTTGCCAATTGCTAATTTTTGCAATAGGCCGAATTCTTTGTTATTCTTTGTACAAAGTTTTGCCCAACTGGTTAATTTTGCTTACAAAATTGCTCTTTTATAAGACGCTTGATGACTTCTATATTTTTGTAATGATGAAATATTTTCTGTTACTGAATTAGATGATTCTGAGGAAGTAGATGCTTCTCTTAAGTGCCTTTATTTTGCTCTTTAGTTCCTTTAATGTGTTAATAAATTCACCCAAGTTTCCTTAATTTTTAATTTTATGCATTTGTTTACTTAGTGATTTTATTATTAGTTCTACTAATTTTAGAAATTTTTCTGCTTATTTAACGTTTTAAACTTTTCATTAAATGTTGTAATTATTGGTTCAGTTATAGCACATATTATGTAAATATGGTCTGAACATGTTTCCTCGTCGCACACGTCCAGTCCTGAATCACTTGGAGCAGAGTCTGTGCATAGGGTTAAGTCCGGCCAGACGATACTCATTGGTCCAGTAAAACATGGAGGATGGGTAAAGTATTTGACAGATTTCTCGAACTGCAAGTTAAATAGTTTTCTAAAATCAAACAAAGGCGATTGTTTGAAAGGTATCCTCAAAGTAAAACTTCAGAATTAAAATCTCCACAAATTAAAAGTTGTGCTGATTTGTATTGGAGCAATACATTTCTGAGAATTCCAAGAATTAAGGTTAGATCTTCACCTATGGAAACACATAAAAAACTAATATTAAGAATGTGGTTTGAGAGTCTGTTTGTATTTCAATTAAGTCTTTATGACAATGAATGATTATTGGATTAATATTTGATTTAGGTATTATTGCTGCTTGGGAAGCTTCATCTGTTGAATGAAATTTGCTCCAAGGTCAGTAGGCTGTGGGACGACCGTGGTGCACGAAGCAGCATGTCAAAACACAGAGTCGACGAAAGCATGGATGGCATATTAAGGAATGGCTTTCAAAACATTTATTCTCCTTGTCAAACATTAGACAAAATGCATCTTTTAAAGAAAACAATGGTATGGTTTAAAAATGACGTTTAATCATTTCCAAACGCGTTCGATTGTAATCTGGTGAGAGATCTATCCAGAGAAGCAGCTATACATCTTGCAGGGCATTTTGGCTGAGGTGAGTGTTATGCGGACAAGGATTATCCTGCTGATGAAAGGCACTGGACACCCGCTGAAGGTAGGAAAATGTCATCGGATGCAGCACATCATCAGCATAATATTGAGCATTCACAGTACCGTGAATTCAAATAGGAGATGACCTGGAAATGGAAACAATGCTCTCCAAACCTTGTTGCATACGTTATAATGCTGTGGGGCGTTCAACATTTGCTATACGATTGGACTTGTTTCCATGTTGACACAACACTTGGTTCCAAATTTGGCGGCGACAGTGAATGATGAAATAAAAGCGTGACTCATTTGAGAAGACGATCTTGTGCCGCTCCATCGTCCACATCACTCTAATCCGGTACCATCATATACATTGGGTTTTTTGCTGTGGAGTCAATGGCAGTCTTCTTCCCGGAAACCATGAGCGAATCCCACAAGGAACCATTCGATGGAAATGGTTCTACTCGATTTGGGACCATCCATAGTGTTCTACACACACGACAGAATTTCGGTAGACTTGCTTTGCGAGGCCGCCAGAAAATCCTGTCAGACACGTCAATCTACACGTCCTGACATCACTATGGCGACATTAGCTAACCTCAAATGCACTACAGTTCCTTGTTCCAATTACCTTTGTCCCAGTCGGTGCACTGTGGTTTCATCCAGATATATGTCAGATGCGATTTTTCGTAAGGACTAACCTGCTTTTCTATGTCCAATCTCCATGCCCCTCGTAAACTCGTCTGATGCTGGAACTGCCTCCGTCAATGATGGCCTGGTATTATCTTCAATTGATGGCGTAAATTGCGACAAAAACAAATTTTTAACGACTATTTTTCAAGCAACAATTATGGTGCGAATATTGGCAATTCTGCTTTTTCCTTACCTTATACCTTCATGTGCTTAAGAGCTGAGCCTTTCAGAATAATTGCATAGTTCAGTATGGTATGTCTACCCAGAAATTTGCATAATTTTCTTGTTTTCGCATTTTCCTTGTTGGGCAGTATGTATCACTGCTATCTTCTGTTTAATAATCATTGTATTTATTATTCTTGGTGTAAAATATTATCTCTAACTATAATGCTAGTGCTCACTAGATTCTTATTCTTAGGGCATTGGTTAAATGTTCATTAGAGGTCTAGCCACAGTAAGGTGTATGCTTTTCACTTAGGATGAGAAAAAATGACAGATGTTATTATTAGAGCAAATTCTTTATAAATATTAGTATATGTAGGAAACTAGATTTTGAATAAAAAATATCTTTTTAGGTACTAATAGCAAGCCCTTTCAATCAAATCCAACAAATTTTAAAAGTTCAAATGAAAACTCACATTTCTTGTGTAGAAGATATAACTATGAATCGAGTACACATCATGTCTGTTACCCACATCATCACAAACTGTAATCCAGAACATTGATAAAATAATTCAACTGAAAAAATCATCAATCATAAAGCCTTTTTCAAAACGACTTCAGCCCAAATCATGAGCAGGAAGTTTCAAATTAAATTTATACCGCCCTTGAGTAAACACTCATTTATACCGGAAATGTAAAAATACGCTCACAGTATTGCCAGGGAAAAAGACACTGGGCATCTAATGACTGGCAACAGATAATCTAGTCGGATGAATCATGAGCTACTATTTACCACTGACAGTGAATTGGCGATGACGCCATGAAATCAAGCTGGGTCATTAAACTGTGCAACATTCTAGAGAAAGCATCACAAAATAGTGCATGTTTTGTTCGCATTGAAATGGTGGCTTGATCTTTGCTATCTTTCTTTGCTATCAGGAGATAGCAAAGAAACAATAAGGAAAGGGAGAGATCCCTAAATATGCATTTCTAAGTACACATGATTTGCCAATCTCATTACTCAGAAATATATATATATATATATATATATATATATATATATATATATATATATATATATATATATATATATATATATATATATATTTCCAGGTATTGTTGTTATTTATTAAATACTGTGCTTAAAAATGCATGATAAATAATCAGAACTTTTTTAAAATTGAGATTTTTTTATTTTTTGCCGTACTATAGAAACAAATACAGCAACTACATTTAGAATTATTATACATATTATGTGTACAAAATAAAACTGAATAATACTTTCCATTCTGTCATTATTTATGAGTTAACTAATTCATCTTATTTACCAGATCTTGGATTTAATATATAATTTGAATCAGACATGCAGATTATACAACAATAATTTCAAACGTTATTTAACTTGAAAATCTATTCAAAATATTTAAATTAATTTTTTAATTAAAAAAGTGTAATATATATTTATTTTTAAATAATTTTAATGAAGTTTAAAAATTTCAGCAGATACTGCTTATGATATAAAGAAGACGGAGGCGTTTCGCTTAACAAATTAAATTATATTATATATAATTATTTTATAAAAATATATTGTACATTATAGTAAATAAATTATAAAAAAGGTAACTTATTTTACGAAATTATTATGCGTACTGAGTAACGTAATGATTGTGAATGTTAAAAAAATCTTAACATTTTATATTTTCTTTTTGATGAAAATGTTATTAAGCATGCATAATCTGTTCTTAGAATTTACTTTTTAACATGTAATATAAAAACTGCTAATTAAAGTTTTGATTATTTCTTCCATATTTTAATCATTCAGCTTATGTGATCCTAAAATTTATCCCATCTCTAATATTAATTGAATTTGTTCTAACAATCCTCTATCTTTGAAAGAGAGAATCTGAATGTTATCTTAAGACAAGTTACTGCTCCCAAGTAAAGTAAATTCACCTTATTCAAAGTGTTGACTTTATTTTGGTTTTGGAAGTCCATCTGAATCCTGGATCAATTTAATCACTTTTGCTCGAAATATTAATGGATAATCAATAACTTACGTAGGTGCTTAGTAATTGGTTGAAACAATAAAAAATACCACTAATAGAAAATATACATTTAGGATAAAACAATTCATATGGAATAAATCTGAATATGTTAATGGCTTATAAATTGGCTAAAAGAAATGTTAGTTTTCAAATATGTCATATATATATATATAAAGACAATTCCAAATATATATTAGTGATAATCCAATCAGAGTAAAAGCAGCTAGCTAAAGAAGCTATTTTTGCTAAAACCTTATCAATTTAATTTTAAAGTTAATAAATTAATATATCGGAACACCGCTATTTTTTAAGCATTTATAGAAATATTATATTGAATGAATTGAATCGCATTTACAATATTTAAAATAACTGTAGTTTCCCTTGCAACTAAATAAAACATTTACTTAATTATCTTAACGGCAATGATTATTTTTGCCAAGTTTATTTTAAAATATGTAGGTAGTAGGGTATTGCTTGTAATTTTGAAGTAATGTGTAGTTTTTACGGATGCAGAAGGACCACACTAGTACTGAAGTTCTTTCAGAAATCTCCCAAAGACCTACTTTCACTTCAAATCGGCTTAAGTCTCAGTAAATATAATTTGGCTTTGAATGTACTTCATAGTTTTGAAACTACTTTATATTTTTTAATTAAACTGGTAATTTTTCAAATTACATTTGGTAAATATATTTTAATCCCAATTTTTAAATAGGTTCTGATTTGATGATGTTGATATTTTAAATGTATATCTTTACTTCTTGCTACTATAGATTTGTATATACAGCCTTGTTATACGATTTACTTTAATATTTGATTTAAATATTTTTATTCTTGTTTCTTTTGACATAAGCACTCTTTCTGTATCTTTCGGGGATAATTTCATAATTTTTGTAATATTTTTTTAGGAATTTTGTGTTAATTCAAAGAATACTTAGTACTTCATAATGCTCAATCATATAAAATAAATTCTTAAATAATTTTAAGAGATTACCCGTTTATCTAGTTTAAGAAGGAGTTCAGATTTGTTTTGTTAAATGCTTAATAACTGTTCCAAAATTTTGCAGAATTTTTTTATGTTTCTCGCGGTTAGAAATATTTTCATTTGATATTTTTCATGCTTAGATAAAAATGCCCAATTTGTTTACGGAAGTTTTATAAAGCTAAGTTAAATCCTTCGTATTTGGGTTTATTATTCTACTGATATAATCAAAAACTTTAATATTTTACACCCAAATACTTAAACTTTGTAACAGTATCAATTAAAATACCCAATTTCTGAATTAATGCCACATACGCAGAAATCGCTGATGGCGTTCATTAGAGGCACAAGCCAGAAGATCAAACTGCATTCATTATAAATAATCCATTCTTCCATTTCATCGGAATGGAGATTAACTATCATCTATGAAACATCAATATTCCCGCCTCCAGCGCACAATATGTATTCTCTATATCTTCTAATTCCTAGCATTCAGTTAGGCAATTATCATGCCATAGCAATATCAGGGTTTAAATCAAAGTAAAACGGTATCTATTTGCCAAATCTACTTAAGATTAAAATACTTAAATAAGTCTGCTTATAATTCTATAATTATGTGAATCTCTAAATCTTGTTTTATTTTTTCGGTACTTGGAACTAAATTAAACAAATTAGGAAAGATTAACTGTAATTTCTTTTAAGAATAATTTCCGCTCAAATTCAGAAATAATTAGTTCTAACAGGAAAAATAAATTTACATTTAAAATACAATACGCAAAGTTAGAATAACTGAATTCGCATTTATCATGATTATTTCTTAATTAAAATTTTCCATTTCAATGCATTACTTTGTATTTTTTTAATGGAAAATATTATAAAAAATAATATTAATTTCAAAAGTATATATATATATATAATATAATTAAAGAGAATTATGAATTGCATTGCAATATGCACACATTTTGCTGTAAAATATTGTAGATCTTTGATATTTTTTATTTGCCATAGGTGACCTACAAAAGAGTACCTATGGCATGTGTGTACTGAGGAAGTCGGACTACACACCAAAGAATGGTTCAGTTGGAAAAGTGGAGCAACGCATTTCATAATGCCAGCCTAGCTGGCACACGGCAACAGCAACATCATTAAAACAGATGGGCATTTTATAGATTACTAAATAGAAGTTGTTTAGATAGAAAATCGAAATACGCTCTATAGAAATGCATATAAAAATTATACAGCATTGCAGTGATCAGATAAAGGATCGGCCACGAAAAATGCTAAGTTCTATCAATAGCTCCTTCTGAGACTTGGGAAAAAACGCTTAGGTTCTGATTTTTGCGTGTATATCTGTTGGAGCACATGCTTTAAAATTTCATTAGTTTCACCCCTCTAAAGTTATAATGTTACTCAATACCAATGAAACTTCTAAATCAAATCTATTTATTCAAAAATAGTTTACATTAATATATGAACTGAATGACCTTTCCAAGCATGAATTTTTATTGGCCTATATTCCTTTTCTTGATACGAGATGATGCGTCTGAAATGTCAAGGATTCAGTATGATATTTCATGAATTAAATTTTAGTATTTTTAAGCTGATGTCATTCTCTCAAATTCAAGAAAAAACATTATGCACATTATAGTTCAGATTTTGTTAAGAATTAAAATAATTTTAACTGCGTAACTCTGTATGCAGTGGATCACAATTAACAATCAAATTAACTTGTTTTTCTCATGAGATTTTCCTGGATATTCAGTTTTATAATTTGTTTTACTTCAAATATAATTTAAAATGTTTTCTAACATTTCCAAATATTTGGGAATCGTGATACTGGACGGATTCTTAAAACTTATGATTCTGTGTTTCGAAATAATGCTTAAAATTTACCCAGTACTATAACTGAGTTGAAAATAAGCCTTACTAACTTTGTTGCTGGTGAAGTTTAATGTTGCATACTTTTTTATTATAAAAATAAAAATATATTGCATTTTACTTTTCAGAGACATTATCTAATGGTTTTATAATTTTAATTTCACTAGTTAATTTACTACTAGCAGTTAATTTATGAATATATTTGATTTAAGTATATATATACGGATTTCATAAACTACAATAAGTCCTGAAATATTTTAAATCTTCAGGAGTTCGTGGTTTTGGTATTGGATGATATATTTTAAATTTGGAAATAAGTTTGCGCAAATAGAAAGAAAATTTTTCCTTTGATTGATAATATTCTAAAAGAAGTTGAGTTTATTTACAATATATTCTTAGATTAATTATCTATCTGTGAAATCAAAATTACGTAGTGTTTTAATATTATCTCTTCTTGAGTTTTCTGTCAGAAAAAAAGGTAATTTGAACAAAATTAAGCAATAAAGCGATCAAATTACCATAACATTTTTATAAAGTCAAGTTTCATAAATAGAACTTCTTAATTTCGTCAATTTATAATTAAATTTTTAATTAAGAACAACTCTTAAGTAATTTACCTTCTTAAAATTGCTCAACTTCAGCTAATTTTCTTCCTGACAGTATTATTAATTAGTCTCGAATATCGTAAAAATTTTTCTAACGTACTTAAGTGTACAGATAAGTAAATTGTTTATTTAGAATAAATTAATCAAAATGGTTACTATTTACGTAAGCTTAAAATATCACATTTTATTACAAATAAATGATTAACCGCTTATTGATTTTTTTTTGTAAAAAGAATTATGTAGTTATTTATCTTCTGATATAAAGCTTTCCTACATTAAAACATAAAAATGCTACTTAATTTCTACCTTTTTTATTAAATGAGAATATATAAACATTTATTTTTTAAACTTAATATGTTTATTTTCCTAAATGAAATGTTACATAAACTTGTATTTCGTTTAATATGTTCTTAATCTTTTGGATTATTTCACGCTTAATTAATTAATTACTAATAAGTAATTTGTTTATTGAAAGTTGATTGTTAAAAATTTCAAGATAAAAAATTCAAGATAGAAATGAGAAATGTTTTTCACTTAACAATATAATATTAGTTTTTAGGTATAATTAGTAAACGAATCATTCATATTATTATATTATGGAATTCATTATTTCTTAGTTTAGATATAATTCAGGTCACATTCAGGTTCTTTTATAATTCATACTAAATTCTACTGATTTCTTAAAACAAGACCTTTACATTTTCATATGTTATTTTCTACTCCTATTTTGATTTTTCTTTTGTCCATGATCTTATTAAATCTCAATTCATAGATATAATCAATCTTACATAAATGACATGCGAAATTTGAAAATTAATAACTCATTTTCGTGTTGATATTCATGTTGATCACACTTCATTAGGTTGTCATAAATTAACGTTAACATATGAAAAAATGATCTCATTATATTAGCTGGATATAAATATCAGTAATCTTTTCAGAACATGAATTACAAATTTTATAGAACCGAGGTTTAGTCTAACCTATTTATATGTCACGCATCAAATAAATTAGTTGACGGTGATTTAGGTAGGTACCAGCTAACGGACATTGCTATATATTGCAACGTTCATCCATTCCTCCAACTAGTGAGGTCGTTCATAATAAAGACTTGGAATTTGGTGTGAAAAGTTAGTAAGGTATGTTATGCAAAGAATCATTTGTCAATATATTCGTTCTAGCAAATCTGAGTACGTCATCATATCATTTTGTTCCTTGGGCAGACAGTAATTCCTTACCTAATAACGATTAGGGATTGACAATATAGTGAAGTATGGTATGTAAAGAATCATTTGTCAATATACCCATTCTGTCGAACCAGCAGATCTGGTTAAGTCAATATATAGTTTTGTTCCTTAATCAGGCAACGGTCTCTACTTGATAACGACTGGGAATTGATATGACAATATAATAAATCATAGTGTGTCAAGAATCATTTGTCACTATATCCACTCTAGCAAATCTGTTTACATCAACATATCATTCTGTTCCTTGGCCAGATGAAAATGTCCACTTGATAACGACTAGAGATTGATTTGACAAAATAAAGCATGGTATGTCAAGAATCATTTGTGTCAATATGTGTCCAGTTTAGCAAACCTCAATTTTTTTCCTTCTCCTTAGCTGAAGTTTATATCTGTAATTCTAATGAGGTCACCAATTGGTATTTAAAATAATAACTTTTTTCATGAAGATAGATTTTTTTTGGAATGCTGATTGAACAACACGTCTTTTGTAAATTATATCGTGAATGTATATTTATTCCTGTTACAAATTTTGCTTTGATTTTTAAACCACAATTTGTAAAAATATGATTTATAAAATTAATTAAACATGACTTGTTATAGTTATATATTTCTGAAATAAGAAATGTTTAAGCGCGTTTAGCATTGTGAAAATAAATAAATCCTCTCAATTAAAATCTAAAGGAAATTGGTAGTTGTAGACATGAGAGCCTAGTGAAAAAACATTCCTTACAAAATCGTAGAGGATAGAGATAGAATGTTTGATTAGACCATGTAGACTCAGACCATGTTTGAAATATAGGAGACTCAGACCATGTTTGAGATATGTCGGGAATCTAAAAATAGTTAACGAACTTTGGTTGAAGCAGATGGAAGAACATGTTATCAGTAATGTCAAAATGATGGAAATCGACTTCACTCAAAAGGAAACTATATGTAGATATTATGAAGTCTTTCCATGGTACTTTACATTTTAATTCCTCTTTTTAAAATATATTGAATACATGTATATTTCTACAATATTGATCATATAATTCTTCAATATCAGACATAAGAGAAGATAAACTGTTTCCGTTTTTACTATCCATTTTAATAGCATGTGATAACAGAAGCCTAAAAATTAACAAAAAAAGCTCTTCTACAACTTACATACTTTGATGTGGAAATAAACATTTATATATAATTGGAAGAGCCTCCATACAGGGGGTTTTAAATCAAATTGTTACATTAAGCAAAAAATCTTTAAATCAAGTGCTTTAATCTTGCTTTTAACATAATTCTCAACATTGCACCTTCAGGACTTGAATTTTGCATTACTATTTCATATCATTCAATGTATTGCCCTTTATGAAATTTCTCATGTATCCATTGTTAACCGTAATTTTTTTATTTAATGCATGGTTCTATTGACATGGGCTTTTAAATATGCTCTGTCGATCCTGCAGAGTATTTAAAAGCCCATATCAATATTTTTTTTAAATGTTTAACTGCAAATTTATCTCCAGCTTTTTGTTGCTATAAAAATTTGTTACCCGCATTGATTTTTGTAAACAGATTATATTCCAATATTTCTATAAAGATTTGAAAATGGAAATTACTGTTGCTTTGTTTCAAATAAATTCGGTTTAGCGTTATAGCTCTGCCAAGTTTATTTTATTTCGTACTATTATAACAAAGTTTAAAGTCGTATGTAAGCAAATTATTGTTTATTAGTTTTCTCTATGTCACCTCATTTCTTA
Organism: Latrodectus elegans; assembly: GCA_030067965.1. Lineage (NCBI taxonomy): Eukaryota > Metazoa > Arthropoda > Arachnida > Araneae > Theridiidae > Latrodectus > Latrodectus elegans. Next base: position 94,964,620 of record CM057811.1, on the reverse strand, counting down.
TCAGTGACAGGATCAAGTTAGATTCATAAAATTGCATAGGTATGAAAAACTCATGAACAATGTATATTCGACTATATGAAGAAGATAAGTTATTATTAGTTGCCTTGCCTATTTTTTCACTCCATATTTTTACAACAAAGCTTAAAGCCATAGACAACTGTTTATAAAGGTATCATTGTATATGAATGTGTTTTATATCGATTCATTTCTTTTTAAGACATATGTAATTAACTTTCAAATAATTCAGTAGCTAGGAAAATCTTACTGGCAATCAATATATAACTTTTTTGAGAAAGAATTTTTGAAAGTTACATTTTTCGGCTTGTTATTCTTCCATAATTATAAGAGCATTTTACAGTCTCAAAAATATTTAAAAATTTTTGCAACTGTGTCAAAAGAATCCAAATGATTTAATTTGTAAGTTTGGCAAAAGCTCATTAAATATCATTATGATTGCGTCTAAAATTTTGTGCATGTGATGCTTAGCTAATAAATATAAGGCACATAATGAAAATCTTTATAATATTAAAATCTGTTAAAGTTACTTATACATGAAACAATATAATCACATATATTAAAATATCTTCCTGCAAAATCAGGTAAAATGTTTTATTTAAAAACTTATGATTTCCGCATCAACATCATTTATTTGCAATTAAATGCAAAAAAATAATTTTAGTGTGTGTGTGGAAGAAATTTAAAAAATATTATGTTTTCAAGATATACATAGAAAATGTGTACAAAAAGTAATGTCTTTCAGTTTATTACATTAGTTAAGGAGAATACTTTTGTAATTGTTTCACCAAAAAGTATTTCCTTTTTTATGAATAAACTATAATAATTCTTTAAATCGTAAATCAAACCTAAGACTGACATCTTAAACAAAATTCAAAAGTTCATAATTCACTTATTTCAAATTATTTTATAAAAATCTACATATCTCATTATTCCCAAATATATACGCATTAAATGTGTTAAATCGTTAAAATATTATTTAATTAAATTTAATATTATGAAAAAATATTAAATTAAAATATTATGAAAAAAGTTCACAGGAATATTTTACAAGTTGATTATTATATTTATATTATACTGTACAGTGGACAACAAACTACAAGCCAAAATCTGTTAGATCCTATAAAGCCTCCTGAAGCTGAGTAGCACATTTACTTTTCTAAAGAATTTTTTTAGAGCGAGGTTCATATTCATATCCATTTTTCTTTGATCCTGGTATAAATATAGAGAGACTCTGAAAATTTCCAGACACTTCAATTAATATGCTTTCAAAAAACATAATCGTAACGCAAATTTCTTGTGCTTGTACTGTGTTTGGATAAAACCTAGATTTTGCTGACTTGAAAATTTTTGTCTTTCCACTGGGGCTCATTATTAAAACAAGTTTTTAATTTTTCCAAAAAGTAAAAAGGTATACAAATAATCGCAGTTATACCTTATACTTTATTCCTATGTATGTAAATTTATGGATATTGGTAAAATATTGGTAAATACATTAATATGGTACAAATTAAAATTAAAAAGGTATTTAAAATATTAAATGATGATAATATATAATTTTAGAAAATATACATAAAATATGTAAATAGATTTTGCTATAAAACACAAAAGCATGTTATTTTAAGTGATATTATCAAGAAACTGTTTTATTGAATGCATTTAAATAAATTAAAGAGAGAACATTCAAAATTTAATTACTTGATTTTAAATAACTTTATAATACATTTTGTGAATAATTTAAACTAATCTTGACTTTTTATTAATTTCTGAGCTAATCAGTTTTATGATAATATGCATATTTATTGCATGTTCTTATAGAAAAGAAAAATGAATATCAAAAAGTTGTATTAATGTTTTCAATTATATGTCTTCTAAATTTCAGTGCAATTTTACGCAAATTTAAATTAAAAGATTAATTTATGAACTCATTAAATATAACCTTAGTTATTGCAATAAAATTTAAATTTGAGTGAGTAATTTTTAAAATCCTTACAGAAGAAAAGGAAAACTGCAAAATTACACAATTAATTATACCTATTTTCTTAACGAAGTTCCTTCAAATTTTTAAAGCAATTTCTGAAATTATTGAATAAATTAACTATATAACAACTTTTCATTTTTCATTAAAGCATAATACGCTAAAATTGAATTTCATAATTTAATTTTGTTAAAAATTATGTTATACAAAATCCATAAAATTATTCTCTTATGCAAAGCATTCGTTTAAACAAAAGGTACTATTTTTATTAAACTAATAAAAAAATGACTTGAAATGAAATATTTTCTATTAAAATTAAACTATACAAACAGAATTCAAATACATTTCAAAGCATTTGTGATTTTTAGTAAAAATCATAATCAATTCGACTACCGTTTCGATTTCTAAAAAGACTTCGAATAAAATTTTGCTTTAGATACATTAACAAAAAACTTCTTTCTCTCTCTCTCAGCTGTGATTTATTTAATCTTCCCAGTATTTTTAAAAGAAAACACGCTTCTTCATTTAAGCAAAAAGTTTAAGACTGATTTACAGTTAAAATTTATTTAAATTGAATAAATTACATAGATAATTTTTGATTGAATTCCTGCATCTTCAAAAAAAATTTTAAGATGCAAGAATTTTAGAACAATGTCTACGTATAAAAAGTTTTGTAGTCAGACATTATTTGTAAACATAATCAAGTTTTCATAAATTCATTTACTCGTTTAGAAGCTTTGAAAGAATCATCGAGATTTTTTTTCTGTTTAAAGCTAATTTAAAATTGCATTATCTTTAATTCAGTCTCTTCGTGGTACAATAAAAATGACTTTGTTCATTTTACTAAAATCATCTTAATTTTTTGCTAATGCTTTTTTATTCCTGTACTAAATGCAAAATTGAATTTCTATAATATTTAAGTTAATAAGCTATATGCATATTCAATTTGTAATCAGGACATTTCTATTCAAATATTATAATTATGTATGAATAATACAAATTTTTATTTGATTATTTATACTTTTCTAAAAGTAACAAAATTTAAAATTAAATTATTCTTTTATGCTTCAATAAATGCATTGATAAAGAAAATTGTCTTTCATAGTGTATAATTGATGTATTCATATTTTCCCCCATTTTTTTGTATTTTTTCTTGACCAGTTCTTTTTATGAGATGAAAATAAATCGCAAATAATTCTAAATAATAATGTTTTAGCATTTTATTTAAAAAATAAAAAATATATATTATATGTGTTTTGTTTTCCCAGAAATAACTTTTCCACAAGGTGAAACCACTTATTTTGAGATACCTTATTACTTGTTTATGATATCTTTTGATCCAAGATATGTTAACGTTTTATCTCAAATCTTCTACTTAAACGGTATGGAACTAGGTTGATTATAAATATGCAACTTTCAATAAGTATTTTATGTTTTAAAATAAAATTAACTTAACAAATAATTAGCTATATAGCAATAAAATGAAGCATATTAACTCCTTTTTTCATTCTGTATTAATATTGAAAACTTAATCAAGCATACATTATGAAATTCACAATCATTTAGCATTAATGTTGCGTTACTGTCAATGAAAATTCTAATATTGAAAGAACATGAAAAAGTATCACACATTTTGCTTTTGCTTTAATGATTATTTAATACATTAGTTTTCAAATATATCACATTATTTCAGCATTTTACTTATTTATTAACTTAGATACTAATGGCTGCTATGCTTGTTAATTTTCAAAACCATTTTTTAACGTCTTTATTTTGATAAAGATAAAAAAATTGCATTATTATTATGAATTCTAAACAAAAGTTTCAGATATATTTCTAAATCTGCAGCTATGCGATACAAAATGTTTTCAAAATAGTTGCCTTTGTTAATATTTATTAGGATGAGCAAACATTTTTGTAGGAGAAACATCGCAAGGAGGAACCATATGCAAAGTTAATATAATTCAGTAATATCAACATCATTTTTTAGAATTTTTTTTAAGGATGTTAAAATTTATTTGCAGTCAGAAAAATTATGCAAATGATGACTTACAGAATATTAATTTACGGTTTTGGATTTGTTACTGCAAAACTGCTGATAGCGTTTATCTGAAAATAGAGTGCAAAATTCAATTTCCATGGTCAACAAAGGCCGACATAAATACACAATAATTTGGTATGGATAAATAAGCTCTCCACACATAGCATCAAGCTCCTGTCTTACAGAACAAACTTTCGAAAACATTCATGGAGGTGATGGATTTTCAAACACGAATAATAATGTTATTTCTCCATCATTTAAATTTTCCTTTTGTTTCTTAAATGACGAGACTAATCAATTTCCCGCAGTAGACTGAATAAATCTTAGAATATTTTATTGTAATATATTTAACAATGTTTTTCATTCTGAATCTGCTAATTTACTATTATTATGTTTTACTTTTATTGGCTTTTTTCATTTAAAATGTTAAAAAGTTTTACTCTTAAATCTTAATCTTTATTTTTACAATGATTTTGTTTTTTATTTAGTATGAATTTTGCATTATTGACTATTTAGATAAAGTTAATTCTGTTTAAATTAAAATCATCTTTAATTTGGCTATCAATTTATAAAAGCTTGAAATGTCGATTAAAAAATGTTGTAAGTGCATTAAAAAATAGATAATATGAGAAAGAAACATTAAACGACTTTAATCACTAAGCTATTAAATAATGAAATCATTTATTCAAGCCTCAGCAAGCCATTCGGCCGAGTTGGCTGCCGAATAGTTAGTGCTCTTGCCCTCGGTTTAACAAATCGAGGGTTCAAATCCAACCTTGGACGTGAATGTTTGTAGCTGTTTTGGAATACACTTTAAACGGTAGGTCCTGGTCCAATTAGTCCTCATGTGCAAAAATTGACCTTTGAGCGACAAACCTGCAAACCATGAGTTTTAATTTTTGCTTATTTGATTCAAATTTGAAATTAAAATAGTGAAGGCATTTCTAATAAATTTTCTTTACTCTATGAAATAATATGTAAATTACTGCACTTTGAGCGATATCTTTGGTCACTATTCTGTGAAAAATGACTGCAATGAATTACGTTTGAGTTTATGTTTGAATAAATATATTTTCTGAAATTGTGGATATGGTATAGGTATAATATATATATATATATATATATATATATATATATATATATATATATATATATATATATATATATATATATATATATATATATATATATATATATATATATATATATATATATATATATATATATATATATATATATATATATATATATATATATATATATATACGTATATATATACCATAACCATAATTTCAGAAAATATAAGATATAAACAATAAACTTAATTTGAAATTAAACTTTCTATCAATATACATATGTTTGATTAATTAAAGACAATTTTCTCTCATAAAAATAAATTTACTTTTATTATCTTTCATGGCTTTCATAAAAAGAATTATATTTTTTGTTTTGGTAACTTTTATTTGGCACCCGATACTGTTTACTGAAAGTCAGTCGCAAATTGTCTTGCTTGGAATGCAGTTATGTACAACATCACCAATGGCCGATAAAGTGAATAGGTTAATATAGTTAGGTGACTTTTCGTAGTACTTCGAAAAGAAAACATTTAGGGGCAAAGTTTTGTTCTTTCCTTTTAGGTCGAGTTGCCCTAATAAATATATAATTCAGTATAAATCTGAAGCAATACAAATAGCAAATAGAATGTACATTAAATAAAAAAATCTTGTTTTACCAAATTAAGTTAGGTATTACTTTTAAAATTAACATTAATTTTTATTCTAAATTATTGTCATAGATTTAATCAGAATTCGCAAATTTTTTTGTTTGTGAAGCTCTTACGCATTAAAAAATACAAAAAATGATAAATCAAAAAATAAGACAACAATTTCATTGATTTGTGCATTTAATTTCCGATTTATTGTGTATCTGCAATTTATAAGGATTTCAAAGAATGCATTCAAATCGCTTTCTCCAACTATGTACAGAAATAGTGACAATATTTTATATTGAAATGAAGAAAATTGCTTTAAATCTGAATTAAAGTAAGCAAAAAATGTTTTTAAATAATATATTAAACTATTTCAAATATGTTTGGAATTTTGAATATTCTAAAATTTAATCATCACTATTTCTCAGATTTCGGTATTGAAAACTTAGTTTAAAACAGCTTATAGTATAATTTAAATTTTCAAAAGTTTGATGACATTAGTATTTCAGAATTCTGAGTTTTAGTACAATATTCAAATGAAAATATTTTTATCACGAATAAAAATTTACTTAATAAAAATAAATGAATCTAAATTTAATTAGTTTTATGTAATCCAACATTTTATTTGGTATACAAGCGTCTTCCAATGAAAAAAGTAATGAGAAAATTAATTTTCAAACTAATCCAAAAAGAGCCTCTTTCTGTTCTTTTAAAACTTTTTCTCACTGAAATTAGTTCCGCATTATGCAGAATCGGTTACGAATGCATATACTATAACTTAGCTTTTGAACTATTTAAGAAATGTGAAGGAGGTTATAACAAAATTTATATTTACAACATCAACTTTTAACATTTAATGAGGAGAATATTCGCAAGTTTTAAACTACTTCACATTAATTTTTCTTTATTTAGTAGAATAAGAATAACAAAATAATTATTATTTATTTATCAAAATATTTATCACTTAACTAGTAACAAGTAACATAAAAATCATGAAAAATTCATTTAATCCAAAATTTTCACAATTTGTGATGTATTCAATTTTGTTTTTAGATAATTTACTTATTATTATTACTAAATTATACTTATTACATAAAGTGAAATTATTCTAGTACAGTGGACGATTGGTTTACGAACATTATCCGTTACAAAATTGTGTTCGCGATCCAAATTGTTTGTTAACCGATCATAGATGTTCTTATGAAATCGATTAATTCGTTCCAGTGATTCTAAGAATTAAATAAAAAAGGATGTATAATTTTTAATATGTTTATTATAAATAATAAATAGTTGCATATTAATCAGTTTTTATTTTTGTTTTGTTTGCGTGTTATTCTAAGACCATTGCTTTGACATCCTCCCACTACTTTAAAGAATGAAAAAGAAAAGTGATCAAAATGAGATCAGTTTCGGTTTTAAATGAAATCAAAACTGATGGTCTGCTTTGGCTATGAATATTCTATTGTGAAAAAAAAAACTAGTATTGAGCTTTGAAGTTTAATAGGCAAGCAACATAATTCAAAAGTGATGAAAAACGATTATTGGTGCATAGGGTTTGATGACCCCGCATATAATGATTGGAGAGCCAAGAAGTTTTCTTCAAAATTCGTTTTAGTTCGTTGTCCAAATACAAAAATCTTCCGTGAAAATTTTGTTTTTGCTCAATTTGTTCGCAGTCCGAACTGTTCGCTAAGCAATCACTGATTGCTATGCATAAATATCAGAAATTTTTATTTTTAAGTAATATTTATAAAATCAGAAACTGTTATACTTAATAAATAAATACATTATTACACATGACTCGAAAATCATAAATTATTTGGTACTAGAATATCATAAAAAATTATTTAATATGTTCTTTTCTTCTTTTGAAATATAGTCACACTATTAAGGTATGCTGAATCTAAATGCAAACCATCATTTTTTTATTGTATCATAGCTAAATATGACAAATTGCATTCTTATATAACGCTTACTGTGATTCACAATATTATTTTTTTAAATCAAATTATTATTATATCAAATAATGTTTACTGTATTCCGAAACCACATAGAAAATAAGTGTATACATTTTTAAATTAATATATTTTAAAAAAATGTAATGAAATTGTTAGACTGTAAAAAATCAATATTATCATCAAAGAAAAAAATTCTAAATGTCTTACTAACTACTATTTTGATAAATATAAATATTACTGTAAATGATAAACAGACATACCATTATAGTTGCTTTACTTTTTAATATTAAAAATTACACAAAATTTATTTATTTTTGTAAAATATTTTATACTTTAACCTGTTTTCATAATGTCATCGATAGCCTTTTCCAGTTAACTTTACGAATAAAAATTTATTTTGAACGTAATTTAAGACTGTAGTATGTGTATATGTGATGTGTTTATCTCCATATAGCTTTGAAAGTATTGACTCGAGTAATAATATGCCCATGCACTAATTATGGGTAAAGTTTGATGATGAAAAGACTGGGGCAAAAATAAATTCATCTACTTTCCTCACAATTCAATCAAATTTTTTGCTTTTATTCAAATACATGCTAAAGAATTTCTCTTAAATCTTATTTGAATTTTAATTAGTATCACAACTTTTATATATTTTATCCCTAGTAAGATGTTTTTATCTCCCCACCCCCTGAGCCGCATTTTTCTTGTTTTTATTACTGTTAAAATCCTGGATAATATATTGAAATATCTAATTATGAGAGTGTTATAAAATATATTTATTGTTTAACATCTGTTTGAGAGAAAGAAGAAAAAGAGAATGAATAAAAGAATGTATGAGAGAGAGAGAGAGAAAGAAAACGGTGAAACGCCATAAAACCATTTCTTAATTTTACTATATGTTAGATAAAACTATTTAAATAATGAAAACGTAAAAAACATTTAATTCATCAAAATACTTTTTAATCGGTAACATTTACTATTCATAATATTCCCCTCTTCCCCCCCCAAAAAAAAAAAGAATTCCATAACAAACTCATATTTCTCGAAATTTCACTAGTTAAAACGGCGACAGAATTTGATGAATTATAAATGATGCCTTTTGTCACAAAGTGTATTTTTAATAAAGCCAATATAGTAGCAAATGTTTGTTGCAGTAATCCATTGAGGTCACGGCTGTTTCAAATTAAATTTTGTCATATGAATGAACACAAATTTTGGTATATATTAATATGCAGAATATCTGCGTTATTAAATGCTTATGTTTAATAATCAATAAGTAAATGAATTTTGGGAATATTTACTTTGTTTCTTCATAAATGTATCATACATTGTATTTATCGGGTCATTATATGTTGATAATTTTCTGATTCGCACAACTTTTAACAGTTAAAACAAAAAATTTATATCATGTTATGTGTAACATTTTTTAACTCTAGGAAGCTATTTTATCGTTACCATATTTGATATTTACATAGTAGATTGCATAAAACATGTTGTATTGAAATGTATTTTTTAAATTTCGAGCCACATATATCAAATAATAATCCTACTATAATCTTGGAACTAGATCTATTTATATAAAGAATACTTAGTAACAAATTTTTATCCATATTTCCTTGATCTAATGGTGAATAACGGTTTGCGAAAGGAAAAGATCAAAGTTTTAATCTAAAAACTACAGTTGTGCTAAGAAATAGGCGTTGTACTTTAGATTTTTTTTTTAATGTTAGTTCCTAATGATAGATACTGCTGATTTGACCTAAAGGTTCCTACATAAGTATGCGAGCACTACTTTCTTCTGAAATCTATTTTACAGTTTAACATGTTTATAGATTTATTCAGGATACATTTTATATACTACTATAGAGTATTTGATTAGTATATTAACTACTGAACACTCTTAAGTTTGCTTACTCAAACTAAAAAAATGGGTACAACTGAGATCGTTTATTCGACATTAGTCGTGCTATAAAACGTTTGTATTCAATAAAGTAGTTTATGATGCAAAGTACTGAAATGCTTGCCATGTATCACAGATACATTTACATCTTGTATTTTCTAATTATTAATAAAATTAAGTTTAGAATATTGGTTTGAAATTCGAGTTGAATATAAAATATTAATTATTTCTTATTTTTTAATGTCTACCACTTCACACTCTTTGGCTAAAATTATTTACCACACAAGTCATTTTACTAATTTTTTAGATTTAAAATAATTCGCCTTTAACACAATGCGTAATCATAAAGATTTCAAGAGAGAAATGGCAATTGAATGTGAATGAAGCTTTACTAAATTTAGTTTGACTCTACCAACTGATGAAGAGTTAATCGAGTGTTAATGAAATTCATTCTAACTGAAGGCTCTCTTAAGTTCGCTTAAATTATTAAAGATTTATAGTTATTATGAAGGGAATGTGACATTCCTCTCTCTTAATCATTTTCTGCACTTTAATTCCTTGGGCAAAATGAAATTCATACTTTAAGTTTTCATACTCATACTTTTTACATTTAAGTTATTCAACGAATATTAAAAAGTATCAAACTTTACAGGTAATATTCAGATAACATTTGAAATTTGAGTGCATAATATAACTGAAATTGCAAACATAAATTTGTGATAATCATGACTGCTATAAGTAAAAATTTATGATTGTAAAAAATAAATTTATATATTTACATAACTAATGAATTATAATAAAGGAAAAATACGTATAAGAATTAATTTTATATATTAACTTCTTTTCTCTCAAAGTAGAATTTAACAAAGCAAGCTAGTATAGTTATATAGTGATTAAAGCAGATGCGTTTATTTTGTTTAATGGGTTTATATTTATGCAAAACCCATTGTATTAATTTTTAAATTTTTATTGTAAATTTCTTATTATGAAAGAAAAATGAAATAAATCACTACTAATTTGCTTATTCTTATTGTAAAATAAACTTTTTTATTTGCGTAGCAAATCTCAAATAAAAAGGAATTTTTCTTGTACTGATATATTACATAAAGTTACATTTTTTAATAACATTAATTTTTTTCATCAAATTTTAAAAAAGAGAATCACCGAACTATAATTAACCCTTTCAATTATATCATGATATTATAATCATTTGCATTTCTCTCAACTAAATAAAAATGTTCCGAATTTAAACAGATAGCATTTAATGAATGAAATTTTCTACAAACATCGAAAAGCAAAATTGGTAACAATAACTTCTTCTTTTATTAAAGTTTTTCATCAAAATTATTTTTTTCAAAATATGCACATTTTTATCTGAAGTTAAATTTAATTATGCATTGAAAATATCAACTGTTAGCTAAGAAGCAATCTTCTAAATATTTTATTAGTACACTTCCCTAAATTAAAATAGGCAAGAAAATTGCATAAATATTTCGATTTAATCGCTAAGTGATTTTTTTTTTAATGATTTATTTTTTATTTATAACCGCATAATGTTATTAAAAATTAATAATTTATCGTAAAATTTTTACTTTTGCAGTCAGTTTTAAAAATCAAGTAGTTTTAATTATTTGAATAAAAATAAAAAAATAAGGAAATTTTTAAAAAGAAACATATGCTTCTATATTATTTAAATTGTTTTCTTATATTGTAATGATATTTTATTACAAAAACAAGTCTATATTTGTTTTATTTAGAGAGAGAGAGGATGTTTCTCTCTCCGTATCCACATAATTCTGTATACATTTTTAAGAGTTTATGTTTACATTTTTGACACTATTTTCATTTACCTAGATTTCATTTTGATTATTTCAAATTTACTGTTTAACACAGTCTTATCTTCTCGTTGATTACTTATACACTATAAAAATAGCTAACGTGAAATCGTTTTTAGAAAAATTACTCATAAATACAAAATTTGTTTTAAAAGCAAAAGTTATTACATTTACATGATTTTATGAAAACCCCAAAGGGTAAAATCATAATATAAAATATAGAACTGGTATATTTTAATTGAAACAATATGAAGTTTTATTCTATATATATGTTGCCATTGAATATAACTGTAAAATGATTATACGTTTGTTGAAATTCACTGAGAATAATTCAAGCCGCTACTTCTAACAATAATATTATATAAAAACTCTCTAATAAAATAAATATTTTCCTTGATACATGGAAATATTAAAAACTATTTACTATAATATTCCAAAAGTTTCATTTTTAATAAAAATCTTATAGTCAATGTGGAAAATTTATGTAGCTCTTGAATCAGTTCTGATATCTTAAAGAACATTTTTTTTTAAAAAAAAAAATAGGGTGTATTAAATTCTGATGGCAGAAATAATAAATGAATTCAGGAAGAAAAAATCCAGAATGAATATATATTCTTCGTAAATCCCTAGCTAAAAATGGATAAGATGTTTTATATCTATTGAATATTTTTTGGAATTTTTTTAGTTGAAATTTTGAGGCAGGTATTTCTTTTTTACTTTCCATTTTATATTATGTGAAGATTTGGAAACAGTTATACATCTCTCATACATCAGACTGACATAGGGTGAGCCAAATTCTGTCTAAGATTCCGCATTTGTTCAATATTTCTCTAACTTCACTTTTCTTTTAAAATAAAAGATTCTTTCTTAAAAGTGGCAAAGTCTAATTTATTGCTTTAACTGTATAAATCTTCAATTTGACTTCAGTAAATATTTTGATTGAAATGGATTTTCAAATATTCCATCGTAAATCGTATTTTGGAAAATATTGTTTTATAGGGAAGTTTTAAGAAAGAAAACACATAACATGTTTGACACTATAATAGTGACATTTATTTAATATAACATAGAAATGATTTGAAATTTTTATAAAAAAATTTATTAATATTCTAGTTGTCTTATATGTAATGTATAAAAGAATATATGAAAGATTTTACCACCTACACACATTTTTCTTTAATAAAATGCTAATTTAAAATTTCAAAATTTTTCTTCAAAATATATTGCATAATGTATTTTTATGAATGTTATTTTCTTTCTGTTTAAAAATATAATATAATTTTATATTTAATATTTTCTTAATAAAATTTCGTATAGGATTTTATAAAATTGAATTTAATAAAATATAAATCATGGAATTAACATGTTTTGCAGGAATTGGAGTAAAGCATTTCCTTAAAAATGATGTCCCTAGCTTCAAAAAAATGTCAACATTAGTTATGTTGAATAAAATTCCAATTTCATGCACTTTTAGCAAATTAAAATAAAAGAAATATATATATATATATATATATATATATATATATATATATATATATATATATATATATATATATATATATATATATATATATATATATATATATATATATATATATATATATATATATATATATATATATATATATATATATATGTGTGTGTGTGTGTGTGTGTTCAGCATTATTTTTGTATATTTTTGTCAAACACTTTTGTGGAAAAAATTCAGCCAGGGAATTAGTGATGATAATTATAGAAACTACTTCTAGTGAAACCTCAGTAATTTCATAGATCAGTATATATATATTTTTCAATGAGTTAAAAATATATACGATATATATTTTAAATTCGTTAGATTTATAAATTTTATGATTAAGTTTTCTGTAAACAATCTTATATAAAATGGTGAATGTGATTCAAAAATAAAGTTTTTATCCATTTGTTTAAATAGTGATACACTTAAGACATGTGAAAACTTTGAATGAAATTATTGCTTACAAATTGCTATGAAATTTATATTTTAATTTACATACATTTTCCTGATGAATATTCTGATCATAATTTTTGCGATTATTTGAAAAAAAGTATTTAGATATTTTATTCAATATAAATTATTATCTAAATAAAAATTAGTAAATTATCTTATTAAATTGAATATTTGAAAATATAAGTATAAAAAATTTACATTTTTCTTAAAAAAAAAAATAGTTAACAAATTTAATAAAAAATATGTAAACAAATATTTGTTATTTCAATCACAAATTTCTATTTCTTTCCAATCGCATTTTAAATGAGTAAAACATTTAAATTTAAAGGTATTTTTGGTTATGATAAACAAGATAATATGTAAATACCATGATTTCTTACTTTCAATAAAATTTCAAATATAAACAAATATGTAAATAATTGAAATACGATTTCATTCTAAAATATTATACAACTGACAAGAAAAAATTTTAGACTAAAAATTAAATTTTAAAATTTAATTAATATTTTTCCACTTTATTTAATGATATCCTTATTATATATATATTTTTCATAAAATTCATTTGCTGTCGATAAAAAAGAAAAAAAATAAACATTTTGTTTCATTACAAATTTTATGTTCATTACATTTGCAATGAAATGAGTAAGAACTCTTATTTCACATATTTTCAAAAAGTACAGCATATAACTGACAAACTTATTCAACCGAAAATATTAACATTTCCAATTTATTTCATTCATTTCCATATGGAATATTTTTCAAATTAGGAAAAATAATTAAAACATTTTTCTCGTGAAGGTTTCAAAAGCACTTTTTTGAAATATATATGTGCAATGACATATTAAAAATTTAAGAGGAAGAAACTCCCACTTCAGTTTCATAAGCATTTATATTTCTTAAGAAATATTTATTTTGCCTTATTTCTGTAATTAACGTCAAAATTGTGATGTGAAAATTAAAATTTTATGTAAAAAGCTGAGAGGTAAATGATCTTGTACATTTCTTTATAATTGCATTCCAAAATTTTAATGGATTTTTAAAGTATAAAAATTAATTTTTGAATATTTTCCAATTTCCGACGTTGTTTTGCTTGTTAGTTGCATATTTATTCCACTTATATTGCATGAGTTTGAAATAAAACTAAAAACTGATAGGGGAAATTAAGCATTTATATTTTTAATTTAATAGGACGTACGAAATTGTGAAAACTACTCGTTCAAACATAAATTAATCCATCATTAAATAAGAGATATAAATTTTCGACAAATAACGCAAGAATGCAAGGAGCTGATATGTATAAAATGCTTTGGACAAGTTTTCATTATTGAAATTATTTTTAAATGTTGCTTAGTTAATTATAACTTACAATATAATGAGATATTTCTTCGGAAATTATTTTTTAGAAAACAAATTTTATATTAAAGTTATTAGTTATCGGAGTTAACATGCCAGCACATTTTTTTGATGAAAGCAATACGAGGTAAGAAACGTCAAATGATAAAACTATTTAAAATACCTTTCTCACCATGAGAGGGCTAAGATTTAAAATTTTCAAATGATACCTTGAACAAATAATACTGCAAGTGTTGTCAAAAATTCCATGGATCTCTGTGACATGTCCAAAGTAGGACATGTCACAAAATCTGAACATTTTTAAAGTTCAACATCAACAAAGTAAATTACAAAGTAATGAAAATCTGACAATGTATTGGAAATTAAGAAAATTATTCTGAAATAATGTTTATCAAAAACAAAATATGCAATAATTCAAGAAGCAGGTATTTTTTTTTTTGTAAATTTTGTGAAATTTGCAAAACGGGAGACCTATTTTTGGATCCTGTAATTCGGTATAATTCTTCACGTTGTGTAAATGAAAATACTCAACTCCATGCTATTTCCGGACATTTGAACGTGTTAAGAATTTTCTTAGGCCGTTGAAATATCCAATTTTAATCAATCTGAATCTGAAAACATGGCCTTCGCACGAACATATTAAAGACTACTGCTTGCTTTTTGGGAAGATCATTTCAAGGTTATTCTGCACTCATAACCAAAAGAATAAAATTCTACAAAATTTCTCAACCATAGAAAGGCTACTGTTGAACAACTATGAAGGAACTGTCTGTTTATAAGTACAATATTGTTGAAAATTCCATGCAAAATCTTAAACATTGTTTAGGCTAAACTGTCCAAAACTTATATTACTTTGCAAAAATATAATTATTGGTGATTTGAGAATTAAAATATAAGCTTTGTTTTTCTAAATAAAATTCATGGTTCGGAACATAGCACTGAAGTACTTCGTTCATGTTGAAAAGGTTTTCTTGCTTTTTTTCCTTGCCGGTAATTTGCAGTTAATTTCTGAAATTATATTCAAATACCAAATTTAAAATTTAAGCTTACTTAAGAAAGCTGCTGAATTTTATAAATCAATTTTACGAATAGTATGCAGTTAATTGAAAATATTTCTAAAATTCATGTATAATAGCTAAATAAAGTAAGCACATAAATAATTTACTGTATTAATATATATTTGTGTTTTGAATAAATTAATGTTCTTAATGTTGAGAGATATATGAATTATTGATTCTCATTCTAGAAAAAAGTAATGATTTTTTTACGAAAATAATGTGTTTATGTTATTTTTTAAAATTATTTTTTTATGTATTTAAAAATTTATTCTTTTGATTGGTAAAGATTTCTTGCTGCTTCCAAATTACATTTTTTTTTAATTTGTGGAGATTCATGAACTAAATAAGGGGATAATATATATTTGTGTTTCGAATAAGGGGATAATATATATTTATGAGATTGTAACATGAATAACTCAAAAAAAATCAAGTATTTAAATAAAATATGTAATGATGTTATAAAGGACGAACTTAAAATAAAAATGTCTGAGACGTTTCTATTATAAAAAATACCCTGACCACTAATTCTTTTGTATTCTCAAACTCTAACAGAATTTCACTTAGAATAGGAGAGTAGGCGATATTGGAAACTGTTATCTATAGCTGAAAAATGCCTAAATGATATTTTTGAAAATGATCAAATTATTCGTGTTTTTTATCTATAATAAAATGAAAATTACAGTATAATTAACTTTCAATGCATTAAATTGGTAGAAAGATGGCATGATTGGTGAGGTTTCCGTTATCATTATCGGAAGATAGTGTTGTTGCTGCACCAGCACGCCTCCTTGAAAATATCCTTAAGTTGAGCTTTGTCAGCTAGACAGAAGCAACCGGGTAGATATTTCGTGATTTTAAAGCAGGGAGAATTGAGTTGTAAAACTGAAAACTCCTGCGGTATCAATTCATTTGGAGGATCGAGTGACCAAGATCTATTTATCATGCACCAGCATTCTTTAGTAAACACAATGGATCTTGTATCATGCCGGGAACAGAACTTTCTACGTACCAAAGAACGATGCCGTAACCAACCAGCCCACAGTTGCCCCTCTGAAGAAAATGTGTAATAATACCATCCTATTCAAAGATCCATTGTGTTCACTAGAAATGGCTGAAGTACGATAGATGGATCATAGTAGCAATTTCCTCCAAGTGAAATGATAATCTGTTGATGGAAGGTGAAGTATTGGGGAATTTTCGTTTGGTCATTGTTTTTCTAAATTAATATTACTCCCAAGTAACTGCTTCTATCAAACTGAAAGAGACAAACCATGTGTTAAGTACAGATAAGTATGGTATTGCCACAGAAAAACATTGATAAGAATGTGTTAACCTACTTACGTCTTTCGCAAAATCTTTTGTTTCTGGTCTAGTTCTTAAAACAATATTCAAAGTATTC
The DNA here is from genome assembly GCA_030067965.1 of Latrodectus elegans. Lineage (NCBI taxonomy): Eukaryota > Metazoa > Arthropoda > Arachnida > Araneae > Theridiidae > Latrodectus > Latrodectus elegans. The sequence goes on along the minus strand of CM057811.1, from coordinate 94,947,406 downwards.
TAATTTCCTTTGGCATTGTGTAAGTTAAGTTGTTAAAATACAACTTTCGTAAACGTTATTAATAAATTGATAATCTTTCGAAACATGTCTATATAATGCCAACATATTAACTTCTTAAAAAAGAAATTTATGAAACAATCAGTTTTATCCTTAAGTCATTCTTAATAATTTTTTATTAAAATTAATTCATTATTTTTCTAATTGCAATATTCTTTATCGCTTCATTTCCTATAATATAAATCAAAACATATTTATTTCTGCTGATTTCTGAAATAACGCGAGTGTTTATTTTATGAAAAGTGATTATCGCTTGAATATTTATTTACAAAGCGATGTAACAGCGAATTAAAGTGCTGGTTTATACGTTTTAAACGGTACTACTTAATAACTTTCAGCAATTACAGGCGTCAGCAAATGAAAAATACACTCAGTTCAGAAGTTAGCCTTTACAATCCCGGGAGTGATAATTAAAATTAATACACTTTCACTTCTCGCCAAATTACTCAAAGAATTTGGCGCTCTTCGTTTAGGTTGAAAATTTTAAATTGTGTAAATTATTGAGAACTCGGTAATTATTTTGGATTTTTGTGGCTGTAACACAAGAGATAAGGCTTGCAGGATAAACAAGTTATTTTTCATTCTGAAAATGGAGAGTTTAGATTATAAATATCTTCTTAAATAAATATTTTAAGCTGTGGTAAAAATCATCTAAATTAAGATATTGTTATGCAAAGAAAAGAAAATATCTTTGTAATTTTTTAAATATTAGATTATTTATAATAACTACTTGCTTCCGGATTTTTTTTACTAATTCTTACAAGCTAAGTTAAGCATTAATTTCATTTTTATCTTTTTTTTTTTACTTTTGTGTTAACACATGTAATACATTTAATTTTGAAATAAAATAATATATAACTTTATAATATATATACTATTCTATCATTGAAAATATGCTCAAATGTTTCACTGAAATCTAGTATAAAGTTTTTGACTGCAAGTATAAATTTGTCATTAGTATCGAATTACATCCCATTTATAACCTTTAATTTTGAATTTTAATGATACCATTTTTTTCAATTACGAGTATTCCTTTAGATATTCAGTAAATAAATTTATGGTAAATTTGTGATAGAAAATAAATAAAACAAATGATAAGTAAATTAATTATATTCGTATTAACATTAAAATTTAATTAATACAATTATCACATAAAAATGAGGGCATAAATTATTTTCCAACAATTTTATTTTGAAAATCGGCACATATTTTTACAAATCGCATACTTCCATGCAGCATCAAAATTCTTTTTAATGTAATTTTTAATGATGGCATAATGTGGTTTTAATGTAATTAAATTAATGTGTGTACTTTTATTGATATCATTTGAGTTGCTCAAGATTTATACAAGATATAATGTTGCATTAAATGTTGTATATATGCTTTATATCTTAACAGCATGTTGTTGGCAGAAGATAATGGTACCTGATGTGGAAAGCAGTTATTTTGGTTATTATGAGGTACAGCTCTCCATTTTCGATGCAATCAAAATTTCTTCATAATACTCAAAGTTTAGGGAAGAAACGCAAAATATTTTACACTCTGAATTTGCTTAGGGTAAAGTTATTTCCTCTGTTGTAGCAGCAAAATTTGTTTATTTTTTATTTAAAGACTGATTTTAAATAAATGGTAAATAATTACTTTCTGGGACACGATGAGACAGTATTTAACATAAAACTTAAAATAATCATTAAAAATCTAAAACTTTTAATAAGTTTTACCTAAATAATTCCTATTATTATTTTTAAATTATCAATATTTAAGCAATTTTCTTAGTATTTCTATGTTATTTAAAAAACTGTGAAAAACAATTTATAAATTTATAAAGTTTTATAGCAATATCTCCACATTTTGAAATGTTAGAAAATTTAATGTATTGCGTATTTCCAATAATAACCAAAATTTAGAAATTACTTATAATCTTATAATTTTACGCACACAGCCACAAATACACATAAACATATGTAGGTGTACGTATATATATATATATATATATGCATATATATATATATATATATATATATATATATATATATATTTATATATATATATATATATATATATATATATATATATATATATATATATGTATATATATATATATATATATATATATATATATATGTATGTATATGTATATATATATATATTTATATAGATATGTATATGTATATATATATATATATATATATATATATATATATATATATATATATATATATATATATATATATATATATATATATTTATATATATATATATATATATATATACATATATATATCTATAGATATATATATATATATACATATATATATATAAATATATATATAAATATATACATATAAATATATATATATATATATATATATATATATATATATATATATGCATATATATATATATATATATATATGTTGTTGTAAATAAGTGGAATGTGTAAGTAGTTAAAAAAGACAGAGGTTTCATGAAGATTGAAAAGACGATGAAGAAGATAAAATCACTTATTTATTCTCCATACATGTTAAGAATAATTGGCTAGAAAAGGTTACTTTATTGACATGGTTTTCTTTATTTCTGTTCTGGAAACGAAATATGGTACTTACGTAAAATACCACTGCTTATTTTATTCAAAAATATATATCGTCAAATGCTGCAAATTTTAATTTCTTTCTTTCTGTCTCTCTCTCCCTCATTTTAGAAAAAAAAAAAGAAAAAAGTGGTTAGTGGGAAAATAGTGCAGTCAAGCTGTATACTTCTTGAAATAAGGAGATAAAAAATTCTTAACACATTCCAATTTAAAAATAGACATTTTTATTAGAAACTTAATCATATCTTTAAAACTTAAATCATAAGCTTATAAAATTGCTGAATCTGAGAGGTCAATAAGTTAAAACATCTGATGCTAAATCAAATGAGATTTAAGTATATAATTTTTTATCTCGTTTAAATATATATATAATATATCACACACGTAAATAAGTACTAGGAATTTTTATCATAGAGGAAATATTTATAAAAAATTAAACTGCATTAAAACTTTAATTTTAAATATACTTTTGAAAATTCTATTTCGTTTTAAATTATTGTATTTAATTGCGTTAATTGCAATTATTTAATATTTCTTATACTGAATGTTGCTATAAAAGTATGACAGGTGAATGGGAAACAGTTGAAGAAATTATTGCAATTCAGAAATGTTATTAAAATTTGAAATCTTTTTGTGGTTAGTTCTAATCAACAAGTAAAAATTTTAGATTTGAAGCAAATGAAAGAGTAAAAGGTTTTTTGCTAAGAATTTTACTTATTTTTATTATTTTCATAAATATACTTATTTTTATTGATTTTATATTTATTATTTTTGTATATTTATTATATTTTTATTTTTATTATTTTTATAAATTACCTTTTGTCTAAATAAAATTAAGACAAAAGGTAATTTATATATCCTCACTTATATTAAAATAATTTTTTATCTAACCCGAAGCTTTATCTGGCTTTTCTCAAACATAATACACCATGTAATTTTTCTTGTTTCCTATTCCTTTCCATAAAAGCAATTAATAGCAGCTTATAGTTTCAGCAAATTTGAATTTCGGTCAATGGATGGTTAATTGTTTCCATAATAACACGCAATAAAAAAAATTGGACACTATATACATTCTAAACTGCTTAGGCCATTTAACAATAACATATTTATAAAGTAAGATTCTAAACTTCTGATATTACTAACCAAAAAGTGAATAATTTTTCCATCCGTTTATCGTAGTCCTAATAATACAATATTTACAAATAAAATTAAGACAAGTAAACTTTTAAGAATTTATGAATGTTCATTTATAAATTCTTGACTTTTGTAAATATTTTGATTATATTTATTTTATTATATTTATAAATTCTTGAATGTTAATTTTTTGCCATAGTTTCTTCTCTTTCTAGCTAAAAAGTCTGCTCTTGTTGTAATTTAAGTTGTAGTTTAAAAAGTTGTAGCTTAAAAAATTACGTTAAAGATTAATCCCAGATAAAATTATCGTGCCTCATTTTAAATAAAGAAACTCAAATTTATAACTTTCAAGCATTTTCTATTTGGCGTATTTTTATAATTTTTAAACTCCCTTTGAAGTCTTTGCATTTGAAGATTTCTTTGACTCTCATCAAGAGCTTTTCTGCACAAAAACATATTATACATGAATTACTTCTTATCTCTTTTTAGAAATTTAAGTTGCTATCACGTAGAGAATTATTAAAATAATTTATAGTTATTTAACTTATTCAAATTATTAACGCTAAAAATGCAACAAAGAGATAAGAGAACTCATGAACTCCTCAAAATTTCTTTGATGAGCTTCATTTGCCTAATTAAAATTTACTTCTTAAAGTACTCATCAGCTATTGAATAATAATCACATATACGATCACACATACATTTAAAACTGTAGGGAAGTCATTAAAATGCAAAATAACTTATGTTCTTTATTGAATTCTTTACTAAATAAGTAAAATGTAATATGTTGTCTTGATTTCACGCTGAACATTTATGAGTTAAATAAGAATTATTATTCTCCTTCTTTATCAGAATTTCAAGAATGTCCTGTCCCAAAAAACCTGTGGGTTAGAAAATTCATGTAAACTAAACATTGTTTTGATAAGTTTTGTGTACTTGAATTTTTATTGAAATCCTGCTCATTTAACTCTATTTGCAAACCTTTATTTAGATCAATCTAAAAATTCATGAATTTATCAAATTTTTATAAATTTATTAAGAGAACCCATAAATAGAAAATTGTCATTAATGTTTTCATATCCTGCTTAAAAGTCATATCTTGGAATATATGAAATTTAATACAAGTTAATTTGTGAATTTGCATAATAATTGTTAATTAATTAGACATGCATAGTATAAAATACGTTTAATTAAAATAAAATAAAATTAAGTTAAATATAAAATAATTAAATATTTTTTTATATTTATGTGTATATTTTCATAAAAATTAAGTTATATATAATATATATATATATATATATATATATATATATATATATATATATATATATATATATATATATTATATATATATATATATATATATATATATATATATATATATATATATATATATCACTTTAATATCAATTTATAGTCTTGAATCAGCAAGATCATTGATTTTAAACAAAGTTAAATTGTTAAGATAATCATGCACTAAGGTTCAGATAATGAAATTTTCTCTAGAGATTTTAAATAGACCTATGGAAGTAATGAATTAGAAACATAGAACATCTATAAATTAAAATATATTCTCTTAATCATATAAAAAGATATAATTTTAAATAAAGACCTATATAAAGAATCAAAAATAAAAATTCAAATAAATTCCGTTAAAATTCTCGTCTTATAAAAATTCAAGACAATATGATATACAAAATTCCCAATATGGAACAGTTAAAATACAAAATGATCAGATAAGCCAAAAAAAATTATCAGATGAAATCTTTCAATAAAATTTATACGAAACAAAACAATTTACATAATTTTCAACATGAATTATAAATTTCATATTTAAAAGTATGTAGAGTTCCAAATATACCCTGCATAATACTTTTTGTCGTACTTAAAATAATTTGTCAGTTACAACAAACAAAAGCGCATGGATTGTGAACGAAAATTAATGTGCACTGATTTCATTTCTATTTATAAATCACCATCCGCTCTATTATATTTATATACATCAACGTCCAAAATATATTCCAGTAGTTTATATTTGTAGCTAAAATTTTAAAGTATTGAAATCATATGTTGAACAAAGAAAGGCCACGGAACTTTTATTATGCAACTTCAGATATCACACTTCCTAGATAATATTGTACAATTCATGTTAATTTATGAGGACAAGGAATATCATTCAATTTCAAAATGATTTTGAAGACGTGATCGAACATTTTTAAAAAGCTACTGGTAAAGCTACTGAACTTTTCTTTTAGAAATGCAGAAAATCTTGGTGAGTTTTGAAGTAGTTATAAGTGAAGATAGACCCTAGAAAGGTAAATTTCTAGGACTTACCACTATTCATTATTTTATCTTATTCCAAGCTTATTTATTTCCTTATGTGCGTTAAATTGGTTATGTATGAGCTGCTTCCACAAATGGTGAAAAAGACTTTATAAAATTACCGAATGAAAATGAGGAAGCACCGTTAGAGACACTGACTTAATGGCTACTTTAAAATAATCACACCCACGTGTATTTTATTATTTTATTCTTTTTGACACCACTAAGAAGACAGGTAAATTAAAGAAAATATTTATTATGTCATTCTAATATGACATATGGGAGGACCATTATTATGTAGTAGTTGGTTATAACGTATTTTAAGGTACAAAAGTCTTAAACACCAACGCCGTCATAAGAACATGCAGAAAACAAAAAATTAAGACTCAACCCCAGTTGTTCAACAATAATCGTTCATAGATCAATCCACTCCGGATAACATGGTCTTATCACTAGAATATGGTGAGTCAAATTTGTCACCCATAGGAATGTGCATTACCATGCATTTAACTGTGCTCATTCCTAGATCTGCTCAAAAATAAAACGCCTAATTTTTCATCAAAGTTCAGGCTGAATTCCCTCATTACTATACATGCGAGTAATCGAAAAGATGTTACTTAATATTCAAAATAATTATCTATTCTGCAGTCAGTGTGATTGGTTTTGATTCTCTGTCTGTCCTCAGTGATTGCTAATTCATCATTTTGAATTCGCATATTTACTGTACAAAGCAGCCGTTTTAATAAAATAAAACTTTGCTTGATGTTATGTTATGGTAATAGATTAGTTAATGCATAGTTAAATTAGAGCTCTTATTGATTTTAGTGTATAAAAAAAGTTCCTTCAATTGTAATCAAATGATTGTCATAAGATGACTCTATCTAGTACTTATGAGTAATTTTATAAGATTTCATATTAGACTTTTTTTCCACAAAATAGATTTCATACTTAAATAGCTACGTTTTATTGCATTTTCAAACGTTTGCATTAGAACTTGTACTTTTAAATGGAAATTATTTAATTTGAGAAAAATGCATCTGCCACTAAAATCATTAAAAATAAAGCAATAAATCTAAAAAATAAATAAATAAATAAAAAATAAAAATAAAAACTATCTCATAGAAAATATGATTGTTGACACTAACATTCAAATTTACATTTCTAACATCAACACAAGCATAGAAAACAATATTTTTTTTCTTTAAATTTTAGTAATTCATAAATTATGCAATATGTTAGCTTTTTGTTTTGTCTTCATGAGAAAACGCCTGGTCTTATTGTTCTTTTCAGTAACATGTAATATGAAGTAGCTTAATGTAAGCATAAAAATACCAGTGTATTCAATTATGACTAGATATTTGATATTTTAATATGTATATGTTGCATCTCTTATTTTTTTAAAAAAAGTAGTTAATCTCTTATATAAAAAATGCATATGATTATAAGAAAAGGAGTCATCCTGTATTAATTTATGTAATTTTAAATAATATTAAAATTCCTTCTTATAAATTATATTTGTGAGATTTTTAGTTAAAATGTAATACTTTATTTGCATTTTAACTAAAAATCTCACAAATATAATTTATAAGAAGCTAAAATGTAATACATTTTAATAATTTATAATTTTTAAAATGTATTACATTTTAGCTAAAAATCTCACTAATTGTATTTGTAAAAATAGTATTTGTATTGTAAATAATTGTGACATCATGTCCATGAATAAATATGTAAATTTTAAATTGTTCTTAAATTTAAAATAATTTCCTAAATATTTAACAAATTTATGTAAGGAAATGTAATTAACAATATAATTACATTTCCTTACATAAATTGATTCCATTTTAATTATCCATTTTAATTATCCTTATCCTTAAATTTATGAATTCATAAGTAACTGTGAAAATAAATAAATGTTATATAAATAGACAAAGTTTGCATATATTTTAATATAAATAGCATAAAACTCTACAGTTAAATTTAACTATCCTATGGGAGAATAAAATAAATTTACACATTTTTATATATAAACTTAGATAATTAAATATACTTGCATTTGACAATATTTCAATTTCTTTTGCAGAGAAATATAATTGGTTAAAATAAATCATGCAGAATTCATCGCTTAAAGAGGAGAAATCTAACTTTCTAAAAACACTTTTTCTTATATACTACCACATTAAACCTTCAACAATAAATCAGGATTCAATTTTGAGAAAAAAACGTCTAGATACTCTGTCGACACGAGGATTATCCGAGATACAGAAACGAGTACGAAAAATAAATCTGTTTCTCAAATCGTTATTTGACAGATTTTTTTCAAACTGTAAAAATCGTAATATATTGAGTAAGGATACGGAATTGTAGATAACATTTTATAGTAGGGGCTTTATAAGAAATCAATTTCCGTTCACAGATTTTAAAGTATAAATCATTTTCTTATACGCTATCCTGGAAAGATTTGTTTGAATATCAACTGAAATTATTTTGAAAATTTAAAGTATTCTTGTTCCAACAATATGGTCATAAAATTTTATGTTGTAAGAACTATACAGTAAAAGGATCGTACTATTTTTAAAGATACATATATATTTTAAAGACAGACGCACACACACACACACATATATGTGTGTGTGTGTGCGTGTGTGTATGCATATTCATCACCCATCCTCTACATAAATCACCACGGATTTTTGCCAAATAGAGGATGCGACAGCATATTATCTATCATTCATCATTCAATTATATCTGCTCGATCCTCCAAAAAGTTTATTGTGTGTGTCAGTGTAGATATTGCAAAAGCTTATGATTTAATATGGCAGGATGGCATAATTTTAAAGCTATTAAATGCAAATATTAAAGGTAATGTAGCACTAGGGATTCATAATTTCATCATAAATTGGATTCCAAGTTAAATGGAGGGGTGAGGTATCAGACCAAATGTCCTTCCATAGAGGTGTCCCTCAAGGAAGTGTATTATCCTCTTTCCTTTTTCCCATATTTATGGCAGACATTTATGAAATAATTCCTGATGGCATTGAGTGCTATATATATATGCAAACGACATGATATTACTGTACAAATCTACAAACCAAGAAAAATTAGAAATCAAAATGACAAATGCTCATATCAAACTACAGGAGTGGTGCTAACAATGGAAACTCTTGGTGGATCCTCAAAAATGTTCCATCATTGATTTCTGGACATGGAGGAAACAGCTTAAATTCAATTTATATATTAATCAGTAACCTATTCGATGGAATCAGCATGTACGAATTTTAAGTATGTTTACACTAGCCAACTCCCCTGTACCTAACCCAAGAAGGGTTCTACCAGTTTAGATGGTAGTTGCTAGAAAGAATAAAAGAAAGTGGCACCATCGGGGGCATCACACCCGCAACAGTTCCGAACATTGTACGCAACAGCTCCAAACAAATGTGGAGGGCACCCCTCTGCTGCCTCTGGTTGTCCCCAATTGACAAGTTTACGGAACATCAAAACAAGATACATTGCAATAAAACATTGGAACAATGGAAATTACAAGATATACAATTTAACATCAAAGTATTCAATTTAGTTTAAGCAAACATACAAGATAATAATAAGAAGTTAGTAAAGTTAGGAAAATAAATAAAGAGAGGTTGTTGAATAGACTTAGTTCAGCAAGGTTGTTATTTCTCCTTGTTATTCCCTAGGTTAGTTTAATATAAATATAAATAATATGGTATTCGAGAAAGGCTAGGTTATACATAACATTACACATTACTTACATTTACTTACAACAAAAGCTATATACAGATTAAAATTACATTTTGCAATTCAACAACAATAATGCAGATGGGTTGGTCATTAGCTACAATAACTACAGTATGAAAAAAGAAAAATAAAGAAACTAAAAGTCAGCTTTATGTACAAACGACAGTAATAAAGTTAGTAAAATTAAAAAAAATAAAGGTTGTTACGTTGTACAAAGCTGCAAGGCTTAAGCACTCTGTACTTGTTCATTATTGTCCAGGAGGTCCGATTCTCTTTGCTGGTAATCCTTCTCTCCTTGGTCTTCTGGAATAAACATATCTCTGTGATCTATTAAAAAGTTCATTAATGCAATGACTTTGGTTCTTGAATGGGCATTGTTTATTATGTTTCTGGTCCACTCCCTTGTTAGATGGACACTGGGCTTGGTAAAAATGACATGAGCTCGTGATTGGTCAATCAGTTACATAATGAATCGGGTTCCCTATGCTTCCGCATTCACAGTATTCAGTTGGGCGGACACCCCTCTGCTGTCTCTGTAACCAGCTGTACAGGTAAGACGGGAAGGGACCATGACCTGTAATAAACAAGGTTGTCTTGGTCAGCATTGTGCTCTATTTCTGACCTTCGGTATAACATTATATACCAACCTTCCTGTTTCTGCCCGATCCCAACTGACCTGCCATTTTTGATAGGCTTCTTCTGCAGGAAGTCTCCTGTAGGAGCGTGGCGTTGGGAGAAAGATGTATGGGCTTTCTTGGGTAAATGCCCCTTTATCCAGCAAAACTTAATTTTGTTTGTCAAGTTCAGAACTTTCTGGATAGCTCTTGCTATAGGGCTAGTAGTTGTTGCGTTTCCAACCGCCATAATTCCAGAAAGACTATCCGACCAAATGTTGCAGTTGTAATATTGCCGGTTTGTCCAATTGATTGCCTGTTGTATGGCATAATGTTCTGCCTGGAAAACAGTGTTGTTGTATCTTATGCGGATTTTTTCCGAGTGAAGGACGCTGTTATTTTGGATGGCCACGAAAGCGGCGCCAACTCTATCCTCCAGGTTGGGTTCATCCGTATAAATGTTGCATATATCTGCGAGATTAGTTGGTTTGGCTTCCTTTTGTAGGCAAATTTTATTTTCTATATTGAATATATCCAGATGTATTGTGATTTCGCTACTCTGTCCTCGACTTTGCTGGGCCAACTATTTTGAAAATGTGTTTCATCTGGGCTTCTTTCTTAATTTGTAGGAGCAAGGGTAAGATGCCGGTTATTACTTTTAGTGCTTTATTGGCTGTGGTTTCATATGCACCCGTGATGTTCAAGAGAAATTTTCTCTGAATTCTGTCAAGGAGGAGTTGATTCTTTACTGGAATAGTGCTTCCCTAGATCAGGGCCTCATGGGCAAGAATCCTTTCCGCAATAGTTTTGTAAGATATTGATCTCTGCTTTTGTGAGAATCCCCAATTAGTTCCCGCTAGTCTAAGTAGCTGTTGATGCATTCTGGAGGCTTTGGCACCCTGGATTTTGATATGATGGGACCAATTGAGTTTCTCGTCTATTGTGACTCCTAGTAGTTTCATGGTTTTGGATCTTCTGACTTTTTGGCTATCTCTGTGTATTTGTGGGCCTCACTGTAATTTCCTGAGTAGTAGATAGTTTGACTTCTACGGAGATTCTCAGTTTATGTTTTTCGATCCATTGCTTGAAGAGTTTAAGGGCTTCAGTTGCAACTGCCCTTAACTTTCTTTTGCTACTTGCTGCAACCAAAAATGTAAAATCATCAGCAAAAGCGTGCAAGGTAACGCTGGACTTTGGGTCCATTGTTTTCCTACTGTTGATCAGTCCAGTTGCAGTGGTTCGTCAGCTAGTAGGTTCCACATTATCACTGCGTTTCCAGTAGTTTGTTGGTGCTGAAAAGGTACTTGGGGGTGCTGTGTTCCTCAAGGTAGATTTGTAAATCTTTCCATGTGTGCTAGTAGCTGCTGAGCATATTTCTCTCCAACAGGCTCTTTTCGCTTGTCTTACCTCTTTGACCAGGTGAGCTTTAACTTTCTTATAGGCAGCCAAGAGTTTTAGCCTGCAGTCACTGCTTGATTGCTGAGCCTTCCTTCTTTGTGTGATTAGCTTCTTCTTATGTTCGAAGTTAGTTGTCCACCAGTTGGGCATGAATTGAATTTTTGCTTTACCCGTTTGTAGGCTGTTTTTGTAACATTCTACGATGGTGTTTTGTAGATCGAATGTGATGATGTCCAGTTGCTCTTTAGTTTAGCAATTGTTCAATTTGTTGACTAGGTTTGGCACCAGTGGGGTCAGGTGATTAAGATGCCGTCGGTAGGTACCGAACATAGTTTTGAATCTAGTTAGTTCTGGTTTATCAGACGAATTTCCCATTTTGACCTGGATGTAGCGGTGGTCGTTTAGGGATTCATTGTCTAGAACCTGCCAGGTGCAATCCATTGCTAGCTATGAGTTAAATGCTAGCATTATGTCTTCCAACCTTCTTGTGTGGATGTTAAGTAAGTGGGTGGAGCTCCCATGATGTTTAGTAGATGGAGATTGCTGGAAGTGATGTGGTCAAGTAGTTTTTCTCCCCTACTATCATTATTCCTGTTAGCCCCACAGGATATGATGTGCGTTGAGGTCTACTCCGATAAGATAGTCTTCGTTTCCTTATTTGCTTTGGAAATAATCTAAGTCCCTTAGGGTGTCTTCAATTGTGCTTTGCGTTTCCAGCCTTATTCTCCGTCAATTGCTGAACTGTGGACTATAGGCAGAAATTGTGGTTAATGGTTTCTGGTTGATCAAAATTTTGACTGCAACTGTCGATTCTTGCTGGCCAAGTACAACGACATCTATGCTATTTGTTGATATAATTCTGGCCTTGCCGTTTTTGAATAACAAGTAGCGCCAGGCACAAAGAATGCCTAGAATTCTGCTGCTTTTTGTTGAGATGTGGCTCCTATATGATGAATAAACCTACTTTTTGGCTATTGGCTATGACTTGCAGCTGATCGGTAGGAGCACTCGACTTCATTAGGTTGATCTTTACAATAATTGTGCCCATGTTCTTGCTATGGTCAGCCTTTATTTGTGCGTTATTTTTTACATTACTTGACTTTCCGGCATCATTTCATACTAAAGAGAAAAACCACTCTAAAGAAGTTGAATACTCTGAAAGCAATTGCAAGCAATAGGTGAGGTGCACGAACATTTCACCTAATAAAGATAACCCAGTCTTATATTGTCAGTTGTTTGGATTATGGATGTCATGCATTCGCCACTGCCAGTAAATCAGACCCAAGAATCCTAGAGACTTCGTATCATGCCGCTATGAGAATTACTACAGGGCTTCTTAAATGGACACCTATCCCAATTCTTCTTCAAAAAGCCGGAGTTCTTTTTTTTATCAACAAGGCATGAAATGCTATCCTTAAGATTCTATGTACGAATCATTTGAAAATGGAAACTATCATTTTGTGCTATTTGGTAGAATAAAATTTCATTGAATCACATGAATATTGGAATACCTCTGGCTATCAGAGCAAAAAACTGGTTTTATTCTCAAGGAATTAAAATACACCAATCATTAAAATTCCCAATTTTAATTCCTCCGAACAGAATTGAAGAAAATCCAGTAAACGTAATAATCAAATACTCTGGATTGCCTTTCCAGTCGAAAAATATACCCATATTATTTGTAATAGTTTTACTGAATATTATAACTCTATTTGGCAAGACAATGTTAATTTTTTTTTACCGACGCTTCAAAACAATGCTCAAACCTGGAAATTGCAGTTTTCAATTTAAAAACCATTATATCGATATCACGTGAAAATAAAAACTCTCTAAACTCAATATTTACCACAGTGGCAATGGCTTTGCTTACTGCTGTATCTAAAATTTGTGTACAGGCAGAAAGATATATAATCTTCACTGATTGATATTCATGTCTCTTATCTTTATCTATTTGCAATCAAACATCTCCTGTTATCATTCAAAAAATAAAAGAAAAATATATTATTAGCGGTGCAAACTTGTCAAGAGATACAATTAATTTGGATCCTGGGACATTCAGGAATCTATGGAAATGAGGTAGTTGATTCCCTAACAAAATACGCAATTTTCAGCCCTCATTGTCAAAAATCTATATCTCCCCAACACTTTGGACATTACATAAAAAGGCATTCCAGCTTAAAGGATTAAACAAGTGGAAAAATAGCAAATAGGCTTTTAATTTTTCACACTTGATACTCATAAGCAAAAAACACTTACTCTATTCCCGATCTAGTTTAGAAGATATATTGCTATCTAGGGTCCGTACCCGAATTTATCCTACAAAGTCTGTTCTATACAGATTCCGCATGTCCACCAATAGCCGTTGTCTGCATGGGAAGCATGAAACAATCGATCATATTCTATTACCTTGCCTTTTATATAATGACCCGAGAAATGATCTCCGTAAATCCTTGGAAATTGGAGCTTTATCATTTTCTTGGATGTTTGAACTCTCCGCAAATCCAAAAGTGAAAACTCGAGCTTTATGCAAATTCATGATAAAAACTTACACATTTTAACATAATGATGATACGTCATAAAACGTCATCTAGTGTTTATCTATCATTGGAGAATTTTTGTCTCTGCTTATCGAAGAGGAACCATGTTCTAATCCCATTAAACCTGTCTGCTGAGTGCTAATTTAGATACAGCGACTTTGTATCAAATATAACCATGAACAATCAACAATAATGATCAATGCAACAATACGATACCAATCAATCAACTATTTGTGTGTCTTCTTAATGTGAGCTATAAGCAACTTCAGCAAAGAACTCCAAAACTGCCGGCCTATTAATACATATATATATATATATATATGCAAATGAATTTAGTTAGATAATCGATTACTGAATAATGTCAAATTTTTTAATGCATCATCGTGAATTAAAGAAAGTTTATTGAAATGCAATGTAATGTTTCAATTATAAAAAAATATATATTTATATCAGCATAGCATTATCTATATTTTAGGTAATTTTATCAATAGCGCAACATTAATATTTTATAAAATTATATTTTTGTAATTTTAATAACATACTTTTTACTAAAGGAGTTAAAAGTATTCCAAATGTCCCAAATTAATTTCATTTTTTTAAACGAGAAATGCTTAACAGTATGAAATTCTTGTGCATGCGCAAGCTCATGCGCACACCATTAAGTAACAACTTATCAAAAACTTACTGGGAATAAAGAATAGCCAACATCAATTTAAAATAGGTTAAAAGCTTATTCCGAGTTATCTTATTTATTACTAAAAACATTATTAATATTGGAATAGTTATATATTAATTTGTAAAAGAAAAATTGTTAAAAAATTCGGTCTTTATTTTTTATATATTTACAATACATTTTTAAAAATATGCACGCTTAATTCTGAAGGTCGCACCAACAAAAATTAATTTGAAAATTTTATGTCCAATAATTATTCATGAAATTAGGGAGAGATATGTTCCCAAAGTAATTAGTTTTAATATCTATTTCTAATGACAAAGTAATTACTCATCATTTGTGCCAATTAGATTTTACGACAATCACATCTCACAAGATTGTGTAACAAATATATAGAAAAGTGATGATGAAAATTGATTAATTTCTTTCGCCTAAGTGGATTGAGGCATTTGAAACTACTGCGAGAAAAATTTTAAACTCTATGAATATAAACAGCCTTAACAGTAATTATGTACCCAGAGAAAACAGAGTTGTAATAAATTTTATGCCATTAGTTGATACAGTGACTAATATTTCCTTTTTGAGGTATAGTTAGATATTGCTGTATATTTTAAATTCAATAAATTTGTGTTTGATGTATGTGTTATATATATATATAGAATTTAAAAGAATACAGTAATATTAAACTGTAGATCATAAAGGAAATATTAGTCTCTGTATCAGCTATATATATATATATATATATATATATATATATATATACGCTGAATAAAATATTCCTTAAAATTTTTCATCATATATATAGTAAAAAAAAACATATCACAAGATTGTGTAACAAATTCTTCTACTTTAATAATACTTATATGGCATCGTATGACAATTATCATTAATAAAACAGTAATTAAATAAGGCATATATATATATATATATATATATATATATATATATATATATATATATATATATATATATATATATATATATATATATATATATATATATATATATATATATATATATATATATATATATATATATATATATAAGTATTTTTAAAGTAGAATTTGTTACACAATCTTGTGATATGTTTTATTTACTATATATGTGATGAAAAATTTTAAGGAATATTTTATTCAGCGTGAAAACGCCCAATATCATTATACAATATCAATAAGTTTTCGCAAAACATTTCATGTTATTTTTATTTAAATGCTTTCAAAACATCTGAATATATTCAAGTAATGACCTCTGCTTGATCATTTAGTTTGAATTCAAAATAACAGCATAATGACGATGAAAGGAAACATACCACAATCTCAAGTATATATCTCAAGTAACTCACGAGTATCAAGATTCGTTGTTGTGTTTGGATACGTTGAAATTTCTCTGAACAGCTCCTTATTTAATGTGTCGCAAGCTTAACTCTTCTTGCAAATTTGCTTACAAATCTCAACTTCCGGGAATCCTTATCAACATTCTTTTAGTCTAACAAATATCAAGGAGAAACAATTTTCCATCTAACAATTTTCCAAATGATATATTAAACATAGATTGGAGCGGGTTTTCTTTACAAATCGCAAATAAATTTTGTTGGATTTGCTAAACATAACATGAGGTAACTAGACAATATTTCAACATTTTAAGACTCTACATTTACTTATAAACTTTTGATAATGAAACATCTATGAAACACTTTAGTGTGCATTTGTAACAATATTAACAAACTTTTTAATACACTTTGATGTTAATTTAATAGAAGGAGATGCTAGGAGCATTAAAGCATTTTTAGTGTTTAAAATTAACTTTACATATCAACTACTTCTTTAGTTGTAAACAAATTTGTTTCTTTTCGAGGATATATTGCACTCACAAATATAGTAATGTTTAACATTTATCTAAATTAAATTACGCAGTAAAGATTAAAAAATAGCAGTATTTCAATATTAATTCAAAACACACATTAAAAGGGACAAACTAATTAATTAAAATTCTAGGATATTAAAGAGGAAAAAAAATATATTTGAATATATCAACTATTATGACAGATTATGAACATAAAGAAATTTCATTAGTTTTTTTTATACACAGTTTAAATGACAAAATGTATTAGGATTACAAGTCAAAGTAATCAACAATGTAATGTTGAATATTTTGAGTAGTTTAAATATTAATTTTTATAAATTAGAATACATAAAAAATCATTAGGCATCTATGTTTATCAATAGACCATATTTAATTTTGAAATAGGGTGCTTTTTTAATTTCGGCATAGTGTGTGCCTAGGACTTATCATAGAAGATCTTAAATTCAATTTTACATTGCAAATTGAATATCAATGATAATTCATGTGCATACAAAATGTCGATATACAAATGATACAATTAATATATCTTTTTCATTGGAAATGAAATAGATTAAATATTACCTTTAATTTAAGGGTGAGTAAAAGTAACGTCCATTATATTGAGAATGCTACAGCATTTCCAGATTAATTTTTAAATTAAAAGCAATCTAAATCACTATGTAAGAGTAGTTTTCTATCAGTAATAAATTGTGAAATCTGCAAGTCTCATTTTGTATGATAAGGATTAAGTTGGTTACGATATCTTCGTGAATAACTCAACGCCTTTTCTTCTCCAGTCGGAATGATTCAAATGAAAATGCTTCATATTGCCTCTCTCTTCGAAATCGAATTCGCTGATCAGGCCATACGTGGGGTGGAACATAGCTTTTCTCGGAAGTTCCAATGATTCTTCACAAATGACCCTTCTGGAAGGAAGCTAATTTCATTTGATTTAATGGAGTTCCGGTTTTGATTTCCGGTAGGACCCCTCAGAAGTGCGAGATTGCTGATAAAATGAGCTTAGTTAAGAAGTTTTGCTGACTTGACTATAAATAGTCATCAATGGCATGCAATAACTGACTTCGGTATCCACTGATTAAAATAATTTGAGTAACTTCTAGTTATTTAGGGAATTGCTATTGTAAAAAAATTGATTTTCAATTTAGAATGAATGCGCCATTTTTAGAAACTACAATATGATTATTCATATTTACATAAAAATGAAGAGATAAAATCAAATCGCAAACAATATTTTAAAAAATATTAATAAAAAACAATTAAAAATACTACAGAATGTCATAATCACGAAATATATTTGGCATCCTAACATAAAAATATGAAAATGTTGAAATAATTTGTGTACACATTTCACTCTTTAATTCAGAATAAATCCCTCACTCTTTAAATTATTCTCAATATCACGCAAATTTTTGAATAATTCATGCATTTAAGCTATTTAAATCAAATTGCTTTATAAATCAAATCAAAGATTTCAACCAAAAGATTCAAATAAATGCATAAATTGTATTGAATAATGGTAAAAAATTTCATTATTATGTACTTTTTATGCATACATATCACCGAGATTCGGCCTAATTAAATATTTCTATATCCATAAACTACGATTTCAGATATTTATCTAATAATTTCAAAACTATATGTTTATAAATATTTTCATTTATTTTAGCAAAAGTGTTAAAAGAACTAAACTATTTAAGAAGATAAGGAATAAAGAATCTGAGGTCAATTTCTCAAAGTTTAAAAAGATTAGTTAAAATATTAGGAAAAAAAAAATTGAAATGGAAATAATTATTTCTTGATCAATTGACATAGAAAATAAAATAAATTTTAAAATGTTGCAATTATTAGAATATTTTTTTATTATTACTTAAGAGACTGTTATGTTCCCCTTATTGTAAGAAATTAAAAATTTCTTTTCAATGATTAAAATATCTTTTAACGTATTTTCATCATTCACTAACCCTTTGGTTAGTGAATGCTGAAAATGTGTTGACTTTCATCACAAATATACATAACGTTTCTTAGTTGAAGAAAATATTATATAGCTAATCATGGAAGCCCTGGCACGGAGAGTAAAAATTGAAGATTTATATCAAATGCTCAATGTAACTTTTAAGGTAATTTCAGCATTCGCTTCACAAAATGCTGTTTTTCATAGCAAATTTTCATATCGTTCCTAGGTTCAAATAAGAATTTTATATCTCATTATAGAAGCTCGGACAAGATGAGTAAATATTAAACAAAAATAATTTAAATTTTACTTTCAATAAATGAATTTTTATTCGGGAAATATTTAATATTTGAGTATTTTCGCGGCAGTTATAATAACACACAAAGTGAGTTATAAATATTTTTCAATAGTGTTTATATAATGTATTTAAAGCTCTTAAAATTTTCATTCTTGCGTTGACTTCGGGAGATAAGAAAATTATTTAAGGCATTGGATTCCCTCTCATTTACATTGTACACATCTCTTACATAATAATTTTAAAAGGTAACTGTGATCATTGTTTTTGATTTTTGGAAAATGCATTATTCTTTTTTTTTAATCTCTGATGCAATTTTTATTTCATCTCTATGTCTCTGATATCTCTGGTCGGCAATACACTAATACACTGATATTAAAGATAGAGACATCAATGTTTAGTAACTTATTCATTAAATGGATTTTTAAAGCATTCTAAGCATTCAAATTACTTTTAGCTAATCTAAATGGGAACTTTATTTCACGACACAAAACATTGTTTTAAGAGAATGTTCGTTAAAATTATTTTGTAATTTATACACTTTAAAAATATAAATCGTTGAACTTCATGTTTTTTGTTTAAATCATGGAACTGTATTCATTTTCATTTATTTGTCATTTAATATGCATATATATATATATATATATATATATATATATATATATATATATATATATATATATATATATATATATATATATATATATATATATATATATACATACATACATAAAGAGAGGGAGAACATAATGTGTAATTAAAGTAAGATTTGATTCACATTTCATGACATTAATTCAATATTTGTTTTAGCTGTTCAGAATATAATAACGGCGTAATTTTTTTTATATTTTTTCTCAACTTATGAACTGTGCAAAAATAAAAATACAAAACGTTGATGTTGCAGTTGAAGGTTACTTTATAAGATGTAGATCAATCTTAAAATATGTTCTTCAATATGTTCAATTTTCTAGGGTAAAATAAAATATATATAATTGCTTTCAAGTTTAAAATGAAATTTCCATCAGAACTGATTCTTTTAATTATTTGATTTTTTTTAACTCTCTATACTCTACAAATAAATATAATATAAGCTATTTTCTTCAAAAAAAGTAACTATCCCATATGAGGAGAAACCCGAACTTTTAGTACATGATAAAATCTAAATTAAGTTTTTAATGAAGAAGAGTCTGATTCCATAAAATGCCCGTAATGCAATGCTCTGAAATCATAAACTGTCGGAAATGTAATTTAACCAAGATAAATCATATTTAAGGAAACACCTACCACCTATGTTGGAGAAACTATTTTTACGTCATAATTTATAAAATAACATAAACAAGTGGCATAAAGTTCCATTATCACAGATACACACGGCTTTATGAAAACGTTCCATCCCATTAGCTGAATTCTAAAGTTCCTTAATTGTTGTAATATAAAATTAAGATGCAAGATTATATCTACTTATTTAATTTTATTCTTGATTGTTTTACCCTCGAAAGTTTCCTCAATAATCTCCATGAATTTTCTCAGTAGGATTAATAATTGCTCCATTTTCATTATATCCTCACAGAGTAATATGATTAATATCATCTAATATTCAGTGTCTTTTGCATGGATAATAATTATGTTAAAATACAAATATCTGGTTGCCTTCAAAAAATAATGAGTGGAAGATTTCAGTATTAGCCAAATTATTTCCTTCCTTGCCAATTATTTACCTTTTATCGTAACGTTTCCTTAAAATTTTGAATGCCATGGAATACCATATCCTGACTTTTGTTTAGTATTTTAGGGCAGTGAAATCAACCAACATGCTCAAATTTCCAAATCTATCGTCTCATGTATGTCACTAAAAAATTGAGAATTTTTGTCTCTTTACTCCAAACAATATTGTACCTTTTATCACATAATATTCATTTTTAGACCAGTTTAGTATTTCCCTCATTTATCATTAAATAGAAAACAATTATTTTAACTAAGAACTTTAACATTCAATTTCAATATCTTCCATCCATATTGAACACAAAGTCAGTACTCTTTATGCTTTCGAATTAGATATGTTATTAAAAGGGAATTCTCTTTTATCAAATAAACCCAATTGCCCACTATTTATTAATATTTCGATTCTCCAATCATCATTTGATGTTCAGCATATTTTTCTTGCTTTTTAAAATTTGTCTGTAGTGATTTAGCATCCTTATAAAAAATAAGGATTTCACATTTCAATTTTTCATAACAGTAGCTTCTTTATGTTAGCTGAATCAAATGTTTTGCTTTCTCAGCTGATCAAAGAAAAATTTTTTTTTCATAATTAATAAGCAATACTAGGACTAGTAAAATTTTAAAACATAATTAAAGATAACGAAATAAATATTTAAATTCCATGAAAATTTTTGCGTACACTTTTGAATTAATCAATATCAAGAAATTTCGTTTACATTTGATATCAAATGTGTACTTCCATTTATTATAATTACGAAACCCAAAATTATATTAAGTGAAGCTGGATAATGCAAATTTCCAATACTTTATTTATCATAAATAAGCAGATGACAACTTTTGAAAATCATTTAAATATTCCCAATATTATTTCTTAGAGGACAACTTTAGATTATGGACTTATGTGGACAACTCATAGTGGACAACTTAGTGATAGCTCATAGTGAACAGCTGTTGTGAATTTTTTAAACATAAAACTGTCAATAAATGTTATCCCTTAAAGCAATAATATTGTTTCTGGGATTATTTTTCAGACAATCCCAGAAACAATATTATTGTATTAATATATTTTCTGGACCAAAGTTCACTGATGCCAATGGAGGGGTGTCCTCTAAACATTTACATATCTAAGTCTATCAACCACTGAATCCGACGTGCATACACGAATATATTGCGCAGTATTGATCTTCTGATTCTTAATAATGAGTGTTATTGAATTTTTGGCAATGGATGTTATTGGAATATTCTACTTCAAATATCATGTCCTACAAGCTATGGTGAGTTCTAGGCAAATATACATGAAATTCTTATAAAAGTCTAAACTAAAACACATTTAGG
This sequence comes from Latrodectus elegans, assembly GCA_030067965.1. NCBI lineage: Eukaryota > Metazoa > Arthropoda > Arachnida > Araneae > Theridiidae > Latrodectus > Latrodectus elegans. The sequence goes on along the minus strand of CM057811.1, from coordinate 94,925,162 downwards.
TTTATTATATTAAGAACAAAAAATATTCAGTAGTTGAAAAGAACATTATTTTAATGTATGCTGTTTTATTAAAAGCATTTAATAGGTGGCATATATTAATTATGTAAGACTATTGAAAATGTGAATAGCAACCAATCCCTAAAGCCAAGAGACGTGGATGTACAAAAACAGAAATGTATAATTTTTTTTTGTATTTGTTTGTTCAATAATGGCTTCGCGGTCTGTTATGACATTTTAGTCTGATGGGCATATATCTGTCTCCAGTCTACGATAATATTTGAAATAAAATACAATAAGTCAAAATCACTAGAATTTGTTGTTCTTATTATGTTATTCATTTTTCGGGGGTATATAACTTTACATAACTAAACAACCAACGTAGTACACTGTCTTAATGAATAAACTAACTACATTAATGAACCAGATATATTAATTTGAATATAGAGTTTTATCCTCTGAGATTGGTATCTCATAGCAAATTATTATTTTTTAAAGAAAGTAAACATTTATTGAGAATCTAAGATATTACTTAACTAATCTTAATTTAATGCTAAAAATTATTTATTCATATTCATAATCTAAACCTTACAATTACAGATGACAGTAAATATCTTTTCAGAATAATTACTAAAATGAAAAAATTTTTCAAACAGTGGTTTTTTAACGCAATCAATTGACAAAATAAATATTTTTCTGGATATGAAATACCATACAAATATGGATGCTTGTACTCATTTTTAGAGTCACCAGAAGAGCAATACTCTGAATTTATGAATCTATTATTTAGGATAAAGTAAATAATTTGTCAATGAATTTATTGTTAGCGTACAATGATTCTTAAGTGATAAAAATTTGATATAAATATAGTAACAAAGTTTGAAGTGAAAGATTTATGTTTGGGTAAATATTTCCTAATTGATTTTTGTTCATTAAAATATATAAGGATTTACAACGATAATGTACGTTATTTATTTTTAAATTATTATTCTGATTCGTCAAAATTTGAAACTTGATTTAAAATCATTAATCCCTAACTATCATCTTAAACTCAAAATTACTTTTATGATATAAAAATGTATCTGACTAATTATTAAAAAAAATTTCTTTTTCATATTGTGGTTCTTTACTGAGAAACAAAACCGAATAAATATTTTGCTTGATATGAATTATCCTACGAAAGATGCACTAATTTTAATAATGGCTCGACGAAAAACAATACTCTGAATTTACCATTCTATCTGGAAATGAAACAAAAATATTTACGTTCATTAGATTAGCAAAAAAATATTTTAATTATTGATATTTCATTTTGAATTCGCAGCTTATTACTGATGCAGCAAGAGTGAGCAACAACTTTTATCGAATAGTACACCCACAAAAATGAAATACTAAATCCATAGATTGAAGAGTTAGGCATTTATTGCTGCAAAATAAGCAGCCATAGTCTCTATTGCACATTATTCTCATCACAACTTCATGAACATATAGTATCTATTTTATTGTAACGATTTTTAGTTTAAATTGTTTGCATGTTCAAATTTTACTTTAAACATAAATACGCATAGTAATTTGGAATTAGATATAATAGTTTTAAACAGTTTACAAGCAGGTATTAAAAATATATGTTGAGTAATAATATTAAAAATATAGGTAAAGTTGAATGAGCTGCTCTTTAGTAGCTACGTTTTAAAATTTTGCCCTAAAATTGAGCTATGTTTTCACTTAATTTCATAACAATTCAACAACAGATTATTCAATGAATCGAATTCAGTTACAATAGTTTGATTTACTCGTAAGATTCGATGTTTGATTTGTTTTGAAATAAGCATAAGAGAAGTAGAGTGTTTTAGCTTTCCTAAGCCTTAAGTTACAAGAAAATATGTGTTTATAATTACCAAAAAAAAGAATAAAATGCTTTATATAATATACTTTATGTAATGAAATTATCCCAGTTTATGAAGATCGTTATATATATATATATATATATATATATATATATATATATATATATATATATATATATATATATATATATATATATATATATATATATATATATATATATATATATATATATATATATATTTTATAATTATAAAAATAATTAATACAATATTTCTCTTAAACCATTCATACATTATGTGAGTAGTAATTTTAAAAAAGATAACTTTAAATGAAAAACACATTTCATTTCAAACTAATTAAAAAGAATATTGGATTCTGTAAAGAGCAATTTAAGGAATGCTAATTAGTTACATAACATTTAATGAATCAAAAAAAGAACTTTTATTTTTGGAAAAGAAGTCACATTTTCGAAGAGCATCAAGTAGTTTGCATACTTAAGAAATTTCTTTTATATCTGACTTCTAATTCACAAAGAATTTTACAGCACTTAATTATAATTTTAAATCAGTCAGAATAATTAATAAGTTAACTTGTAAGGAAGATAGGAATAGGAGACCTGTGTTTTCAATTGCTTCTAATTTCTTAAAGCACTATTAAGTTTTTAATTTAAATCATGCATTCAAATGTTGAAATAAATCTTTAAATATCTAGTTCACTTCAACGTATTTGATTATGAATGTGATAAATAAACTATATTTCTTCAACGTCAATTATTAGATTGATAGGTAATTTTTTTCTTTAAAAAATATTTTTTTAACCACAGAATGATTAACGTGGATAAAATATCATTAGTTCACTTAAATAGAAATACCGAAATAAAATTTAAGGTAACTAGTTTATTTTGTAATGTGATATGAAACCATAACAGGAAAACATTCAGGTCAGAAGTATATAAAAACAACAAGTTAATCCACAATATTTTCATTTTTAAAAAAGTTTATTTTTATTTTTTTTTTACTTTTTATAACATAATTGAGGGGTGTAGTGTAACAGGCCTCCTCGTGGTGCACCCTGAGTAACGCTAAATCTGTTACATCCTTCGTCTTTATCTCGACAATTGGATGCACATTTATACTGACGGATCAGCTGAGAGAAATACTGGGAGAGCGGGAGCTGGTGTCTTCTCCAAAATTTTCCAACTCAAAGAGCCTTTAGGAAAAATCTCTGACAATTTTGATGGAGAAATGTTCAATTTACTTGGCTCTCCAAAAAATTTTTGATTTCTTGGAAATTTGTCCTTCTTGTTGACTGTCAGGCTGCCATTCATACAGTGGCAAATTATACTCTCTCCACACAACCTATATCTATAGAATTTAACTGTAAGACCATCATTAACACTTTACTGTGTGCGGGAAAGGAAATTACTTTACAATGGATCCCTAGCCATTGCGGGTTATTTGGTAATGAAAAAGCAGACCATCTCGCGAAAGAGGCTTCTTTTTTAAACCCTCCAGATACTCCTACTGGCCTGAGAAATGTCAAACTCCTTCTAAAACGGGTTATGCATCACAAGCGAAAAATTTATTACAAAGAGAATGCAGTTGATGCCTTTTGGAGGACCATGCTGAGCTCGTGTATCCACAGAGATCTACCTAGATCTATAGGGGTCTCCTAATTCAGGTTAATTACTGGGCATCATTTTCTCCAGAAACATCTATATCACATAGGGCTTGTGAATTCACCCGACTGCATTTTATGTAGGGAACATGTTGACATGGATGGCAAGCATCTTTAGAAATGTTTTGCCCTCCCGCTCTTCTTCGCATTTTAAGACACTCTCCCCTCCTGGAGATACTTCTTTTCTTTATTGGACTGCAGGACTTATCATGCTCGAAAGAGCCAACATAAGGACGTAATATAAAAAAATAACATACTTGATCAATTAAGATAATCAAAAAGATAAATAATATAAAATTGATGTATTCTGAATCTAAATTAGTTGTAATAAATTTATATTATATTTTCAATTAAACCACTGACACTTATTTTTTAAAAATACAAAATGATGGACATTTTTTTAAAAAATATGCCTGTTTAATGCTGCTTATATTTAATAAAAATATCTAATTTCTTATTTCATAAAATATTATTCACAAAAAATACTTATAAATAACAAAGTTTATAGATATTTAGATTTAACAACCTAAAATATACATAAGCATTAATGTGTTATCTTAAAAATAATCGTTTTAAATTATATAGTGTTTTACATGATAAAAATACTGTTTATAATTTCTGTAACCTATTTAAATATAGTAAATAATATAAAATTGATAAAATTATTTTTATACTTTATTCTCAATATTATTCCTGTATAATTTTAGTAATGTACATTTGTAGAGTTGTAATATAACATGCAATTTTAAATACAGCATGTAATTTACAATTATTATTACATGTAAATTAAATAAATAATCGCCTTGATAAACAAAAAAACGTTAAAATAATAAATAATACAGTAAATTATAATTTAGGGTAATTATATAAACTAATATATTTTTCTATTTCATTTTTTGTGATTGTAAATGAATAGCATTATATACTAAATTTGCAGCAAAGCAATAAAATGAGAAATAAAGTAAGAAATAAAATTTATGCATCTCTCTCAATTAAGTAGAAATTTAATTCAGGTGCTCTTTTCTCATATTTGCTTATACAAACTTCAAGCAAACAACTGAAATATTTAGGATTCCAAGTGTCCTCAAACTTGGATGATACCAGAATGAGAAAATCCATTTTAATTGCATGCATTTATTATAATTATTATTATCATTGTATTAATTATTATAATTATTATTATAATAATTAATAATGCATATTATAATTTTACTATTATTTGATTTTTATTGTTTGATTTGATCACGCATGAAAAAAGAACATTTCAATTCGTTAGAGACCAAACTATTTTGCACAATATGAAAATGGTGGCAAATGGTTAAAAATAAGGTAATAATTACCTTAATAAAAAATCTTGTTGATTCTTTAGTCCCTTTCATAAATATTCGAGTATACTTAATCATGGAATATCAAATGAAAATTATGACAGATTATAAAAGTTCTTAAAGAATTTAAATCTAGAATATTCTTAGAAAAAGCAGTTAACTAAGAAATGAAGGGTTCTTAAGAGCTCTAACATTAAAAGAGCAGAAAAAATAATTTTAACAAACAAATAAAAATTATAGTTAGCGATTGTATTTTTTTAAATGAGGTATAAAATTTTTGAAGTCGTAAATTTGTCAAAATTATGATTGGAATAGCTATAATAAATAAATTATTAAAGTTCTCAAAAAAATTTCAAACTTTCATATAGTCTAAGAAAAGAAAGCTTTTTACATTAAATGTGTTCTCTTACATTAAAGTGCAGAAAAAAAATCATTTTAACAAAAAATACTAATTGTAGTTGCAATTTTATGATTTAAAATATCAGGTATAAAATTTTAGAAGAAATAAATTTTTCAAAGTTATTATGGGAATAGCTATAGAAATTATTTAACACAAGATGTCCATAAAATAATGAATATACGTAGACAAAATTAGGAATGAAATTGAAAGAATGAGAAAAGGAAAAATGTTCTAAAAATAGCTGTATGTTGAAAAATTATTTTTCAGATAATAATTTCTTTCAGAGTAAACATTTAGATGTAGACAAAACAGCTCTATACCTTAGAAAGTATTTTTTGTTGAAAAGAAATCATTTTAGATTGCTAGTAATACGAAGTAAAGTTTTGTAGTTCAGTCTTCAAAATATGCAAATTATTCATTAAAGATGAATTTAAAAAGTAAATAAAAATATATGAAGTGTTTTCGGAATTGAAAACACGTAGAAACAAAAAGTATTTTGTGCTTTTAATGTGATAAAATGTTCTAAAAATATATCAGTAAATGCTAAATTTCAGTCTACAAATGCATATTTTAAAAATCATTCATATGCATTTTTAAAACTATAAATTATATCCTAAGTATGAATGGATATATATTCTGTATGAAATTATTGGTTGATTAATTATAATTAAAAAAAATAACATTTGATAATAAATCAGCCAATAAATCAGTTCTTATGAGAAATATGTTAGTTTAAAATTTCCATAACATCTTCAAAAATTGTATAATGAAGGAAAATGTTTCTTTGGACCCATGGATGTCTGACAATTTCTGCTTTGCTTTTTTCTGAGTTGTGAATCGAATATTTTCTCACTTTAATTTATTTTTAGGAAAATTCAGAAAATGTTATTGGCCTTTAAGATTTCTGAAGCTCCATACATATTAATGGGTTAATTACTGCAAAATATTTTTTAAAATGAAACACCAAATTTTTATCACGAGCAAATTTATTTGAAAACAACACATATATCTCTAATATTATATGAACTATCTTTTCTCTTTACAATAGTTAATTTATTTAAAATAAAATCATTAATCGTAGTAGCATAAATCATATCTAAACAAGTTATTAGGTTACAGTATGTGTAGCCTATTTAGTTGAATTTTTTTAATCAATCCCTACATTGAGATTAAAGCTGCGAATATGATTCTTTCAGAATGTACTTATCCTTCTTTACCCCAAGAAAGCATAAGTATGTTTATATAATTGTGGATGCATGGAAACCGCTTTATGTCCGCCGGAAGCTACAAGAATAGTCTGAGAATGCCTCATAATTTCTTCATTTTTTTGTTCAAAATTTCGAACTTATGTTGCATCCCCGAATTATAAAAGCATTAGAGAAATGAAGAGTGGGTACCATACACCAGTTCGGAATCTGTAGTACTTATGAACTCGTTATTGCGCGTAAAATGTTGACCGAGGGGAATGAAAATAAGCACAAAGCTTTAGATTAAAGTGGCTCGCGTTTTAGCACGGGTTCGAGGGAATGATGTGTCCGCGTTCGATTATGACATTGGAATAAGGATAGTAAAGTGTTGAACGCATTTTTGAATGCACGGAAAGCAGCTAGATGTTGGATAAGGTGTGGCTAACAATACGTTCTTGGTCTGTAGTTATATATCAAAGAATACCAAAAGTTTCGAAAACAACCGGGGTGACGTCATTTAATGAGCATCAAAAACCTAAAATTACAGGCGTTAACCAACAATGTAAGCTCGGCATCCATTAAAGTTTGAGCTAGGATGGTTTCTGCCAGTTACTTTTACATTTCTCAAAGGTGTAAAGGGAACCTACTTTCCCAGCAATTTTTCACCTATGATATTTTCTTAGAATTCTTAAGAAATTCGCATGAATGAGCTTGGACCTGTGCAGCATAAGGCAGAATTTTTTTATTAAAATTCAAAATTCTCAAAAAGTGTCAGAGAACACGAATAGTAACTGGTCTGCTAAAATAGGTATTTTTTTTCCTGGGGAGAAGAGATCATCTTTACTTATAAGATAACCTTTGCAAAAAATTTGCATGCAACAAGATACGTATTTATTGGTGCTGATAGTTAATCCTTAATAATCAAACCATTTTAGACTTCTTTATTGTGCTTTTACGGAAGTTGGTATTAGGTGATGCAATAAATATTTAATCTAAATAGACCTATGCAATATTCTTACAATCTTACAAATTCATGAATAAATAGCATTCACCAAAAGTATGGACAGCTTTTCATAACCTACTAGACATAAAAACACATTAGAATAATTCGAAATTTTGTATTTATTGCCAATTTATGTCTATCGTCACAGTGAATATTAATTTGTAAAAACGGTCTTACCTAGCAGATTATCTTCAAATCATTTTTATTGTGGATAGAATATCGATCAGGTTTCAATTACCTATTAAGAGCACGATAATTGAGCATCAAGGATTTGCGTCTTCTTTTAAAGAGGAGAATTGCAGTTTCAATTTTGTATTGAAATTCTTACTTAGCTCTCGGAGGCTGTATCGAATTCAAATTACGAACGCAAATATGCACTAAAGGATCAGTATTTTTTTTTTCTTTTTTACGCAGCGAAATGTATTTTTTATTTTCCGTACAATGTTCGTGATTTTGTATGAAATGAAACATTGTATCCATTTATTTTTTACCATTTATTCATTTTAACTCCGTTAGCAATACAACTGACAGACTAAAAACATTGTTTTGTTGATAAGATACAACAGAACTTTCAAACAAGTAGACTTAAAATGGATTCTAAAGGAGAGGAGGTTGATCTTGATGAGAAGAAACACATCTTAAGACAAAGTAATCAAGTTAAAACTCTTCGAGCAATAGGAAAGATAGTTGAAAGAACTCATTTTTCTATCCAAAGTATAATCAATAATTACCAGCCATCGAAATATGTTATCTTAAAGCCTTGGAATAACTGATCATCTCAGCTGACTTTGCGAGAAATGATATGAATACTAAAATCCATAAGTTTAAGTCCAAAAATTATTGTACCTCAAATAGAGCATTTGATATTAGAGAAAGGTTAAAAAAAGTCTCTTCTTGAAGACACTATATGAAAAATTCTGAAAACATCTGGCTAACACGGCCATGCAGCGCATAGAAAGTCATGTATTTAAATTGCATGTAAGAAAAAACGTTTAAATTATGACAGTAAGTATTTTAATAAACCTTCTTAGTCCATTGACCAAGTAATATTCTAAACGTAAACTGGTGTGGAAAAAATAAAATATGGCTTTTGAAAAGCAAAATTTTGTGCCTATAGTTAAACACGGTGGAGATGGCTTAGTGATTTGGAGAAGCATTTCAGCAAGTGGAGTTGATCGATCAACTTTTATTGAATCAATATTAGACGATATGGGATATTTAAATACAGTAAAAGAAAATTTGAAACAGGATACACCAGATTTGAATTTTGTGTATGACTTTTGGTTACAACAAGAAAATGATCCGAAACACCCTGCCCACAAAATAAGGTTCAGGCATTTGTACAATATTAATTATTAATTGCATACTCCTCCATTATTCCCCATATTAAATAACTTAAAACATTTATGGAACTTATTGGAAAGCAACATTCAGCAACATAATATGGTGTGGGAAGATATGCTAAAAAGAGTAACTATAACGGAATGGAATAATATTTCATCTGCAGAAACCACCAAGCAAATTCACTCTATGCTTGAATGAATGGTAGAAGTTCTTAGACATGAATATTTTTAAATCAGACATTAAAGTTTAAATGGCAACTCATGGAAGCTATTTTTTAAAGAATTTCCCAACTGTACGCAAACTTTTACTGACTGCTGTTTATGCAATTTTAAATTATTATTATTATTAAAAATAATTTGACTTACAACATATAAAACTTCCGTCTTCTTACAAACCTCATCTTTTGAAATCAACTTTATTTTTTATGAAATATCGTTAAATTTGAGGAATAATATTTTACATTTTCATTAATTTAATTACTTTAATTACGCATTTAACCCAATAAGAAGGAATATGTGTTAGTACTAGTTTCAGAAAGTTGCATAAGATGCAAGGAGAATACTTCACGGTTTTTATTTGTTGCTTTTTTCAATTATGATATTGTTAAATAATAAGCACTTAATGAACATCAGCTTAAGTTTTCATCCACACAAACATCATCCCTACTTATTTTCTTTAATATTTAGAAGTGGTATAAAAGGTGGGTGAAGTTAAGTCAGTATTTGCTTCATTCTTAATAATGTTCTGTAATACCGAATTAGGAAATAGATATTCATCTGTGTGATTCTTCTGTATATGATTCACAATCTTATAAGGATACTTTTTCTAAAAGACATGATTTATTATACTAAGACAAGTCATTAAAACTGAAAGATCTAAATTTAGGAAACTTAGTATCGGGTATCATAATATCGAAATTTAAATTTCAAAAACCATCCAAGATGTAACTAAACTCCTTCTTAAATGGTCGGCATAAAGATGATGAAGCATAAATACGTATGTAGGCAAGAAAAAATGGAAAATGTAAATTTGGTTGGATGCTAGCAGTCCCCACAACCTTGGCACGAATGATTTTGGTGGAGATTACTGCGGCTTGCGCCAATATTGATAACCCTACTTCAATTATTCTAGTTCTTCTATAATTCTTATTTCTAGAATTTCCTTCTATCTTGGTGCTTCTTTTAAGTTTGTCGCTAAGGATGTCGCTCTCTCCAAGGATTTTACAGTATCTTTGCAGTTTTTATTTACATGTTATTAAGAATACCTTATATAAATTTATAATATAACTATAATTTAGTAGCGACATGAAGGACTCTATTTCTTATTTCATTTGGCTTATTTTCTATCAGTACTTTCTAAAAATATTTATTGCATTAATTTAAAATTATTGTAAAACACACAATCACAACTTCAAATTTAAAATAAATTGACAAATAAGCATAATATATGAGTATTTTTTTTGTAAAATTATAATATTAGATGAGATATTTCTATTATTAAATTAAACATAGGTAATGTTTATGTCCATGACAGCGAGAAAGATTAGTGACTATCTATAAAAATATTTGGACATAAGCATTAAAAACAATAACAATGTTACTTAACTAACATTGTAATTATTTTCGTAGATAATATACATCAAATACATATTTATTATGAGAATTATATAACTTCTATTACTACTTTAAAATTATGCAACATCATAAAGTGCATTTTAATTCCAACACATGAAGTCATCTAGTCAAAAAGAAAATCTTATCTGACCAGAGAATATCTTTATTACTTTTTCAACTTAGAATAATTTATCTCAGCTTCCCTAAAATATGTCAAAATTATTTTCATATATATTATGAAAAATGATTTGGAAGTGACACTTCATTTATCTCTTAAATTTCATCACGTCAAATTAATATTTTTAACAAAATTTAAAGATAGGAGAAATTCAAGATTTTATTTTCACAGCCTGTGCTGAATAATTTCTAACTGCATATAATATTTCATCATTTTTGGAATCTTCGATACTTTAAATTAATGTCATGTGAAAAATATTTTCACACTAATAAGTAATGAAGGAAAAGGAAGTAGTATTAAAGAAAACTTTGATTTAATTAGTGAAGTAAACTATATGGGAGTTATATAATATCTTTAATATAGAGAATTTAACGAAATATATTCAACTAATAAAATTTTAGTAGTTTTAAGGACATTTTATAACTGAAATAGAAAAATTTATTTTCCTTTTAAAATTTAATATCGATACAATAAAAAAGATCAAAATTTATCAATTTTTTAAAAAAAAATTGTTCTCGGTTGCATCTCATGGTTAACAATAAAAAAATCTATGACATCAATTTGCTTTTAATTATTACTTGAAATTAGCTAAATAACAGTTTAGTTAAAGCAAAAAATGACGCTTTATAATACAATTTAAATAAGTATTCAGTATTTATGTCAATTAATATTATAGTTTAAAAATTCCGCTAATTTTATAAAATATTTTTGTTGAATTTTAGTATAAAATATTATTTAATCCAAAATATTTAAATTTGAACAAATTTCATCTTATGAACTCTAATTAAATTAAGAACTCACACACAGTATTATTTACATTAATTATCATATAACGAGTTTTTTCTTTAGCTAACAAACTAAGCAAGTATATAATTAACTAGTAAATAGCTTTAGCAAAATATATATGTGTATAAATATAGTTTGCTAGAGCTATTTACTAGTTAGTTATGTAATTATATATATATATATATATATATATATATATATATATATATATATATATATATATATATATATATATATATATATATAATTTTGAATTAAAGTTATCAAGATTTTTGTGATATTGTGATGATATTTTTTTGAAAAACCCATTATTTTATTTATTCGTTTTTATAGGATTGTAAGTTAATGTGATGCATTATCAATAAAATGCATTTATCTTAAATGTAAAAGTCTTAAGACATTTATCATATTTAGCTAAAATAGAGAAAAAAATTACATTAAAATAAAAATTTAACTCTAATCTCAAATTTGTAGAGACTTATAATATAAAAATTATGTATTACATAATTTTTAATATTACTAAAATGTTAAACAATTTAATAATATATTTATTAAATTTAATAAAAATTATATTATTCGATAATGTATTAAATTACCGAAATAAATTTGTTTCAAGGAATATGTATTACATTATGTTTAAAGCATATTTATGTCGATCAACTAAAGCTGAATTTATTTCTAAAAATTTATAGATCTTTAGTGTTTTTTTATCCAATATTTGAATTAAGGAACTGAAATTAAAATCTAATTAATCTTTTAGTGATAAGTAAATAATTTTAGACCAAATACTTCAATGCAAATAAACGCAAACTTTATTCAAATGTGTAAATTCCGCAAGCGTTTCTTTTATAAATTTCGCTCAATAACATCTCTTGTTTTGCATGTTGTAATGTTCATTAGCAAAATTTTCCAGAAAAATTATTTTTTATTTTGTATATATCCAAGTATTGAATCCTATTGCTTAAGTGATTTTTGATAACAATTTACTTTATATTTATGGTATAAAACACTGTTATGATATTTAATCTTTAAACGTTTTGAATGACAGAAAAGATTATACAAATTTTACTGCAAATTTGCATTCACACAATTAGAGGAAATCAATGTAGAATACATTTAAATTTATAAGTTCTATTTATAACAAAGTCATCATCAGTCATCTTATAACGAAATTGTTATACTTAATTTGATCAAATGATTCTGAAATATTTTCATCTGAGTTAAAGTTACCATATGTATAAAAATTTGTTAATGTAAATATATTTCATTTGGCAAATATATTTATATTAGCAGCAAAATCAATATGTACATAAGGAATGAAATGTAAAGCAAAACTATATAAAAGTAAGAAATGAAGTGCATTGCATTATTTACCACGATTCAAGGTTTCTAATTGAATTGTAAATGCTAGCTCTTTTTTAATTTAAGTTACTGTTTTCTTATATTTTTATAAATAAGTTTTTGATTTGGAGAAATTAAAGTATCAGTTTCAATTTTGTTTCTACAAAAACCAGTATACAGGTTGATATGTAAACAAGCTTCACAAAATCTTTTGTAATTAGTTATTTCCTTTTGCTAACTTACTTCCATCTTTTAAATGAGAAATTTCATTATTGAAAAATTAATCATGACGAGCACACTTTATTTTTTCTTTAAATCATGATATTATGAATTTGGAATGTCTTATTATTTCCTGATATTTAAACTGGAATTTTAATCATGATATAAGGTTTTTTTATTGATACATATTTTGTAATCTCGATTTAAAATCTGAAAAATAAAATATATCATGCATAAAAGGTTTTTGTATTAGTTATATATTAAATGAATTTGCCTTTCTTTCGATAACACATTATTGTGTCAGAGATTTCTAAAATAATTTCAATATCTGATTTTTTTTTTTTTTTACTTTTGAAAGAAAAATTTAAGAAGACATTCTTTTTAAAAAGTATAGCAAATTAGGAAGTAAAATATCAAATTGCTTTTTCTAAAAAACATTAAATTTAAAATACTAACAAGACACAACTCACGAATTGTAAACATTTATTTATAATAAAAAATTAAGAAATTATTTTATTTTACTTTATGCTGAAAGAAGGAGGTATTGTATAAATTCAGTAAACAATGACTTAAAAATAAATGACTGGAAATACAGTGATTAATTAAAAAACTTAGGATGAAATAGAACAAAGAGACTTACTTTTTACTAGTTTTATTGTTTGAAGTAGTTACACCAAAGAAAAAAAATTAATTTTTTCTAAACAAATATAGAAAAATTACTAAAAACTGTATCCTAGATAAATATGCTGTATTATTTATTACCTGAATTAATAATATTAATCGAAAAAAATTACTTAATCAATAAAAAATATTAAAAATGAGATCAAAGGAGTTAAAGGTAATAAAATAATATGTTTCTTATGGTTGGCAAATGTCTTCTGCTAACATTTAAAGTAAAAAACAGACTGTGTATTTCAGTTAACATACACATAGTAAATTGCTAAATGAATTGTAGATTCTTATTTCAAAAAAATATAAACTTTCTAACGGAAGAATCTTTACTAAAGAACAAGTATTCTGAAGCTGTTTTTACCAGAATTCCATTTATTCAGACAAATTAAATCAAATGAAAGTAGTTTCCTCTACAACTGCTATTTGTTAAGATGTCGTTTGAATTCAGGGTTGAAATCAACGTTCTTTTTTTGGTACGATCAGCTGAATTCTTTTCTAACAAAGAGAAATTTTATTAAACATTATCACTCGAATCTGTTCTTAAAAAAAGTAAATGGGGCTTGCTAGCAAATTCAACATGAAATTAAATTTAAAACATATTTGTAAAAAACTGTCAGCCAAAAGCATAAGGGACATAAGTCAATCCATGACCTAAGTAAATTAATTTAATATTACTTTTTCTCAATCCATAGTAGTTTCATTCAAGCTAATTTGCACTTAATCAATTTCAGAACAAAAAATATTATATTTTGAAGTAAAACGTTAAAAAAGTTTTAATTAATTAAAACAAATAAGCTTATTATAATAAAATCTATTCGTTTTAACAAATTAATTTTGTTAGTTAAAAAATTAATTTGTTTAAAACAATGTTGATATACACTCAGATATTTATGAAAAAAATTAAAACGTTATTTTATTATGAAACCTCTCACTATATTCCATATAATTCATTTATACAAGTTATGAAGTCTTTGATGTGAATTTTATAAATTATAAAGTATTTATGTTACAAATTGTTAAATACACTGTAATGAATTTGAAAGATGTATACATCTTCTATTAAAATTAACGAAACATGTTAATGCTTGAATTCTAAGATATATATACATATTTTTTAAATGAATACATCAAATGAATCTATTGAATATTTATATAAAGTTTTATTTAAAATCAACCAAAATACTTAAAACGAAAGACTCTCTATTGCCTTAATATCAAATATAAATTAATTCTAAAGTAAGATAATACCAAAAATTATCGTAAAATAACTTTGTGTAAAGAAAATAAGTAGGGAATTTTACTTACACTTTTTGTCTCAAATTTTACATAAGTTAGAAAGAATACTTTTGTAAATTTTTTGAGTTGAAACTATGAAAGTATGTTCTGAATACAGAGATGAGATTCCGAAATTATATAAATCGTGATTCATATTTTATAGCTTTTGCCATATTTTCCCCAAGGCACACTTAAGTGTACTCCCAGGATGGATGTGCACTTTGCTTATTCTAAAATGCAAATTTTCTCACGGAATCGAAAAAGTACGTGTCATGAGACAAAGTGATGCCGCATCTGGAAAATGATGTCAAATATCATGGCCCCAGGAGGAAACATTGGTCCATACATATTGATGTGGTGGTACTCCATGTCGAGGATGATGCAATTTCATCGTCTCTTGTTTTGAAGTATGGATCTGATGCATTCCACGGCAGATAGATCTACATTCAACATGAATCACAAACGAGTGCAACCTGGTTGATATTACAAATAGAATAAAGAATAGAGTGTTGCTATTTTTGTGTGATATGCGATACTCAAGTCGTAAGACAGAGGTCAAAATCGCATACATCATTTATTATATGAATGTTGCATACAATATTTTTAAAATAGAAAATAATGTCATTTGTCGTTGTAAGAAAATAATTTCAAGATTGCATGCAAGTTACTAGTTTTAGAGGTCTATATATTAAGTATATGTCATTTACACTAGTATATTTTGACAAAAGAATTATATATATTTTTATAAAATAAAGTGAAACACATATTATAAGAGATGTGCAGTAATTGCTTTGGTATCATTTAAAAATACAACTGTATAGATTTATAAAATATCATGTTTTGTGCAAAATACAGTTAAGAACAACAATCCTAATAAGAAATCTATTCAGAAAACACATATCATTCAGTTGCATTTATACTGTTGAATATATTTCTAATTTATGAAATTTAGAAAAGGTATTAGTTAAATTTTTAAGATACATATTATTATGCAGCCAAATATTTTCTTAAAACACAAAAATACACAGAAGTAACAATATTTAGAGTTTTAAGCAAACATGATGATATATTTATAAAAAACAACGAAAAAAATGAAATTAAAATAATTTTTTATAACTTGTTTTGAAAGGAAATTAAATAAAACTTAATTGATTGCCATAACATATTGTCATTTTCGGCAATAATAAACTCATCTTTCATTTAGTGTGCGTAATATTTAAATGGAAATTGTTTCTATGTTAAATATGTTGCATGTACTATATATAATAGTTATGTACTATTATGTATTATATATAACACATGCAACACACTAACACAACAGTATAAGAGATTGTTCAATATCCTTATACTGTGAACGAATTTGTTGTTATCTTTAAAATAATAAATTAAAATTTAATAATAATCTAGTAATGCATCCACACAAACACACAGTCATACATTGAAATCATTACTAGATACGAAATATAATTTTCTGCTTTCTGAAGAATAAAGTCAACATTTTCTTATATGAAATACTACAAGCTGTTTTTGTAAAAAGTACTTTTTTAGTCATTGTGTATAAAATTACATAAATAAATTTTACAAATCATCAGGATTCAGAGTACTTATCTACTCTCTATTTCAAAAACCAACTAATTCCTGGAATTTTAGTAAACATGATGATATATTTATAAAAAACGACGAAAAAATGACATTAAAATAATTTTTTGTAACTTGTTTTGAAAGGAAATTAAATAAAACTTAATGGATTGCCATAACATATTGTCATTTTCGGCAATAATAAACTCATCTTTCATTTAGTGTGCGTAATATTTAAATGGAAATTGTTTCTATGTTAAATATGTTGCATGTTTATATATGTAATAGTTATGTACTATTATCTATTATATATAACACATGCAACACACTAACACAACAGTATACGAGATTGTTCAATATCACTATACTGTGATCGAATTTGTTGTTATCTTTAAAATAATAAATTAACATTTAATAATAATCTAGTAATGCATCCACACAAACACACAGTCACACATTGAAATCATTACTAGATACGAAATATAATTTTATGCTTTCTGAAGAATAAAGTCAACATTTTGTTATATGAAATACTACAAGCTGTTTTTGTAAAAAGTACTGTTTTAGTCATTGTGTATAAAATTACATAAATAAATTTTACAAATCACCAGGATTCAGAGTAATTACCTACTCTCTATTTCAAAAACCAACTAATTCCTGGAATTAAGCATTTAATCTAAAAGCTGATGCCCCTGTTTAGAGAGGCAAGCCATTTGTTACCGAAAAATAACAGTTTCTATATTCGACACTGTAAAAGATCTACCGTACTCACTAATGCCATTAGAAAAAGTAAGGGAATGTTTGCAGTGTACTTTACCTAATGGTTAACAAGGCATTCTGAGAGCACTCTTCTTAGTTTCTAAATTATGAAATCTCACAAATTGTTGGTCTACAATGGTCTACAAAGCATTGTTGGTCTACAAAGCAATCAGTATTTACTCTTATTATCAAACATTCTCGATAATTTTATTTCTATTCTGATTGCTTATCATCAATTAGGATAGAAGTATAAATATCGAGACTGTTGCCAAATAAAATTAAACGATTTTACATTTTCTTTTTTTAAATTTTTTTATCTTTTCAAACCATATAAGAGTACAAAATAAACACAGAAAGTGTACACACTGTTGACAATTTTTAATCTTGCAATAGCCAAAAGTGTAATCTATTGGTGGTTTCAAACATATAAAATATGTAATAATTTCAATAACATTAGAAAACAAATTAAACTGATAAAACGATTTTACACAATAATATTCCTTCACTAAACACTACTTGGTTAGTAGAAATTTTCAAATTTACTTCATTAAACACTATTTGGCTAGTAGAGCATTGCTTATATAAGAACGAAGTATAGGTTATAATTATTAACATTAAAAGTGTCATTGAAGGTTTCATAAGAAGCTTGAAATTCCCATAAGTGCTTACACTACATCATGTATTCATTTCTTGTGTTTATTTTGCAATTTTACATGATTTGAAATAAAAGATAAAAGAGTTGAAAAAACTATTCTGTTTTCTTAGAAATAATATGTTTTTATATTCATATAAATTTTGGTTACATTCAATTTATATTTTATTGAATATATATTGCTGTCTTAGTTATAATTTGTTATGTTCATGAGGTTTAATTGTTTAATTTTGATTATGGAGTTAGGCTAAGTAAGTTAGATTTTAGGTTTTTGTAGGGAAATCATACTTTATACCAATATATCCACAACCCTCATAAAAATCTGAATATCTTTGGTAAATAAATTCATTTTTCATTTTATTCTGTTTGTTTGGTAGAATCAACTTTATTAAGTAATTTTCGTGTTTCTCTTTTAATGTTTGTTTTTATAATGCATAATAGTTTCAAAATATTTATAGAATAAGATATAAAATATCTGTAAAATATTTTGAGAATATATAAAAAATGAATGATACCTTTATTCACAAAATAATATCTAAAATCACAATTTTAAACATAAATTGCTATTTGAAAGTTTGAAAGAAAGAAATTTAAAACAGTTTTTCTGTATTGAAGTATTTGATACAATTTTAGAATAAAGAAAAAAATGTATTTCCTAGAGCTGAAACAAAATTATAGGTTTGTTCATTTTTCAGAATATTTTCCTAAAAAATAAGTCCGTAAATTATTATTTATTTTTTTTATTACAAGAAATTCTCAAATATTTCAAGTTTGCATGCCAAATCTTGAAACAGTAAGGATGCCTTCATAGACTGGATTCAACATTTTATTTGCTACGAATTTGGACTTTTAAATGTAAGTCAGTGTTATTATCTAACTTGAATAAGTACCTAACTTGCATTAATTACTTAACTCTATTTTAATTTTAGTAAAATAATTTTAAGCTTATATATTTCAAATTGTAAATAGCAAGCAAAATTTTCTGAATCAATTATAAGCCAAAATTATGACACCTCTTTAATTTATTGAATTTTTTGCATGAATTAATTGCACAACATGCATTAAAACCTAGATATTTATAAAAGTTTTGTTTGTGCAGTAAAATCAAATTTCAAACTTCTTACGAAGCTTGATTGAAAATTATTTGAACACCTCCGAATTAGATATTTTAAAAAGACATATGAATCACATCCAATTGGGAAAAATTATAAATAAATTACTTTTAATATACAATAATACATAAAACGTGTATCTCATTTTTAATATATAAATTATATTATATTAATAAATAAATTAGCTTATTATTACTTATTTTGTAAAAATAAAAAAATACAATATTTTTTTTAAAAACCAAAACTTTTGGCATGGTATTATTTATCTTATTCCATAAGAGGCAGAATTATTTAAAAATAATTAGCTTTATTCAATCAAAATGTTAAAACTGTTGAAATCAAAGGTAAAAGCGCAACATACTTAAGTGCACATTTTTCACCACATGCAGACAATCTTCTGGAAAAGGAAAAGAAATATTTACACATTCAGTAATCAGAAAACTGTTCTCATTACTTCAATTAGTGCTAATTTTCAAATTAGATATTTTGACAACTCAATGAAACCTATTAATTGTCAACGCAGGGAAAACTTTTCTGCTGAAAACTGTTTCTGAAGGAGAGGAACCTTTCGAGTGGTTCCATTGGAATTCACTCGATGTCGCCTCAATTAAGTCAAATGAAATTAGTTTGACTCCGGGAGGGATTGTTTGTTAAGAAGTCATTGGGAGATTCTGTACAGAAAAGCAATACAGCATGTTTGGCACGATCTGCGAACATGATTAAGAAGACGGAAAATGCACGAGTTGTTGGCACTTTAGTCCTTTCATTTCGAGAAGAAAAGCCACTGAAAGCTGCCCTTAAATTCCTTTCTACGAATAATTTCAGCAGTTTCTGAATACTCTTAACAATAAAAATCCCACGGAGCTTATAAATGTACTACATTCTGACGCTGAGCTTTAATTTTACTTGAGGACATACATAGAAAGTATTTCACAACATCTTCACACAGAAAAACAGTAATTAAATTCATTTTATTCAGAAAGTACAATCTTGACTAGTATGATTTTCTTTTACATTTACACAGAACAAATATATTTTTCTAAAGAGACGTTTTGATCTAATTTGAAATATAAAATCTTATTTGGTTTTAATTATATAGGCAGGTTAACTTGAGGTTTAAATAACAATTTTTTAAACTATACTATGTTATAGTGACTTAATAGGTTTTGAGAACGCGTTACAATTTGAATAGTATTCATTATATAAAATATTTTAATTTTAAATTTGTTAAATAAAAAAAAATTGAATTTTTTTTCATAGTTTTTTAAAGATTGTAGCTCTTGGGAGACGTGGTGAATTTTTCAATAACAAATAACTGTAATAAAACATCAAATTTTGCATTATGATTTAATTTCTTATAATGTTAGGATAATTATAAAAGAGAATATTTAAGAAATACATCTTAAAAATGTGTAATTAAATTTAAAAGTGCCAGAAACTAAAAAGTGATTCTCACAAAATTATGTATTCAGTCACCAAAAAAAAAAAAAAAAAAAAAAACACGGAAGTTATATTTACATTTTCTGAAAATAGAAAAGCTGAATGAAAATTTTTAAAATTTGAAAAGCTATGAAGTAGAAAACGAAATTGTTCTATTTTCTCATTATTTCAATTGGCTCTTATTAACTAGTGAAATAGCTTGACAAATAAATGAAGATGGTTAATTGTCGTCTCAGTGAAGTTTTTATGCTAAATATCGTTCTCATGAGCAATCAGCGCAAATGATTCCAGATGAATGAGCTCATTCATTCTTTATGAGTGAGCATGGCGAGTTTATTTAATGTCGTTTCAAATGTGTAAAATGGAATCCTTTTAACCTTAGACTAGTCGTCTGTATAGACGAAAATTTATAAAAAAGTAAAAAAATGAAATGAAAAAAAATCCCAAAAGTAAAGATATTATTTAAAATTAACTACATAATGGTATATAATGAAAAAATATATTTTAGTGAATAAAAAAGCTTTGTTTTCCTCCTTCAGCAATTGCTTCTGGATAGCTTTATTTCAGTTCAATTTACAATTTAATTTAGAAAGACTTTTTTTTTATATTATTAGCTCTTAATAACCGGTAAACGGGGCAAAGTTAAAAAGTTTATTGATAGTACGTTATATCCGTTTGTAATACGCTTAAAAATTTATTGATATAGTTATCAGTTAGGAGTATAACATGTTTCGAAATTTATATTTGAATGTAAACAAATATTAATCTAAACTAAAATTCATATTACGAAAATATTATCATATGGAATTGATGCTTTTAACTTTCGTAAATGTAAAAATGCAGGAAATGTTTAATTTGCTTTTACGATAGATAAATTAACAGTTTAATAAAATTATAGAAAATTACATTTCAAAAATAAAACACAATTTCTTTGGGTTTCATTAAAGAGCATATTTCTCACTAACAATTAATTTATTAAAAAAAATTAACAGAAAAATAAAAAAAAATCTATTTTTTAAGAGCACAGCTAAATAATAGCTATTAATTAAAAGCTTGTAAAATATGCTTCTGTTCCTTTTCTTTTTTTTTTTTTTCCTTTTTTCCTACATTAGCTAATCTTCTGGGCAAGAATTAAAGCTAATTCCCAGTTACACTTCTTCTAATTAATTGAAAAATAGAAATTTTTAAGCAAACGGATAAATTGTAATGTGTATAAATAATTACTTGAGAGACTTAAAAAATCATATTTTAGATGTAAAAGTAATATAAAAATTTATCATATGCGAATAGAGTAAAATATTTACATTATATAAATGTGAAAATAAATGCAAAAAGTACCAGAAATTTAAATATGGTTATGTTTAACACAATTATGTAGTTATTATCACTAAATTAATTTGCCCTGGTTTATTTGGTTATTAATAAACATGTATTACACAATCTTACTAAAAAAAAACTTTTTGAGACTGTTGGGTGTTTACATCTAAGTCAATTATATGCATTCAATGCTGGATTTTTTCTTGTGTTTAGAAAATAATAAAAGCAAACATATTTTGAAGTCAATATATATTTGAACGTTTAATTAGCATTTAAAAGTTGTGGTAGAATATTATAAATTATAAATAAATAATTGAGATTATACGATCACAAATTTTTTAAAACTATTTATTATATTTTAGTAGTCAAGTAAAATATTTGTTTTTAAGGAAATAAATGCTGAATTTTCAATTGAATGACATGACAGTTAATATTATTAAAATATATTTTGTTTGATTAATAATAAATTCTGGAAATGCTCTTATAAATTTAAAGTAATATTCTCGAAGCTTCAGTTAATTTAATTTAATATTCAGGACTAATATATAATATCATAATTTCATGCAATTTTACTTGTTATGTTTTCTTATTGGCATTATAAATAAAAAATGAAAAATATCTTTCTTCTTGATATCATATACATTTCATTTCAATTTTTATATTTTCATTAAACATATATGTTAAAAATTTTCCAATGAGAGTAGAAAAATATTTTAAGTCAAAAGCTTTTCTCATGAAATTGAAAATCATATTCAATTTTGAAAATGATAATAATATTGGGATATGATTCTAAATTAAAGAGTATCTGATTCTAATAATGAGGCAAACAATTTAACTGAAAGTAAAAATTATTATATTTTTGCTTTGCTTATACAAACACCAGAGAATTATATAGTTTTCATAAATTTTATGATTTTAAAATTCTTAAATTTTTTAAGAGAATGAGGTGTATAATAACTTTTATGACGTATATAATGCATTATCATTTTTCAAATTTAGGCTATTTTTTTTGCTTTTATTGAAGTATATAGCTAAACAGATTATATACATGTATATTCATGTACACATATATTCTTAAACATGAATACATATGAAACAAATGAAAAAAAATAATGATGATTCTCGAAGGAAGACACAATGCAATATTTTGGATAAAAATTGAATAAAACCCGGAAATATTCCTGTATTTAAAATTATTTTTACATGAAACTTACTTTAAGGGGTACTATGTTTTCACGTAAATCAAGATAATGATGCTTTTTGTATGTAAGAATTGCACATGGAAGATAATTCCCGTGTTTCCGTTTTGCTTTTCTCTAGGCACTTTTAGAAATATATGTTATCTCAGTACACTTTACGTGCATCGAGATAGAAAGACCTTCAAGGGTTTCTGAGCAATACATGTGAGGAGCCATGCTGATGACGCATTTCACAAATGGCATCATGTTCTGTTTCCCTGGACCGAGATATTGGGCCATGCATATTGATGATCTTTGGAGACACATAGAAGAAAATAAGTTCTCTAGTTTAAGAGGAGCAGTTTCAATATATTGCATAGAAATGAAGTTATTAGGTGATATAAATATTTGTAGTATAAAAATAAGTTTATTAATATTTTTTATAATTAATGTAAAACTTTTTCATTAAATATTCAAAATCTAATTGGATATAATCACAGAACTTTATTGTAATATATTGTAATTATTTATATTAACTTTACTGTAATTATTGTAAAAATATTTTACATTATTTTAGATGTGTAAATGACCAATCTATAATGTTTTTTTCAAACAAATATTTAAAATATTGGCTTGGTTTATTAATACAGTTAATCTTTTAGAATATAAGGGAATGTTTGTTAGGGATCGGTGGATTAAGCGCAATTTATTAAATTATATTCTTGTATTTATGAAGGAAGATTCGACATTGCAAACTGTTAAAATCATGGTAAAAAAATTAATAGTTCTTCTAATGATTCTGATTTATTTCCTCGCATCTCACGAACAATAAATTACCACTTCCTGTGATTGTTGTTACATTTCTTATAAATATATTTTATAATTAGTTCTTTCATTATTAATTATATTATAATAGATACAGAGAAAAACTCAAATCTTCCACTGCATAAAATATAATCTAAATAACTAAAATAGTTTGGAATCCGAAACTTAATATTTTGAAAAAAAAAGTCAATGACTTATTACAATTTTTTATTTAATATAAATCTTAAATAAGCGGCGCGTAACTTGGTATATTTG
Source organism: Latrodectus elegans (assembly GCA_030067965.1). Taxonomy (NCBI): domain Eukaryota; kingdom Metazoa; phylum Arthropoda; class Arachnida; order Araneae; family Theridiidae; genus Latrodectus; species Latrodectus elegans. Next base: position 94,901,181 of record CM057811.1, on the reverse strand, counting down.
AAATGCGGTATTAAACTTGGTATTTGAAATGCGGTAAACTTTATTTGGTATATTTGAAATGCGGAAAATCATCATCCGCGAAATCACAGCACTGACGAAAGTGTGTGGTGATCGATCGAGAGAGGTGATCACTAAAGATAATTATCACGAAAAATAAGAAGACCACAGCTGCAAAAGTTACTGCTGAAATGAATGTCATGTTGCCAAACCTTGTGAGTACCAAAACAATTCGAAGAGAGCTTCATAAACAGGGAATTGTTGGCCATTCTGCAATTGAAAAGGATTCATCAGAGATGATAATGTTCATAACAGGAAAAAGTGGTTAAGTCATAAAGCCTGGAATATAGAGCAGTGAAAGAGAGTAAAATAGTCTGATGAGTCTTCTTTTACATTGTTTCCCATTTCTGGCTGAGTTTACGTCTGGAGAACGCCTTCTCAAGCCTATAATACAGACTGCTTGTTGTCAAAAGTGAAACATGGCGGGGGTTCTGTGACGGTTTGGGCAGTCATATCATGGTTCCCTGCTGGTCCTTTGCAGGGCAGATTACTTCCAAGACCTATGTGAACATTTTGGCCTATCAACTCCATCCCATTGTACAAACTTTGTTCCCCAATATTGATGGTGTCTTCCAAGACGACAAATACCCTATTCACAAAGCTCACATTGTCCAGGACTGGTTTTCTGAACACGAGGATGATTTGCCGCATCTTACCTGTCCACCACAATCACCAGACGTGAATATTATTGAACTTTTGTGGTCTACATTGGAGGAGAATATACGTTCTTGCTATCCACCGCGCCCACATCGTTATCTGAACTTGCCACCGCTCTGCAGGAAGAATGGTACAATATTTCCTTGGCAAACATAGAGGAACTGTATTTATCCATCCCGAGAAGACTGCAAGCTATTTTGAATGCCAACGGGTTTCCTACACCTTATTAGGCAAGGTAAAGTATTCTTTCTAAGGTGTTTTCGTATTTTTGTCCAACTCCTGTATATACATAGAGGGTGTTAACAAATTTTTAGAACGATTTTGATATGTGTTAGAATAAAAAAAAAAATTCAACAGCTTATTATTTGAAATGAGAAACATCATCTGCTACTTTTAAATTTATTCTTCTTTCAAAATGTCACATATAAACATGTTGTAAACTGAAGGATTTGTTTTGCGCTTTCCGAAGATATACGTTCTTATTATAGAATTCAAAAACGTTGTGAAATGCATGGTATTAAAATTTCTAAGTGCAAAATAAGCAATAATATTAGTCGAACAGGTAAAAACTGTCAATCATTATTTTTACATAGAATGAAGACTCCAAACGAATATTCGAAAAAGGTACGTACTCTTTCAAATGTTTCCTAAGATAACAAGAGAGATAACAAGCTGGTAACAAGAGAAAATCCTCCAACACAGAAATCAACTGCAAAGTCTTTAGATACATCTGTTGTAACAATAAATATAATAATAAACCATTATTTACAGTTTAAATATGCTAAAATAACATATTGTTCACCAGCTTTTGCCGAGACATGTGGCTCAACACAAAACGTTTTGTAAAATCGTGTATGAAAATCACTTAGCAGGAGATTAATGGAAAACCATTTTGACCCTTGATGAAGCATGGGTTTACCTAAATGACTGTAATTAAAAAAGATATTTTTACTGCAGAAAATGAGGAGAAAAAAGTGCACAAAACCATTTCCGTCAATTTAAAGAAAGTTTCAGTAAGGGGCTTTTGATTGTCGCAGGTTTCTCCTACAATGGGAAATTAAAAATAAGAAGAGTGAAAAGAAATGTTAAAATCAACTCATCATTCTATCAGGAGAAGGTTTTACGCTCAATATTTACAAAAGAAATTCCACATCTTTATCACAACGACTTTCAAAGAGAGAAACTTCATCACACGACAAAGCTTAAGTCATACTCCGAGAACTACCACTGCATTTCCTTGAAAAAATAATGACTAATACAGGTATTGCATGCATACATTTTCAGCATATCCCTGGGAAGAGTCTCCTGACGTTTCACCTATGGACTATTGTACCTTTGGTCTGTTAAAAAAGGCTTTTTCTAAACGCAAACCCACCACGATAGATAGACTCTGGAAAGTAGTGGAAGAGGAATGGAAAACAATACCCCTGTAAATATTGCGAAATGCTCTTCTATCATGGAAATCACGATGCAGACTTATAGTCCAGAAAAAATCTGGTACCCACCAGATCAAACATTTAAAAAAATAATCTTTACATTTTAAACATTAAACGTCCGCGAAATCGTTCTAAAAATGTGTTAATACCCTCTGTAAATATATATAATTAGTCATAAATCTGCAGGGCATACTCATTGATGAACATAGGTATTTTCTCGATTTAAAGAAGAGTTATAAATTCTTTCACAATTCAATTCTGCTGTACAAATGATCTCAGAGGTACTCCACAGGATTCAAGTCTGGATTTTTGGAAGGTCAGCTAAATCGGTTCGTCTCATTGTCAACACACCGATCAATGATGGACATTGCAAAATGACTGGTGGGATTTTCACCTGGGAGTAAAAATGACGCAAACCGAAGAAAATTTATGCTCATTGCTATGTAGAATAATGAAGAGGGTGTAGCGCTCCCCATGAACTGCAATCAAGCATTCCTGTCCATACTACATATCTTATTTCCTAGACCATAATTCTAAATCTGTGAAACTTTACTCTAAGTAAAATGAAATTTGGCAAAAATAACGTTCTTCAAGCACACTTGCTCTATCGGTGTCGGATTTATTAAATACTTAGGTTAGATTAGGTTAGACTTGTTATTGGTTCGCTGGAAATGTCAAACATAGAACTGGTAGAGCTTGAATCAGGATTTATATCTCCACAGATCTTATTTCTACTTATCAATAATCCAGTGTGCATGTGCCCAGCACAAGTATTTGTGATCAAAGAATTATTGGTGACAGCACAACTATTGAAACCAAGTAAATATGTATCATTTGCTTCAATGTGCAGTGTGGTAGTATGAAACAACAAACTCGGATATCTATTGAGTACTTGTTCATAGACTGCTTGTTCTCCAGATCAATCGTAAATATAAAACATGTGGTCCATGATTGCGCAACTATGGAATAACTAACCACTTTTTCGGATCATTTACACCAATGTATAGTAACCATTTTTACTGTTGTAAAAGGCAATATGTTATATAGTAATATATCCACGGTATCTATGATTCCTTGCCGAATTTTTTGGCAAAATATAATTTCGAATAAACTAACTTCTGATTTTGCCATAATACACATGCGGCAAGCGGTTGTGCTTTTTATTATTTAAATATAATGTGGCATTATATTATGTGTTCCATAAGTTTTGCTATAATATCTCTGATACTTCTGTTCCATCCACTTTAGGTGGAATATGTACAAATATATGGATATTTCTTTAAAAAGTAAATTATATTTATCTGAACTCATAAAAAGTTATGTCATTTTAGAGCACAGAAAATTGCGAAAAAGATTAATAATAATATTTAATGTATCATGAAAAATAAAGCTATCAAAACTATATATTGCATATTACATTCAAGTTAAAATAATGTTTGGTTATTAATTAATAATACTAATAAAATTATTAACATCAGGATCAAAGATTTATATATTATGTATGAATGTTGAAGATGTTAGCATACATTATCTATTTCCTTACTTAATGAAAAATTCAAATCACTTCCATATGATACCCTACTATTAATTTGTGTTAATTAAAATTAATACTTCAATTTATTTTCTAGAATTTCTTTAAGCCATCTGAAACTGGGTAGACATTGTGTGAGTAAATGTTTCAGAATAATTAAGTTAGATGTCTTGGGGATTACTTTTTCATTAGGGAAAAACATTAGGGATAATGCTTTCGCTAATATTATTAAATGGTATGCTTCTAAAATAGATCTTTAGTCAGTTTTTGAAAACATACATCATATGAATAAAATTTTCTCGCATTTTTAAGCATCTATTAATGTTAGTCTTTATATTTAAATCATGTGTGGCATACTATTCGCAATTTTAATGTCATCATCAAAGAAATAATTTCTAAAACGAGGGTTTTTTGATAATATATCAGGCTATATACAAAATATACTATGTGTTTTGGATATGACTTTGAAAGTTTTATCAGATATTTCTGAAAAACATTATCTCAAATGAATTCATAGTTACTTCCTTCGATAATTTTTTTCGGAACTTAAAAGAGGAATATTTATGAATGCTAAACTTGTAAATAACTGTCAAAGATAATATTTTACAATACATATTGACAGAAAACTTATTTGTGAGAATTTAGAAAAATGTGGGTTTATGTTTTTCTATATAAAACACATTACATTTAATGAAATCAGAAATACGAAAATAAGCTATGTAAAATATTTTCAAATAGATGTATGTGTAGTTTACAACTCTTGCAAAAAGTATGAAAAATTTTAAATTTCATTACAGGAAGCAACTATCTACAACTAAAATTAAGAGATATAAATACACTTTAACATATTAAAAGTAATTCATAAAATATATTTAAGAATTTGAGGTTATCAAATGTAATAATTTCTATTTATTTGTATTTTCCATCTCAATATAAGAAACTTTTAATCACTTGTCAATTCCAAGCAACACATTTTAATAAATAGAAAAGAAAGCGCATCCTCATTTACATTACAAAACTCGCAGGGATATAATATCAAACATCACTAAAATTTTCACAGCATTTTGTGATAGGGTTTCAGTATATAATTCATATATAGATATAGATAAATGCGTGAAACGGAAATGGACACTTTATTTTAGGAAATACTAATGTTATATCTACATTCAAAAGTTCAATATTCTGACTCTCAAGAATTGCATATTGCATGGTTCTGATTTTCTTTCCTAAACTTGTTTTTCCCAAGACATCCAAGGAAAGGCCATCTGAATGCAGCAAATGTCACATACGCTGAGGCAAAAAAGGCTCCCAAGGAATTCAGAGAAATACGTGTCGAGGGCCATAGTAATGCAGCATTTCACAAATGACATCATGGTACAAGTCTCTAACATCAGCTATTGGCCCATGTATATTGATGTGTTGAAGACACACGTAGGACAAAATCAGTTATTTCCTTCTTTTGGATTGCAGCAGCAAAAGTGAGGTTTGATAGTTTCTATGGAAAATATATTTTAGAAGGGAAGAAAATACAGTCCGTAAAATCAAAAGAACATCAATCTCGAAAAGATCAGAATATATTTTTTATTTATTTCTATCTACTTTTTTATATATAAACCTGAAAAAATACACTCTTTGGGAGAAGGCATTTATGGTTTGAAATTTCCAAATGAAGGAGAAAATTGAAATAATATTTATTCCATGAATATTATATTAGACAATGAAATTGATTTTTTAATTTATGTTTATCTGTATATTTGTGTACCATAATGAAAAGGAAATATATAGTGAGAGATATTTGCTAATAATCATTTTCTTTTCTTGCTCTTTGCAGACCAGAAAATATTAATAAAATATGTCAGTATTAACGATTAATATATGCAACTACATATTTTCTGTTGAAACCTTAATTTATCTTAAGTAAATTTTCGTCTTGAAAATAAATTAAAAGTATAAATTTATTTTTGTTAGAAAATATAAAATTCGTAGAAAATAGAATTTTTTGGTATTTTGTAATTTCATATATTTATATGTTGTTACTTAATAATTTTTATACCATTTTTGTAAATTCTATTGAATTTAATATACTTAAATTTTTTCCAGCTATTACCTAATTTACGTTTCGAAAATTTAGAAAAATGAATACACTGTAATTTCTTTAATTATTCTTATTTAACACTTTCAAGAAATAATTTTACTTTCTTTCTAATGCATTACGAGAATGAATGACTTTGTATTATTTATAAACAAACAAATATCATTTGGTTTTCAAAATTTTATTTGCTTATAAACTTTAAGATTATTTTTTCATTACATTAAACACTTATACATGAAAATAAAATTAGATATGAATTGAAATAGCATTTATCAGAGAATAATAAAGCACATCGTGTTTAATATATTCATCATGACTTATCATTTTAAAATACTTTTTATTCAAAACTTAATCAAAAATAAAGTATACTTTTATTTTGTACTTACACGGAAACTATTATTATTGTATTTTTATAATTAATTAAGAACGTTTTTTTACTAATAAGTATAAGTATTTGAATTTTAACATGTCAGTGGCAAGAATGTTGAAATTCGTTGATGATTTTGAATTTCACTGCATAACATCGTCAGTTACTTCCAATTCAAGAGAATCTTCTTAGACAACAGGTGAACTTTAAAAAAAATAAATAAAACTCTCCCAATAAAATCCACATAATTATGTGATAAATATTCGATTTATCTAGTTAGACTGGAAGCTGAGAAGTTTTGAAGAATATAAAGTACAGTCTTAAGAGAAATATCATGTGCACCCAAAACTATACATATATGTGGTTATTTTTGGTTTTGCAGATTATTACCTGAAGTCCCTATCCATTCTTCATATATTATTTAAATCTTTGATAGCTGGGTAAAGATTGTAATAATTATAATAACAAGAATCAAAGCTAAATCAAAGAATAATTTATTTGAATGATGTGCATAAGAGAATTTTTAATGATCTCAGAGCAAATATCTTTAGCCAATTTATAATGTATACTCATATTTTGAGAATAAGGTTATTTTATTGTTACTTTTCAACTGAGTAAGATATCTAGAAAGTGTTTTAAATGAATGATAGTGGTGGGTATCCAATTTTATGTATATAGTAGACCCTTCATTTTACGAAACCTAATTTATAAGCACTTACGGTTTTACGAATTATTGACTGCTTTCTAACAGAATTCTATAAGCACAATGATAATCTTAGTTCCCATTTACGAGCTAAAGTTTTAAAATATCTCTTTTTTATGAACTAGCTGTTATATATTTTACTTGCTTTTATATTTCATGATATAATGTTTTATTAATTCAAAGTTTGTAAAACTTTGATATTATTATGAAAGAATCTTTCAATGGTGGTTAATTGACTGATATTTTAAATCTGAATTAATCAGTGTGATGAATAGAAAATACTTTTCTTTCTAAAATTGAAATGAGAGAAAAATATTTTTTTTCATGAAACATTCTGCGAATTATGTGAGTAGACTTTGAGCTATGTACTAGTGACAGCCTCAAGCACTCCGAATGTTTTAATGAATCTGTATTGAGTTTCATCCTCTCAATCTAACATCTGGCTTTGCATGCATTTCAATGAAATCAGTAGCTTCAAGTGAAAATTGCGCTGCAAGACTTAATCATTCCTTCCAAAGGTACAGTAAGATACCTTTGGAAGGAACGATTAAGTCTTTGGATCACCGAACGTAACTGGCTTTATATACCCATATCTTTTCGGGGTGAAATCCTAGTATCTGTAACGTGTTTGGCTCGATTTCCAAATATGTCGCTAATGATCAGGGCAAGCTATTCATAACCATTAGCATACAAGAGAGTTTCATCATCAAAAACATTTTGAATCTCATAATGACAATAAATAAACATACAATCCAAATCTTAATGTCGCCAAATCTTTCGTGTTACAGGTACTAGGATTAATCTCTTGTGGTTATAAGCTTTTAAAGCCGTTGCAGAAAAAACGATGTCTAAGTCATATTGACCTGGGTGAGTTGTTGAATAAATTAAAGTTATTGAAGAAATATAAAAAAAAATATTTAATAAATTAAGTGAAGATAAGTTATTCATCCATGATCTTTGACAAAATAATCTGCTGCTAAATTAAATTTCCTATCAGAAATTTTTGAATCAGTATTCAGATTTGAATTTTTATTAAGAACCATTAGATGGTTGATAAAACAATAAATAAGGATAAAAAAGAATTTTCAAGCATCAAAAATGTGAAAAAAACTATTGAGTGCTGCGACCATCTGCGAAAAAGTAGATGAATGACTAACAAGATTCTGGTTTTCCTTGTAAAAAAGAACGACAATGAAATGGCTCAAAAGAGAACGACAGAAAAATGCACTTCTAAAAATGCAGTTTCGGAAATAAAAAGTATGAGATTATTTTTACGTATTTTTCGTCAAAAAATGAATAAAAATTTGTTTTTAATGAAGATAAAATTTCATTTTAAAAGTTTTTTTTCTTAAATAATGAATATTAACTTGCGATTCTAATAATGAATAAATTCTAATTGTAATTTATTTATAAAGCAAGAGAGCAGTATAGAAAAAAAACTTATTTTAAGATTTAACACTTATTTTTTTTAACAAATTTTCTTTTTTAAGGATTACTTTAGAGGTTCCTAAGAATTCGTAAAAAATGAGCACATGTAAAACATTACATGTTTTAGCGAGTAGAGTTAAATATGTGCACTTAAAATAAATATAACAATTCAAATCAGAGTTTTTAAAGAAAATTAAATGAGTTTATTTAATTTAAGTAAATGTTATACCAAGAAACATATTTTAATAATTAAACTTTCAGTCTCATGATGAGAAAGAAAGAGAGAGATAATTTTATAAAACTCCTTAATTACAATATTATATTCTCCCAAGCAAAGAATTCTATTATATAAATCAAATATTTGTAAACCAAGTTATTTCTCAATTATTCATTATTATATCGAATAATTTTCATGAATAAAGTGATAAAATATATTGCTTATATACATTTATATTTTCCATAAACAAGATTTCGATTTGATTATAATAAATTTAACGTATTGGTTTCATATATATTTCAAATCCCATAACCCTTTGCAGCAAATAATTTTTAGATTTCTTTTATGTGTTCTATTCGGAAAATTGATTTTTAACTATGTATATTATATATTTTACAGAAATAAAGTGCTTAGAATATATTTAAATTTATACATATATTGTATTTAAATAAGTGTTTCAATATTTAAAACTCTGAGAATCAATACAACTGTTTCGAAAATAGAAAATTTATGTATTAGGCAAAATATTTCTTCGTTTTTTCACTGATCAATGAGATGTCTTGAATTTTATAAAATAATCTTCAAAGTAAACTGAAATATCTTCTTTTTTCAGCTTCTGAGCATTAAGCTTTAAAGGATGAGTATAAACACCAAAGAAACTATAAAAGTACTCAAGAATCAAAGCTATTGTTAGGTTTTATTAGCTGTAAATGTGATTTCGTAGTGCGAAACCTCTTGAAACTCTTTTGTCTCATTCTGTTTACCCGGGAAACGTCACAAAACTAAAACTTTCTTGAAAGTAGCCTTTTATAGCTTCATAAAAAAATCAATAGTGTGAACAAATTTGTTGATTCAAGAACAATTTTTATTTCAGGATCAAAACACGTATATAGAAGAAAACTAAAAGATGTTTTTGCAAATTCGGTGAAGTATCAAGATGATTTTCAGTGTTTTGTATTATGAAAGGAAATCAAAATCTTAATTTAGATTATTTCAGACGAAAAAAAACAATTTTTAATTTAAAATTCAAGCCAGTATAAAGTTTTTTAAGGTTTTAATAAAGTCAAACGATACTAGAAAATGGGATTTATATTTTGATTACAATTATTTTTGCAGAATATATTTCTGCAAATCAATTTTCATGTGTTTTTATACTCTTTAACAAAAAGTGTATTGTTTAAAAAGCTTATAAAATTTCAGTCATACACTTATGCTTTGCAAAGATTAAAAAGGTTGAATGGGCACGGATGCCGTATAATCCAGGATGCCAAATTCTGAGTTTGGTTATTTTTTGGAGGATTTTCTTTTGTATGTAGGAAACCTATTTTATATTACATCAGAGATATGAAGATTTATAAAAATTATCCAGAGAATTATATTTTGGCAACCCCCAGTATTTACGTCATGTTAAGTCGTTTTCGCAACATTATTTCATCGCCAAAATAATTCAGAATTTGGAGTCCTGGGTTATACGGCATTTGTGTCGTTGAATGAATCACATTTTGCACTAAATATTATAAAATTTCATTGTTCTCTCGCAAACATTTCTGTTGACATCATTCATGCTAAGCATGATTCACAGAGACACAATTCGTCCATTGCAAACGAATTTGTTATAATTTAAATACTATGTCATAAAATTGAATATTTCATAAGTAAATAAACATATTTATCGTCATTAAAACAGATAAAACTTAACATTCCTTATAAAAATGATTTGTAATTCTATCTAATTTACAATTCGTAAGCAAATTATCACTAGTTTGATGGAAGTTTACGCTGGTTTTAATTTTGAATTGGGTCACATTTTTTTCTGCATGTTCAGACGTAAAAGAAAAAAGCAACGTTGTATGTAATATGCTTTCAACAAAACACAAAAACAGTTGAGTAAATATGTATTTAATTTTTCATACTGCATTTTTAATTTTTATTATGAAATATTTTTTATTTTAACTATAGATTGGTTTTCGCAATTATTTTCTCATTTCTGACTATGTGCGACTTTGGTTATTTTTTTCACAATGGATGAAGAAAAAATAGAGCTCGAATTCCATGTGACCATCTTATATTTATTAGATGAATAGATTAGAGAAAAACACACCAATATTTCTATTTAATAGTTTATGAGAATATAATTACATATTCTAACCAACATATGATTACTTTCATTCCATCATAAACATCCTGATTACTTTTATCTAAATAAAGTATATCACTAATGGACAATAAAAGTTAAAAGTTTTATTCGTATTTCTTTTATTCATTTAGAAAATATTCAATTCAATACTATTTTCCTAATATATTTTCATCAGTATTAATTTAATTAGATTATGTAAAACTAAACGACAAAGATAACTGTCTTCATACTAAATATCATTTTATGTTCAAGGTAAATAGTATATAGTAAATTGAGTCTTGTATATATTTCATAAAATCAATCGAAATGGACATCTTCAATCCCTTGTCTTATGGTAATCTACTAAAAATTAAATTTTTTTTCACGTTTGTAATGATTTCTAACAGTAAGAATTTTTTGAATATAAAACAGTAAAATTGAGCAAAAATTTAAATATTCAGGTTACAATTCTTAAATTGCTTATTCACTATAATAAATAAGCAATTTAATATTATAATAAATAATAGACACATAGAAATTGAGTCATGTACTCTTTAATGTTATCTGCTAAATAAATCACAAAAGCATTTACTAATTGTTCTCTAATTAAATCTTCTTAGAAAAAGCCTATTTTTAGATATATATTATGTCTGCATATATATTTTAAGAAATAACGAGAAAAAGTATGTTAGAAAATGGAAATTTAGCAACAATAATGAATATCAAAGTTTTTTTCCAATGAATTAAGAATTATACATTAAGTTAAGATATATCATACATGTTAAGTTTACTTTTAAACATCATAATTATATATATATATATATATATATATATATATATATATATATATATATATATATATATATATATATATATATATATATATATATATATATATATATATATATATATATTTAATATATATATATACATATTCTGTAAGAATTGTAAATTTTTAAAATAACATTTCATGATTTCGTAAGTGATCTCACAAATTATACTTTTTTCATTTTTATTTCAGCTACAATTGAGTTTGAAGCGAAACCTGTAAGTGTAAAAAAGGTTAAGTATTAAAATATTTTAACGGAAATCGATTTTTCTCCGAAGTCTCCTAAAAAGTGATGTCTTCACTTTTTTCCTACTGAGAAATTTCCCGACTTGTCCTGTTATCAATGTGGAAGAAAATATGCTATTCGAGTAAGGAATCGAATAAGTAGGGCACTTTGATTACCCAGGTCGACGCATCAAGTTCCAGCCGCCCGAATCCGGACGACTTTAATGTATTCTCACAGCGATTTTTGCTATTTGCTCTTAGAAATTTAAACGCTCAGATAAAATTATGCTAAGTTTAGCACCTATAAAATTATATATACTCACTACGAATAAAATAATAAGCTATACAAAAAAAATGAAAATTTGAAAATGTGTCTATTATAAGGTGATAAATAATACTATCACTTTATTTTACCTATGGAGAATTCTTTTGTTGCTATATTTTAACCAATATTATTGGAATTTTATTACTTATCCAGCTTATTTACTTTAAGATAAATGTAATTATTTTAATATATCTCTTCGCAAGTATCTGCACGAAGTTTTACTATGCACTTTCGGAATGCAAAAAAGCAGGCAATTAATTTATAAATTAAAAAAATTTCGAACCATATTTTAATTTTGGGGCTGTTGGAAACAGTAATACTTGTGGAGACGGTAATACTTGCGCTCATGCTTGTGGCTACTTTTATTTACTGTATTTATTTTAATTTATATGGGATAATAAACTATAATCTATTTATGGACTCATCTTTTGTTATTTATAATAACCTTATTAAATATTTGGATTAAACATGTATAGTAAGAATATTATGAAGAAAATAAAATACAAATTGCCTTATTAGAGTAAAATATATATCAAGAATTGTTTTTCTCTTTCTTCCCAGATGCTTATGTTACATTATGTTTCTAACTTTATTGCCAGTTTCTGACAAAATTTTATAAATCCAACTTTATACGGAATGATTATTATGAAAAAAAATACATTTTATATTTGATTTGTAAATTATAAAGTATGGAAACACAGATAAAATGTTTTAATGAGCGAAAATATTGGGCTCATTTGTCAATTTTGATAAATATTGTTGTTGAGGTTTATTTCTGAAGAAAGTTTTCCTTTACCTTGTTTACCAATCCCTTAGACTATTACAATTGTGGAACTAAAATAATCTTCAATAAAAACTTGCAATCTGAACTTTTAAGCTGAATAAATGCAGTGATAATTAGTAATCATGAAAATTGTAGCATCATTTGTAGTTTATGTTTAATTTATATACAATGTATAGAAAGAGAATCTGAAGAGAAACTTTACGAATGTTTGTAAATTTTAATAATCATTGTATATTCAAACGATTATCCTTACTTTAATTAATATTCGTAATATGAATTTTAATCAACATTTCTTATTCATTGAATGCGTTTTTCCAAAAATCTTTATAAAAAATAAGTTTTATGTACTATGTCTAGAAGAAAAGCAAACATCCATTTTAAGTCTGGGGATTCAAAACACAAACTTTTAATTTATGTTATATCCAAAAATTGTTAAAATTTTTAAAGCAAGTCTTACATGTATATATATAATCCTAGTAAAAACACTTTAAGAAAACAAAATAAAATTCTGATCATACCGTGTATTTTGCTAGTGATACAGTAATTATTTTGTATCAAATTTTTTTTTAATTAATTGCATAGTATTTTAACAAAGGTTACTCATCCAAAGTACGAAGATATTATCATTTTATGATTGATGATTTTAATGTGTTAATAGGTATTATACATTTAACTTTCAATACATTGAATTAGAAAATACAATTATAAATATTACCTTGAATAAGAGCATTTTTGTAGATATCGTGAAACTTTATTTACAATGAAAAATTTATATTTTTACATATCTTACTAAAAACTATTTCTGTACTTTAACCAAAAGCATTTTAACATTGATGGTCCTGTAGGATATTATGCGTGTAAAATAATTAAATGCTAATTTATTAAAGAGAAAATTGTTTTATCTTTCATTCAAGTTCAAATACTGGAAAACTTATTTTGTTAAAATTCTCAATGATTTAAAAACTCCATGACATCTCATAACGTTCCATCTTTGTCCTAATTACGACTTCGTATTGAGACGAAAAAGTAAATCAGACTTGTCTACAAATTGCATTGCTTGCTTTCCACTCGCATTCCTTGAGCGGCAGCAAACAAGAGTTTTCAGAAGGTCATTTTGTTAGTGAAAAAATTTCCATCAAACATCAGTTTAAGAAGTATTTTTCCATTTATTCATGCCACTAACACTCTGGCCATAGAACAGAAGGAAATATAAAAATTAAAATGACAAGATAAAACAATTACTTTACGGTTAGACTTAAACCTGCTAGAATAACTTAATTTTTTTCTGATCATAGAGTTTTAGAAAAATATTTAATCAAAATTAGTCAAGGAATGTGTGTTTATATATATATATTTTTTTTGACTAATTTAGATATATAATTAATATATATATATACATAATATTTTCAAATAAAATTGGTAGTTTGAAATCATTCATAAGAACTTTAAAAAAAATAGTACAAATTCAATAATTATTTTTTCTTTATGGTTCAATTTCATAAGTCTTCCTTACTGATATTACAACCAAAACAAATTTAATAAATATCTTAATTTATTAAAGATACTTAACGTGGATCAATACGGTAACGTCATTTATATCGTATCATTTCTTAATTCATCAGAAAATTTATCAGAAAAACTTTAAATATTTATATACAAGCATTAAACATTAGTGAAACTTAGGAACGTAATAATGGAAGCATCTGAAAATAATTAAGGATTTTTTTTCATATTATTGGCCAAGTGCATTGCCCAATTTGCCTTTCTCTTCACTTTTGCTAGAAAAAAATTAGAATGATGACAATAGTAGTTAATACTTTAAATAGTTTTATCCGCCAAATAAATTTATTATTTAAATTTATTTTGCTTATTTTTGAACTGATCAATAATATTCCGATACTTTTGAAAAACCATTTATTAAAGCCACAGCAACAATAGTGAATTTATCAAACATTCCTATTTTAAAACCTATTTTTTATAAAATTTTGAATATTGGCAGTTACATTTATGTAATATAAGTAATATTTCAGTAAAGAAGATTTCTTAACCCATTAATTAATTCCCATTAATATTTTAAAGTATTAGAATTATAATTTAATAATTTTTCGCATTTTTCTTTACTTTATGCCCGTTCTGTAACTGAAAGGAAAGAAATTTTTTATGCAGATTATCATTTGAAGTTACATTTTTTTAAATTTTTCGAATTATTTTTAATTTATGCGGTTATAAATTATTTTTTTAACTTAATACAAAAAATGAAGCGTAAATAATAAGTTCCTATTTTAGAGGTTGTAAGCAAATAAAGTACAAATTTAAAATGAAACAAAAATTCTGTCTCGTATTTCAAATCAAGTCAGCAAGCTAATTTAAAATCAATTTAATAGCTTACATTGAAAACGAAGTCATAATTACGTAAGTAAAAAACAACTGTTATTCCTTTTTTAATTTCTTTTTGTTTAAAATATCAATAAGCATGATTTAAAATAAATACATTATTCAAGACTAGAGGCTTAAATTACTTGATGTAATTTTATCAATCAAATTAAATTTTTGTCCAGTAAATTATATGAATGTTGTATATAAAAATTTTGATGTCAACTATATATGTTCAACTCAAGCATTTAGAATGAAATTGATATTATAATAAATTTCATTTTAAAGCATTCATATGAATATCTTATCTGTTTTATATTTGTTCCGTAGACAATAGACAATAGAATATATATCAGTTGATTGGCCATAGTTTTTAAGATATATATATATATATATATATATATATATATATATATATTACTATTTTAAACAATTAATAAATATATATATATACATATATTAACTGTTTAAAATAGTATATGTGTGAAAATTTTAAATATAGAATGTAATTTTCATGAAGTATTTCAAATATATTTTAATTTTTTAAAATATTTAAAAAATAAAAATGGAACTTTAATTTCAATTTTATTAATTTTGCATTTACGAAACCAAATTTATCGCACTTATATTTCTGTCATAGAAATATTTGTTTAAAAATATTGCCTCTATTATGTAAAAACAAAATATGGTTCCGATTTAAAATATCATGGAAATATAATTTAAAAATATATAACTGTCTTATTTGTAAATAATGTTTTCCAACTCTTATTCATTTTCTGAATTGATATTCAAATCTCTGAATCATTTTTGTAATTCTAAATTCCTTTTCATACAGACTGAGAATTTTCGGAACGCCTCAATATTAGTAAATTATATTTAACATTTATTTCATGCTTAAGTACAAGAGATAGCATCAAATGTAAAGTAAGTAATAAATAACTTTTCATTGAACCCATAATATATGCTTAACAAATATATCATAGTACAAATGCAAAATAAGATGTAAAACGTCTCAAAGTATTTTAGAAATCAACGTATTAGGACAAAGACTGCGTGCATGAAAAAATTAGAAAACTGAAAAGTACTAAAAATTTATCTACTGCATTTCTTTTAAGTTAGCTAAGAACAAATATTGTTACTCGAATTTGAACATAAAACATTATTAAGTGTCAACGCTTAATAATATTGAGCTAGTTTTCTGTAAGACAGTAAAATATTACATAATATTATGAAAATACATAAAATTTACTATATCTAAAAGTAAGATTGAATAACTCAATTTGCTTAAAGGCTATTCACAAGCACTTAGGAAAACATATGCATAAAAATATTCATTGACAATTAAAATTCAATAAAATTACAAAATCGGTTATTTTGGAAATCTTAAAATTCTTAAAAAATTAAAAAAATACTAAAACAAAAGTTTTTAAATCTTAAAATATTTTACTTATAAAATGAAGATATAAACTAAAAATATATATATATTGGTTTTAAAACTGAGGAAAACGTGCGTAATTCTCAATACTTTTCATTTTTTGCAATTTTGTTTAATTTAAAATTTTAAGAAATTATAGTTAAATATTTAATTTTTGATAAGCAAAAAAATCATTTTGTGTTCCAAAATTCGTTTCCTTAATAAGATTTCATATGAATCATAATTTGGTAATTGTACTGTTTATAAAATTAGGTATTTGTACTGTTTATAAAATTTCAGCATCAAAATATATAAACATATACATATAATATATTTTCAATATCTTTTTCGTCTATTAATTTTTTATTTTTTTTAATATGAGAAAGTACTTATAGATTTTTTTTCATTTCTGACTAAATCCTTTCTTATAACAGTGTTTAACAACTAATGTAAAAAATAGTATTATATATGCACATATAAATATAGATTAAATAATTTTATAAAGGAAGGTTTTATATCGAATTTTGACAAAAATATTACTTACCATGGGGTAGCATAAAAAATAGCAAGCAAGAAAAAATGTGGCTCAGCAAAACCTTTCTCTGCATGTTTCCCTTATATGTCATATTATTTAAAATAGTTTACTCACTGTCCCTGGAACATTTTTCTATTCTCCTAAATTTTTTCTGAGTTTAGAAATCTAGGTTTTCATCTAGGTTCATTTGAAGCAATATGTTGCCAAACAAATTCAAGCACCAAAACAACAAATATTGATAGTAAATAGTATCAAAATCCAAATATATAAAAAAAATAATTAGATTAAAATTTTTTGAACACAATTTTTTTAGATGAACTGCTTCGATTTACATGAATTTTATTGGAAGAATTTCTGAAAACGTCTTATAAACGAATTCAGTCAAATCCGAAGCTCTTGAAAATGATATTTTATAGCATTTTCATATTGTTGTCTGAATTCAATTGAATTTTTCTATGATTATTAATTTTATATTTCAATTTAACACAGTAATCGAAGAATATATATTGTCCTTGTAATAGTCTTAGTTTATATAGAAATTCATCAATTACCTCTTCTCATAATAAAAGCAGTTCTTTCAGAAAATAGTTTACAGTGTCCTTATTTTTAGCTTCTTGAAGTATAAAATACTTTATGCAACAGAAAAATAGGCATTTTTTGACCAAATAAAAGCCATGGCATTATAAGGAAGACATAGGCTTTATTGTTTTTGTCTAAATTTTACTTTTTTTAAAAGCTGAAATATAGTATTCGGAAATTGTTTAAGAAAATGTACTGTTTATGTATATACTCTAGCTTATATGACTAACGTAATTAAGCATACATTATATACATGTGAATATTATAAATATTAGTTTTTATGTCTTATCATCCATTCAGAAAAGCTGATTCATGTATAGCTGCCAAAGATTTATAACCATAACTTTAATTTTTCATCATCATCTTGAAAAACAATTCCTTCGAATTCCAATACAATTTTCAATTCCTTATCTGGCTAATAAATATAGTGCTTAAATCTACATTATTATTCATAATAATAATGTTTGAATTGTTGATGTAAAAGCAACATCATGTTTGTGAAGCTATTTTTTTTATTCAGCACCATTCATTAAATGTTAAGATTTATTACAGCATCAAAACTCAAGTTGAAGCTAAGTTTTATAGAATGGAAGGGCGAGCAACTATCGGAAGTAATTGCTCAGAACAGGAGGAAGAAACAACAGATGAATGTGTATAAAACTATCTATGGATAACAGCAAAAAAACGCACATCTACCAAACACCCAAACAGAGGAAATGATACACTCAAATAGCAGAGTAACTCACTACTGTCAAGCATAACTCAGAAACTCCACCAACACACAAATTCGAAACAAAGGCGGGAAGGGGAAAAGCAACAGGGTCTCCGCAGAAAAGTCCGGCTTTATCCGGCAACCGATAGGATGCGCTGTCAGGCGACCGGAGTCAAACGCTTACTGGCAGGCAGGATTCATTCCGATCGGAGACGCTCGCTTTTCGAATAGAATGAAGCGCAGGCGCGAGATTCGATGTTTCGTTCCTTCAGATTTCGAAATCCAGATGCATGAAAAATCAAAGACACAGAAAAAAAAAATCGCGCCAAGAGAGAGGATGTGTGAAAGGTTAATAGTAGACCACATGACGTCATATCCCCTGTTCGTGGCGCAATTTGGAGAAATTGGGAAATATTTTTTAACAAAACGTTTTTTTTAATTATTTACCATTTTTTGTTTGTTGATAATTTAGCACTTAATTTTATTATATTCTTAAATTTCAATAATTTTTACCTTTTGATATATTAAAAGAAAATTAATTTTGAAACATTTATCACTTCTAAACAAAATGATCTATTCAAAATGTTTACGGAAACATTACAATTTAGGAAAGTAAAAAGATAACAACAAAAAATATTTTATATTTTTATTTTAAAAATTTTATAACATTATCATTAAAAACAATCTCTCCTTTACCACAAGAATTTCATTAGTCTTAATTGAATTTTTTGAAAAACGAATTAATCTATTGTTTTTTTATTGGTTCAAATATTTTTATAGTATTGCTATATTCTGCCTTCTCTCAAAGAATAAACTTTTAATATATAGTTACTTCAACAATCCATAATCAATTATAGAATGCTTTTTAACAATTTCTTCTTCTTTCAAAACAAGAATTGATCTAACAATTAGGACAAAAATTAGTGTGTGTGTGTATATAATATAAAATAAAAACTAAAATTTTAAACAATATTGCCTTTAAAACATATAAATGTGAGCTTTTTAGTGGTTATAACGAAATTCCCTTAAATATAAATACTAATACTTGCCCACTGAATATAATATGATAGAAAAGATTTGTTCCTATCTTCTTAAGTAATTACTAAAAAATATAAATGTTGAATGTTTTTTTTTAAATAATTTACACACACACACACCAGACACACACACACACACACACACACCAGACACACACACACACACACACACACACAGATTTATATATATATATATATATATATATATAGATATATATATATATATATATATATATATATATATATTCACTAAATATTAGCTAAATTTATAAGGCTGGAATTATGACGCAAAATAACTTTTCTGTTTTACTTTCTTAGCAAATAAATATACCTTAAAATCCATTAAACACTTGTTAAGGTGAATCTAATAGAATTGACATTTTTCAAATTAATAGTAGTTTAAAATTCTAGTGGAAGGTGGTTTATTATTCAAGTTTGATGTTCTAGAATCTAGGAATTGTGTAAGATTGTTTTCTATTGATGAGTATATTTCATAAAAATGTAAAATTGTTTAATGAATGTATAAATATAATTATAACCTGTTATTTTATAGCTTCAAACTTGATATTCTTTTACAAATAGTCCAATCGAAAAGATAAGACTGCGAATGAATTTTCTGCGAGCAGATATCGGGCGATTTCTAGAGTTTCAAGAACAAATACTGATGTCGTATCAGAATGTTTAATAAAAACATTTAAAGTATTAGAATTTAAATTAGTAGCATGAATGCATTTATTTATGTAATTTACCAAATTATCTAATATACAAATATGAGAGCAATATTCAGAGAATTAAAAATTATTTCAAAACTAATGAAATGTACTATTTTTTATAATTTAAAATATTAAAATCTGAAAGATACTTATAACAGAATTCAATGGAAGCTAAGATGATATCTCCATTCACCTGTTACTTGACTGAATTAGTAATTACAAAGCTGCTTGAGTACAGCTTATTTAAAAGTATGTTAGTAGTTTCCTAAAACATTTTCTTTCAGTTTTTATTATTTTTAAGCAATTTTATTATCTTATTTCTTTTAAAGATAAATACTCTGAAAAATTTCAAAATCATGATCACGCCAATTTATGAATGAAATATTTATAGGTTTGCGAGAAAATCGTTTCTTCCTCTGAATTTAACATTTGTTTTATGTTTCTAATCTCTAATATGAAATAATATTTTTTCATGAAAATTTTTTTTCGAGATGAAATAATATAAAATAAGTGAAAATACATAGAAAGAGACTGAATATTGCAGGGAGAATTACAAAAAAAAATATTAAATGCATGTAAGATTACTTAAAAAAAATCCCCAATCTAAAGCACTTATGTGCACATAATTCTCTCGATATGCACTGATTTATTGAAATGCAGATATGCTATTTAACAAATGTTTGTTGACATGAAAATAAAGCAACATTAAATATGAAATAATAAATATATTCAAATGAAAGTTATTTAAATAATTTCGACATAATTATCCATTTTTATCAATTACAATAACGATATATGTATGCTATACAGTAATAACGAAAATAAATGGCAGAATTTTTTTTTATTTATAATCCAATATTCTTATGAAACATATGTAAATTATTATATGTATTTATTTTTCACTGGTAGCAAATAAATAAAATTACATTATAATAAGAAGTAAACAATTTCAAATAGCCACATTTAAATAAATCCATTGTGTAACTACTTAATTTTATTTCAATATTGCACTATTCTTGCAGACTTTACAAGTATAATTTGCAAAGTATACTGTTAAACTAACGAATCAGGGTATTCTCTAAATAATTTCTAGTATGAACCTTAAATATTTGAAAAAAACACTTAATAATAAAATACGAAATATGGAACATTTTATTATAGTAATTTAAGAAAATAACACAATTGCACGTATATGCATTTCATCATTTAAAATTAAATGATGAAATGCATGTACGATTTTTCTTATTTTTCTTTCATTTTAATGATACAAAATTTTTGCGCAAGTTGATTACGAAACATTTGTGTCAACTTTATAACAAACATGTTAAAGCTCCACTATCATGTTTCACTTATATGATTCGATACTGATTGACTGAATAAATTATGACTATTAAGTTATAACATAACTATAGAAATATTTAACTAAACCAAAAATTATTATTAACCTTGGAAATATTTCACTGATTAATCTCCATTTCAACTTTGTAGATAATATGCAGAAAACGGTATTTGTTCAGAAAGAAAATATTTATGCCTCATCCATTATTAAAGGAATATAAAGGGCAATCAAACCATCAAATTCATTTCAATCTTAATCTTTAAACAATTTTTCTTTTACATTGATACACTAGATCACGATATTACATACGAGAATTACTTAAAATCCAGTTAATTGTTTGCCTCAATGAAAATGGCAAACATACAATAACGAATGCTATGATAAATAATGGTTTTAATCAGTTTTTTACAGTATTTTAATTGTTGGAAAATTTTAAATTAGTCAGATGAAATATTATGATAATCATTATTTATTCATTCTATATTACATTTTTTAATTATTCTGTATAAAATAATATTCCAGTATACGAAATATGAAATAAATTTTTAATAATCGTGATGTCATGCCCAAAATTAACCTCTATTTTTCTGCATATCTGACATGAAGTATTTCCTCTTCCATGTCAGACATCATTTTATTATTCGAAGTGCAGCATCTGGATGTGGAATGGACTCACAAGTCCTTGAATTTATTCATCACAAATATTTCGCTATGTTACTTCTCAAGACGATCATAATTGCAAAAATTAGCCAATTCAGAATTTCGGACATGCATTTTCTTCTATTTTAAATCCCATAAAATTTCCTGGGACATATGTTGGCCAATTTAAGTAACTAAATTAATCTCTGAATTTCCCAAAATATGCTCATCAAATCAATTGTGATATTTCTGACGCAATGACAATGCGCATTGCCGTCCACAAAATATCCACAATTATTTGGGTGCATGAAGTCCATAAAAGGTTATAAGTGTGTCCAAACAGCTGATTAATGTCAAGTACAGATAATAATTTATTTAATTCCATCAAAGAGCTCAGTCCAATCAATATAAAAATAAACCATATCATTAGGAAATTCCGCCAATTTGCATTGGGCCTTGTTGGCAATCGAAATACATAGATTTGTCGAATCTGTGGCATGCCCGAATTTTTCTGTAAGCTATTAGCACAGGAAAACGTGAATCCCGCGACTAAGCTATAGTCTTCCTATCTTCAAAGATCAAATTATTATTACCACAAACACAGGTCTTTTTGTATTAGGGATTCATAACTCTTACTAGACACTATATACATATATCTTGTAATATTAAATTCCCATTTTAACTTCAAACAAAATTTTATGTTGGAAGTTTGTCAATTCTCATCATATATGTGACCATCACCACATCAAACCTTTACTATCACTCACATGAACACACAAATGAATGCCCTGTCAATTAAATATCCTTTTATACGTTTTGCCAGTCATTACACTGCCATCAGTACATTTTCATACCAGTCACTCATGGTTTTTATCTCTTTAGTGTAGTTTCTTTGTTTTATGAAATTTGGTAGCCCATTATTAAATTATAGAGTAAAATTTAAAAAAAAAATTATTAATAAAATAAAAATTTAAAAGAAAATGCTCCATTTTCATTAATTAATTTTTGCTAAAATTTAAAAAAGAGAAAAGAAAGAAAATGAGTGAATATTGTAAGCTTTTTAGTAAAACAATAATTTCAGGCGTATTTTTAAAATTTTGCAGTATCATGAAATGGAGTTGATTAAAAAGATGTCACTTGAGTTTTTAAATTTTGGTATGAATTTTCTTTCATACAAAAAGCTTTTGGAGAAATTATTCAAAGTTTTATGTTATAATTATAATTCTTTTAGCACATTTCTGTATTTACAAGTTTTAATAGCTTACTATTAAACTCATGCCCTTATAAAGATTTATGAATTTTCTATTGTAAATAGTATTATTAGCTTATCTATTTTTACTTGATATTATATTTAACTTATTTTATATAGCTTTCATGAAATAAGCTTTCAATTTATAGTCTTTTCTTTATCATTATGAATAAATATAAATTATCTGAAAAAAGCACATAGGTTATTGTGCTTTTCATAAAAGTAAGTTTAAGTGTGACTATAATAACCTATGTGCTGAAAAAAGCACGTAGGTTATTGTAGTCACACTTAAAAGAATACTCAAAAGTTATTTAAATTAAACAAGATTTTTCAACAAGGAATGTCATAAAATTAATTATCTGCTAAGCACCTTGAATTTATTATATTAACTTTGATAGCATAATACAGGGTGGGACAAGATAACTTCCTTATATTGTACTGCAATAATTCAAAAATTTAAAATCTATTTTTATTTATTTTTGCAATTAAAAGTTCCATATTTAAACTTTTAGTTTACATAGTTTTAAATACCATACTGTATATAATAAAATAATAAAATTACAGTAAAATGATATTGACATTTTAATCAATCCACCAAGTTTTCTGTTTATATCAATGAATTAATAAATTCTTTTCTGTGGTGTTTTCAAGGGCTTACACGCATGCTTAAGATGTACGATGCATGTTTAAAATCTAAATTTCATTACCAAATCATTAAACAATTTTCTTTTCCAAAAGGCTTGAAAGTTGAAAAAATTATATTTAAAAGCCAAGTCCTTTGAGTTATTATTTAAAAACATTGGATTTTCAATGATTATTTAGCAATTAATTTACAGTTTGAATATTTTTTATAAGAAATATGTGCATATACTACATTTAAAGTAATCCTTCACAATCTTTCAATTAAACATATTCATCTAAAAATATAAAATTCTAAATTATTTAAACTACGTGCATATTTCACTGTGAAGCTGATATAACGAATTCTTAATACAAAAATATAATTAAAATAAATAAAAGTAAAATAAATCGTGATAAAACAAACATGCATGTATAATAGTTACCATCATTCATTTACTTTTATAATTTCATGTTTGTTTTATTAATTACTAATTAGGAAGAATGTAGCAGTCAAGCGCAGCAATTTTAAAGAAATTCTGAGAAAAATGTCGATAATTGCCAGTCATTTCTTTATGTCCTTAATTGAATTACTGGGAATATTATCACCGAATTTCCCCATATTCTTATTTAATTACCTTGTGCTTCCATCCAATTTTGCGTCAGAATTTTTACTTTGTGGCACGAAAATGGAAAAATGTCATTTCTGAATTGTTTAAAATTTCATTTATCTGTAAAAAAAATTTTAAATTAATATTTTACTTTTCTTGATTAAATAATTACTGTGGATGGAAATAAAGTTGTTTCATGCACACTAACTTTGTTATTTAACGTATTAAATATGAGAATGTGAAGTTTTTAGTGTTGTAACGAATTTATAAATTGTTTATCTTAATGAAATATTACTCGCTTGTTTTGAAATATAAATTTAGGGACTGGAAATGTTGTTAATGAAATCATTTATTAACTTTTTAAAAGGTTATAGAAGAAAAAGCGTTAGGGCAAATATTTATTTCCAATCATATTGCGAAAAAATCATTTCATTTTTTTTCAATTTTATAAGCAGAGTAAATACTATTGTTACTTTATTTTATTAAAGAAATTCTAGAAGAATTAAATTAATGGAATAGATGTTGAACTAAATATTTAATTGTGGAGTGTGTCACTAAACAACAAAGAAAATAAGAATGGAATATCAGGAATAAGAGTGGTACTTGAACTTATTCGTGTTAATGAGCATTTATTACATTAAATTAACATGAATAAGTTCTATGTCTCCTAAAAAGGAGACAGAGAATTCATTCAAGATATTAATTTCGATAACCTGCCCATCAATGGAGATATCACGTGTGACGAACACAAGAGTAAGAATACTAAAATGATACAATAAAATTTAAATTAAAATGTAAAATAGCCTTGGTATTCAACATAACTTGCATACAAATCGAGATCATATAAGAGAAAGTATAATTAGTTTAATATTCAAACATAGAAAATAAAGTAAGATATCATTGAGAATTATACTTTGATAAACAATTCGATACATCAAATTATATTATAAATACTTAAATGTAAAAAAAAACTATTTTAAGCATCGATGAAATAAAACATTGCAGTTTGTTATTTTAAACCGGTTTTACATGTAATAACTAGGCATTGAAATTTACTAGTAAACATACAAATTAACTACATTTATTAATTAATATTTTGCCATCATTTCCAATGTATGAACTATGCTCATAAAAATAGGAATGCAATTAATAATTAAATCTCAACATATCTTACAAATACTTCATATTGTTTTATATAATTTATTATTTTTGAAATTGCTGCTTCAATCAGAAGGATTAATAAAATATTAAAAAAAGGTAACATCCTAATAATAAAAAATCGAATATTTATAATTAATAATTAATTTGTTTTGAGGTTATTCTCACAAAATATTCTGTATGAAGGCCAATATAATATTAAACGCGTTTGAGCCATAATCGAATCATATCGCATTTGAGTCAGCATAACAAATGACCGATTAAGATGCATGAAAACATGCGCCTTGATTACATTAATAACAGTTTTTGAATTCCAAAAATTCTTAACTGCATTGTTTTCAATTGAAATCTTTAAATAAGAAAAATATATCAGGTGCCAATTTAGACCATTATGGCAAAGGACCCATGGATTTAATGCTTTGCCCAGGAAACAATTTGTTGCTTTCAATCCATCCGTATGAGCTTCCAGAGTCGTGATGACGAATATTTTGTTTTTTTAATGTTTCTGATGACTTTTTAATAAATAGCATTTGTAGAAGTCAGATTTGGCCATTTTGCATTGCTTTAACAATAGTGTTACCTAATGATTCCTGGTACTGAAAAATCAACCAATTATTTGGTTGATAATTAATTTATTCGCAAACAGCTTTTATTGAACAACCAACTGTAAAGACTGATGCAGAGTCGTTTGCATAGTTGTTTCGATTTCATATTCCTATATCGGGGAATCCTCATTTTAGAAGAGATATATGGATTTTCATAAATTTTGGCTTACTTCTTTATAATCTCCAGGCCACAATTGAGTCGAACCTCCATTTTGTTGGTGTAAACTTACATGGATCCATTGCAAATATTCCTATTTTATGTTTCATCAGTAAGAAATTACATGAATATAGTATATCAATATGCTCATGTAATATCTTACTAATACATGTCCTATTAATGCCCAAAGATTTCTCACGATATGTCACATAAGGATTAATTTACGTATGGCATCGATAGTAACGGGTACAAGTAATCATCAAAATTCAACCTAATGTAAACAAAGAAATGGTATAACGTTACCAAGAAATTTTTCCTGTTGCCAAGTGCAGAAATATAAATAGCAACTCTCCTTTCAGCATCAATATATACATATATCAATGCTAAAATGATAATTACTACAACACACACATATATATATATATATATATATATATATATATATATATATATATATATAAATAGATAGATATATATATATATATATATATATATATATATATATATATATATACATAAATAGATAGATTGATAATTTAAATTTCATTAATACAATAAAAATTTGTAGCATGTTACATCTATTTACGATATTATATTATAGAATATATAGTTCTTTGTTTGCATAAAAAATTCCACTGGAGAGTTAAAATATATATAATAATATCGTAATAAAAGAAATTTCCAAGTTGAAGAGATGAAATCAAGATCTGATGACATAAAGAGAACATAAAAATATATTTGATCAGAAACTAGTACTCTATTCGTATACTTCAAATGTTTCATTTCAAAATATAAGTCTTATAAAGATTATATATAAATATATATAATAATAAAGTAATTTAATATACTTATGGGTTTCTCTCTCTATGCACAAATTAAATTTTGTTACGCGTTATGCCATTTGGTAAATAAAAACTTTAGTGTATATATATATATATATATATATATATATATATATATATATATATATATATATATATATATATATATATATATATATATATTATATATATATATATATTTATATATATATATATATATATATATATGCAATTTACATATTTATGTCTTGAAAAAATATAGGGGTATATGTTTCATTCAGTATAAAAATTATGATATGTATGCAATAATTACATTTTATTGAAATTTAGAATTCTATTATTTCTAATGTAAATAATATGAAAAAGAAAGCAATGCTTTGAACATTCTAAAACAATGTGAAAATTACTTATGTTAACTGATCAATTAAGCATAACTCTTACAAAGAATATATTTTCGAGCTGTAATATATTAACATTATAACTTAGAGTCTTAATTCATTTTTACTCTAATATATATATATATATATATATATATATATATATATATTATAGTATATATATATGTATAGATAGATAGATAGATAGATAGATAGATATATAATTGACATATACAACTTTCCTGTACCTATTATAAATAAATACCGGTTTATTTAAAGACCTAAAACTACAGAATGAAATATAATTTCCATAAATTTCCTGGAATACTATTTAGTATTTAATTGATTGATTATTTGTCAGATTAAAAATATTTATAGGTAATTGAATTTAGCAGAAGTATTTTTTTCATATGAATTTTTTTTTTGAATTTATCCCATTTATATAATTTTTAACGAAAGAATTTGAAAAATTTACTTTATATTTATTTTATTTAAAAATAGTTTATTAATATATTAATTTTACAATTGTTATTTAATATAATGTGAGATTTATTATTATTTTTATCATTTTTCTGATTAATTGTAATGTATAAATGCAGAATTTTGTTTTATAAACAATAGGAAACAATTTCAAGAATTTTACATTGAAATTGAAAGCGTTTTGTGAATTCGCACAAATTCAGCATGCTGTTAAAATAGAAATCTAAATATTTTATGGATACACATAATAAAATAGTTGATATTCTGTGAAATTCTTTCTAAGCTGTTGTAAACAGTATATCAGATCGTACCTCCAAAATATTATTTCTTATAGTTTAAAAGTTTCTTGATGTTTTTGTTTTATGATGATGAATCAAAGAATTTTGTGAATCAAATCCTTTAAGATTTTAAAGCAAAATCCTTAAATTATCTAATGAATATTACATGCTACTTATATAAAAAAGTCTATTGGTTGACAATAAATTTACATTATTAATTTTGTTTAATTGTGTAGAAATGTAATATATTGATTACTTTTATTTATTTAAAGTTTATTTCTAAAGCTTAAACGGCACTTATACGATTGGAGTAAAAAATATATAGTCAAGTATAAATAAAATATATCATCATTTTTTTAATTGACAATCAGTATTTTTAATAAAATCTGTTAAAAATCAAATAATAATTTTATGACATTATTTCAAGCCACTGGCCTTTAAGAGATAATTACGTGTTAATGAATCTATTCACAAAGATTTTCCCTTCATTCAAAATTAAATTGGAATCACCGCGGGATTAATTTTCACTGATATTCTCATTACAAATATTCCTCTTAATAATGGGGTTTCCAAATGAATCAACACTAACTTTAGTGGTACATAACATATGTTATTAACAACGTTATTATCATCCTTAATAATAACGTACTGTGTAAATAACACATTTCAATACTAAATAAATAGGAAAATATAGAATTATAATCTAATTTTCTTTAAGCATTTATATACAATGATGTATAGCATTTTAAAGCAATAATTCAACGTATATTTTACTCATATATTTTCAACAATTAAATGTTAGTAGACACAAATGTAATTTTATATTATAACTCTTATAAGAAATCTATAATGAAATCAATTTATCATGGGCTATTATCTTTTGATTAAAATATCTGTTATCAATTTTTGCCGATTTTTTTAAGCTGATTTATGGAGTTATTTATATTATTATATAAGTTATTTGCTTTATATTTTTCAAACTTTTTGCCTTCCTAAGTAACAAGTTGAGTTAGTTACATAATTGCATATTATTACACGTGAAGCATTATGTATACTCCAAATAATCTTCATATGAAGAAGAAAGCATGTATCAGCATATTGGAAAGCAGGACTTCAAAAATATTAAAATATCCTTGCAGTCAAAAATTCAAAATATTTTCTTTTAAATAACATAAAATTTTATATACAAATAATATATTGCATGTGCAGTTTATTAAATTTATTAATTTTATGTCTGTCTCTCTCTCTGTGTTTTTTTTTTTTTTAAATAGTTACAAATTTTATTGGTAATGCATACAAATTATGAATGCTCCCCATTCTGAAAAAATTGATATTTTTACTAGTAGTTTTGTAGAGGAAGAAACATGTTTTTAATTTTCCTATCCCTTTTAAAAATGATAAGCAAAATATCCGCAAATGTTTATAATATTAGAAAACAAGAGCATTTTTATTGCATAGTATATACATATTTTAAATATTTATACGTAAAGCCTTATGTGTACTTCAAATATACTTAATGCGAAGAGGAAAGCATATATCAGGATATCGGAAAGCAAGACTTCAAAAATGTTTAAAAAAAACAATAGTACATTCAAAAATTCAAAATATTTCATTATATATTAAACATTTTCTGATAATATAAAAATTCATATTCTTAAAAATAATATATTGCACGTGGAGTTTATTATATTTATTAATGTTATGTCTCTTTTTGTAAATAATTACAATATTTGTTAATCATGCATACAAATCATGAATCTTCCTCATTTTGAGAAAAATGATAATTTTACTAGTAGTTTTGTAAAGGAAAATAGGTTTCTAATTTTTCTATCGCTTTTAAAATGATAAGCAAAATATCTACAAATGTTTAGAATGTTAGCAAACAAGAGCATTTTTTATTGTATAGCACATACATATTTTAAATATTATTACGTGAAGCATTATGTATACTTCAAATAAACTTAATACGAAGAGGAAAATATATATCAGCAAATTGTAAAGCAGGGCTTCAAAAATTTTAAAATATTCTTGTTGTCAAAAATTCAAAATATTTTATTATTAATTAAACATATTTTTAATAACACGAAATTTTATATTTTTACAAATAATATATTGCGAGTGCAGTTTATTAAATTTATTAATTTTATGTCTGTTTTTTCAAAATTAATTTCAATTTTTATAATGCATACAAATTATGAATGTTCCTCATTCTGAAAAATGATAATTTTACTAGTAGCTTTGTTAAGGAAAAAATATGTTTTTAATTTATTGTTACCCTTTTAAAAATGATAAGCAAAAAATCCATAAATATATATAATATTTGAAAACAAGAGCAGTTTTATTGTATAGCACATACATATTTTAAATATTTACAGTTAAATTACAATGTAAGGAGTATTTTTCATTATTATCTACAGTATGAGTCCTATCATATTCTTATTATTTAGGATCATATGCTTACAGAATACTTTTCCTTTGAAACTGAAATATGATCAAGATTAAATACCGTAGTCAAGGTAACGTCTAATATTAGAACAAAATATTTTTGATATATACGGAGGGATGATAGCAAAACCTTCTTTCCTTAAAAACATGTCATTGTGTTTTTTTTTCTTCCTTCTTGCAAACTTTAAGGAGTTTTCGTCGAAAAAAAGCAATATGTTATTGATATAACTATAAGGAAATTAATATTTTTATACTGAGGTCTTTTAAGAAAAATGAAATCAAACTATAGGGATAAATGTTAAATGGTCATAGGTTGAAAGAAATTCCATTAATTTATCCCATTATAATAACATAATATGAATAAAATTTTTAATAATAATAATGATTATTACTATTATTATTTCTTTAATAATATTTTAATGATACTTAGCAAAATGAGTCTATCAAATATCTTAGTATCAGAATTCAAAATATCAGTACAGAAAATGTTTCAACTTTTACACAAATTAACTTTATATTTTCCTTTTTTATTTCTAATTTAAATCAAGCACGTGAAATAAATCAAAATACTGTCTCAAAATGAAATCAAGAATAATCAATATCCTAATTTTTGTATTGGTTATAATATTTTATGCCATCAAATTTCTCGTAATACAAATCACATAATGATTAGTAATTTTTTCAAATTAAAAAATTTTCAAAATATTGAATTTCGTAAGGTATGCCTAATTTACTCAATGCATTACTATTAGTACATGTGTCATTTCCAATGATTTTTAATTTGAATTTTGAATTTGCGAAATTGGTGAATATGTTATATCGCACGCATTAGGAACATAAAACAAAATTGTATTTAATGCAAAAATGTGTACTGTTTATTGATAAGAATTTATCAATTATGTTTCTTCTAAGAATACATCATCTAAAATAAAACATTTAGAAAGTGTGTCACAAAGGAATAGCGCTAGCATTAAAAAGGCCGACTTGGAAGAAAAAATAATCTGCACATGGAAATATAACTTGTAAAACAACACTTGGAAAAAACGATTTATATTATAATTAATAGAATGGATTAGTCTACCTTCGTCAAATTATTTTATAATGCATACGCGTTTGAATATTTACAATATATGAGATAACGCCGAATTTCAGAAGTTTTCAAAATTTTTCGTAAACGAAGCTTCGTCAAAGCATTTGTGATGCTGTAATGAATCTTCATTTACACAAATGGGGAAATAATAAGAGCACCACAAATTTGAATTTTCTTTTTTTTTTATCTAAAAGCAGCTGATCAGCCCAAAAACGATTATTTTTTTATTTTAATCAGATTTAAGAAATAGAATTATTTTTCCCCTGTGAATGCTGTCTGACAAAAACTGTAAATAAAAAGCCAAAACAGCAAAAGGAAAAGAAAAAATCTGTGCAGACACAGAATTAAAGACTCTAATCCCTCCATTAGAAGAATATGCAAAGTTTGTGTACCATACGTTAACGTATTACCACCATTCGGTTAATCCAAACATTCTTGGTTGGTAATTATTTTCCTTCTAGTAGGTTACCATACTCATCGGATATTACAACTGTGTCGCAAATCAGAGTTTTGTGCAACGTTCACAAGGACTGATGGTAAAAAGATGTTGCAAAATTTCGTCACTCTCCAGTTCAAAGTCGAAATTGAGGAAATGGATGCTCTGGTGGGGCATCCATTTCCTCTGGTGGGGCATCTATCGGAAGATTCTTAGAGCAAAGTCGTACTTTCAGATTTGTGGTGCTTTAGTTAAATGAAAGACGTGCTCTTCATATCGTAGCTCGCCGGCTTAACGAGTTTGGCTTGTCTAAGTGTTATAAGTAACAACAGATTTCCCACAAATTAGTTAAAATTGTTTAATATCTGTTTTTAAGATCTAATAATAATTTAATAACTCTTACTATCTATAATACATATGTAAGGGATTTAGTAAAACAAATGGCTTATATCAACAACCACATTTACAGCTTTAAATAAATAATATGTTAGATATCATCAATGATAACTTAATATGACCATATATTCTACTGAAACATGCTGATGGAGGTAAACATAAGGTTTCTCTTCAAAAAAAGCTTCTAGATATGCTGAGAATATTACATAGAACCTACTATGATGAATGTGTTTCCGAAATTATTCTTGTCATTACTATGAGATTCAATCATATTTTGAGATAAAAGAAATGTTACACTGAAATGGTGGTATTCTGAACTGATTGATAAGGTCATGCAGCTTGACAATCAAGATCAGCTTATTTATAATATCCTTATTGTTTTTAGTCTGTGTAGCTAAATCTCTCATTATGCAAGATTATTATTATGCATTAAGCAAAAACTCAGAGAATTTTATCACAATAGTTTGACAATATTTGAATGATATTTCTGAGGGTTTTCAAAGTTTACTCAAAGCTGTTCATGAATCTTAATTGATGATTACTCTGGTGAGCAATAATTCTGATATTTCTGAATTTCATAACATTGCAATAATTTTAATATAATAAATTTGTATATCGTTTCGTGTTCACTTTTATAAAGTGAAATATAGTATAAAACATTCATATTTCTCATAAAATCATTGATATTTTAACAAAAATTGCTTACAAATCATGCAGTTTTTATACTTGAAATTTCCATTTTTAAATTGAGTGAAAATGTTATTGTAAAAAATATACTTCATTTTGAGCTTTTTAAGAACTTTTGTAAAATTATTTATCTTAAAGGTTTAGAATTCTACAGTAATATTTTACTTTAAAATTATTATTGTCTACATTCCTTTAATATGATTTTATAATTAATAAATAACATACATAAATCATCAAGATAGCTGCTAATTTGGATTTATGTAAAATAAAACTTTGTTAATCAATGTGTCCATTATAATAAATTTTCTACGACAAAGAGCTATAAACAGATACATTTCATCATTTACATAATGTGTTACTATACATGTATTTTTAATAATCTATCGTTTAAAAACTTTAGACTAAAGATTACAATTTTTAAATGAGATTTTATACTGAAAAATAATGTATATATACGTTAATTAGATTTACAAAAAATAAAAAAAATGTACCATCAGAATCTATAATACACATTATCCCGAAGTCATTACACTGATTTCAAATCCAATCAAAAGCCATTAACTTTAAATTTAAATTACTTTTAATTAGAAACTGAATGAGATTTGAAACTACGATAGATTGCCCATATATAGGATTAACTGCACTCATTTGGGGAATTATTGCAAATTATATTCACTTGTATTTGAAATTGAAATCTCTTAGTACATTTCAGTCATACTTAATCGAAACGTTATATTTAGAAATATGTAATTGAAAATATTCTTTATCTATAAAAACGTATTAGTACACAAAAGTAGGAGTCAAAAAATTAATATTTTTATGAAAAAGAAATTCTATCCTAGACACGTTAAATTAAATCTTTTATAAACTTATACAGAAAGGATTGAATATTTCTTAAATTTTAAACAAATAATATAAGATTAAATTCATGTAATTTATTTACACATCTCTAACAATGCAATATCTATAGCTGTCTCTCTCTCTATTAACATTAATGTTTTTTCACTCTGAACTCTGTTTATAATTATACCTAAATGACAGGGACTTAATCTGCGTTTTATTTCCTTAATCCAGATTAGTAACCGTTACAATAATTTTCCAGACTACTCTAAAATTTGTTGACAGATTTAACATTTTTATTCTGGAAGTTATGTAACTATTCGTAACATTTTAATAATTTTGGAATTTTGAATAAATACGCAATTTTATTAAATATCTCATATTAATATTCTATTTAATAAACAATTGTAACGTAATAATGTTTTCACACCGTTGTTCTTGAATTTCTTAGTTTTGAAATTTAATTTTTCTAAATTTAATTTTTCTATTAATAAATTAGTTCTGTTAGCACAATATATCCAAAGTACAATATTGTGATTCAAAATATTTATTAAAATTCATCCCTAAATGAGAAATATATGTTACACAATACGTTGTTAAATAAATAAATTTTCATTAATTTGAATTTTATGATATGGATATTGATTAAAAATCCTTAATACATTATGTCATATGAAAAAGTAATTATAGAATTTTTACATATTCATTCATACATTTAATTGTTATTTCATGTTAATTGTTACATCATGTTAATTATTTCAGTTAATTATCATATTTTTTGGTTTCATAATTTTTGAACTACACAAAAATTATTGTCTATAAATAAAAAACTTATATCCTGTGCATTCAAAATGTATTTTATTTTTTAATTCTGGTACATAATTTTTGAATTTACCAGCTTTTCTAAGTAACTAAAATACTTATATTCTAGATAATCTAAGTAACTAAATTACTTTATTTAACATTTTATTGTCTTCCAATTTTTATTGATTATAATATTTTTGATTATTAATTTTTTCTAGACACATTAAATTACTATAAAGTTAATTATTATCGATAAATTAAAAATTGTTCCTGTATATAAATGATCTATTTAACATTAAGTTACTGCACAGTTTAATGTCTGTTACTTTTTAAATCCCTATAAAGAAATAAACCATTTGACAGAAAATATAATTAATTTGAAAATTATACTTTTTAATATACCTTTGATTATCATATTTTTGTCGAGACTGAGTAACTCACTATTACTCTATTGTTTGACTATAAATTTAAACTTCAGCCATGTATAAGCGAAATGTATTTAATGCTTTTTATCTAAAATATAATTTCAAATTAGTTTCAGCTTTTTAAATCTCTAAACCCTCTAACAACTCAAATATTTCTGTAAAAATTTTCAAAGAATGTATCTGTTGTAAGAATTAAAATTTTAGTTTAATTATATTATCCGTTTAAAATATACTGTATGAAACTGAAAAGGTATTCTAACCAATATAATAATTAAACAAATTTATTTCATTTTTAACATATTGTATTAATAATATTATATAAATAATTTGAATATAATGTATAAATAATATTAAGTATTTTATTTACGTAAGATCACGGTATTACCTAAGAGAAATATTAAAATTGTATAGTTAAAATATATTTTTGAATTTTTATTTCCTAAGTTTGAATAAAAAACTAATTGAGTAAATTATTATTCATTTTAGAAGTAACATCTTATTTAATGTCTTTAAATTTATACTTACTGTATTAAAATACTGATTTAAATAATAAATGCTGATAAATCGGTTTGAATTAATTTATTATAGCATTCTTGTCAAACTGAAATTTTAATAAATTTCCTTAACTGTTCCAAAACGTGTATCTGCTTATAGTTATTAAAAACAAAAAATTAAGATATTAAACATAAATAAATTATATTATATACATAAATTCGCATAATTAGTTGTTTTATTTAAACTGTTAAAAGACCTCTTTATTTATTAGTTCAATAAAGGGCTTTATTTATTTAGTTCATTAAAAAATAAATTTTTTACTAAATGTTTAATTCAATAAATGAATGATCTTTTATCTGAATCATAAAAAAATATTAAAAAATTCAATTTAAATATTTAAAAGATTTAAATTATTACATAAAAGAGATACAAACGCACCTTTTCCTGTTGAATGTATAAAAATAATTTTTTTTTCAATATTTGAATACATACATAAAAATGGAGTATAAAAAAATTTTACATAGTAGTGTATCTGTAAATGTTATTTTTACATCACTATAACGTATAAGAATAGGCCTTTAAATTTTATTTTTATTTCTTAATTCCATATTAAATTGCGTTGCTATAAGTTGATAGTTGTAAATAACGTATCTTATTGCTGACATCAAAATAATAAAAAACGTCAATAGATTAAATAACTATGTTAGGGCAACCAGTAGAAGTTTAGAGTTATCATTGAGACGAAGTTTCAAGCTTGATGTTATCGATATTCTGAAAACACATTTCAATTCGTAACAAGGGAATTTTTTATTTGAAAAGTTTATCAAACATTTTATGGAAAATGTAAAATTCTAACGCAGTCTTATATTTACCTATACACCGAAAATTAAAAGAAAATGTTTACCATTATTTAATCAAAGTGTTTTGTCGTTTTTATTCACAAAATATGAATCTTCCATACACAAGAAATAGATTTATCTGTTAAAACTAAAATGCTTCAATAAGTGTGCCTTTATATTTTTCCTTATATTTAGAAGGAACTCCAGACTTTCTTCTCCACTAATAATCATTTTATCATTTCATGATTCCAGACTTTGTCTAATTCGTGTAAATACGTACTATCTCTCTCTCGCAATTATACAATCGTTGGATTACAGTCATTATCGACAACCTACAGGCATTTTATTTAAGCTGTTCATCCCTTTAGAGATAAAAAACATCAGTTTTCACTGCTAATAATCGGTTTTTCTAAAAATTTAATTTGGATTACAGATTTCAGAACATGGATGTAGATTAAGTTGTGAAAAACAGTGCTATCCAGCAAATCAAGGAGATAATCACTGACAGAGTTTCTGATGTTATTGAACCCCACCAGAAATCATCGAGATTATCGAACAAGAACTTAAAGTCTTCAGAGAATCTTTACAGTTGCCAAGTACAAGTGGCTTTGTTGTTTTTGATCTGGCAAACCACTCTACTAGCAATACTAATACTGTCTCAGCCCAGGTTAAAACTAACGTTAATCCATAAGGTATGTCATCTCTTTGGCATTCAATTGGAGCACTACAATTGACCAAAGTCAATCATTCAGTGCTTCAACTGCCAGAGATTTAATCACGCTGCAGTTGTTTGCCATATGGCACCGAGATGTGTTATATGTGAGGTAACGCACAACAGCAAAGAAAGCGCATTTGAAAAGGTTGAGCAACCTTAACGTTGTAACTGACAGGGGGTACATCTGGCTAGCTATTTAGGATACACTGCATCCAATAAATTAAGACTACCTCAATCAGAAGAACCAACTGAGCACGCTCAGTCAAATGCTCATGAATTAACTGGCTTAATGCAAATAATTAATGGAAATAAGAAAATTTTCATTATTTAAAAAGTTATTCCTTTAAGTGATCTACATCAAAAACTAAGAGAAATTCCATGTCCGATCAATAAATTGTTAAAACTGGCTTTAAATGTTTAACTTAAAAAATTAATCATACTACTTAACTTAGTAAAATTTATTTTAAATTTAATTTAAAATTCTATTAAAAATTATGTAAGTTAAATTAAAGTTACATAATAACTTATAATATTTAATCATTAAGCTTGAAATATTAACCAAATATCACAATGCTAAATTCTTTATTAAGCCCCGCCTACCATGTAAACTGCAACCAATGACACTGCAATCATATATATTTATAGTCATTTCTCCATAGAACGCTAAAGACGAGGGTTGAGGAACCGTGCACCAGGTACCTCGGGAAGAATTGCCACCAGCAATTACTACATTAATATTTAAAAAATTATTGCTCATGTAACAAATATATATTTTACACTGATGGACACCCAAATTGCATCATTTAGAGAGACAAGAGATATCACAACAAAATGTATTTTGTAGTTAACATGATGACCAAGAATCAAATAATTAAATATATAGATTTCTGTGAAGCGTGATTCCTGCCAAAATCAGTAACCACCCTTGATGGCTGCCACACGAATCGGCATTGATTCAAAGAGATTTTGGACGTGTGCTTGTTGTACAGCAGATTAAGCATCTTCAAAACGTTGCCAAAGTTGTTTTAGTTTGGCAGCTGGGGATATAATCTGGATTAAATGTTGAGCAGCCATTGACCACATGTTTCCTATTGGCAAAAGATCCGGAGAGCGAGCCGGCCAGGGTAGGAATATAACCTGGAGATTGACGAAGACCTCTTAGGCAATACGTGCCATGCGTGTTCGCTCATTACCGTGTTGAAATATGGCTATGAGCAAGCCCTGAAACAAAGGAAGAACAACTGGCTCAGAGCTGCGGTGATGACTGTTTAAAGTACCTGTGATGACTACTAGAGAAGTGCCAGAGTGATATCCAATATCTTCCCATACCATAATATTCGGTGAAGGACCGGTATGACGGTGCATAACGTAGCAGTTCAGCATCCTCCCTCGATGGTGTCTCCAGACTCAAATGCTACCACCGTGGTGTTGAAGACAGAAACGTGACATGTCAGTAAAGACAATTTCTCTCCATTCTGCTGTCCACTACCCATTTTCATCGTACCATTGGTGGCAGAGACGTCTGTGGATCTGCGTTAAAATAGACGAAGCAATGAACATCTTGCGGACAGACCACTCTGGTGTAAGCAATGTCGAATAGTACAAGCAAACACGGGATGATACGTTACAGACTGAATGTGCTATGGTTCGTAATGTGGTTGAGTGATTCGTCACTGACGTGCATAGAATTTTCATGTAACCACTTGAAGTGGTGCAGTAAGGTTGATGTGATCGAGCGCATAGGTTCGTCGTACACTCCAGCATTCAACTATTGCATAGCAGCATTACAGTTGTTTGTTTCGTCCAACAGAATACCAATTTCCCTAAAATATAATTCATTATCTCCGTAAGCCACTATTCTTCCTCGGTCGGACTCAGATACTAGATCAAAAAATGATAGCTGTTTTCTAAGAGACAAATTTTTTTTTTTAACACAAGAACAACACTTTTGCCAAACTTGAAATCGTCGAAATCTCCACGCTTTAAATAGAGCTTTGGAGTGGCACCACAGGCACGCGTGATCTGCATTTGCGCTGCAAATTCTAACCATTTGCATATTACACCTCTGCTAATGCATCTTGTTAATTTCATGTTATTTGCATGCTTCCTTCAGAGTGTTGTATTTACGGTGACCAGCAGTGTATTTTAAAGAGTGAATACTTTTGTATACACATTTTATTGTTATATGATTGAATATAATAATATCTTACGACTGAAGAACTCGTATAACAAAAATTAATGTCAAAATTTAATTTATTCAAATATTTTCGGATAACTCGTATACTACAGCTTTAAACAGCAGGTAACCTAATAAAACAAAAAGAGATTGATAGAAATAATTTAAATTTGTGATAACTAATCTAAATTTCCTTTTCCTCCAAAAACTACTTTTATATTAACTTTACTATTGACATATTACAGTGTTCGTCAGGTATACTAATAAATGTACAACATGTTAAATTCAACAATGTTATATTCCATTTTTTGTTGCTTTGAAACATAAAAAATTGAAATTTGTGGAAAACGTTTAACACTCTAAGCATTCTTAAGAATCACGTAAGCTTACTGACAGTAAAGCAACTGCAATATTTTAGCCAAACAATATCGCAAACCAACGCAACATTGTATTAATATAATGTATATACATACAAAATCAATTTAATATTGCTCAATTTTGAGTTACAGAATAACACATTAGCATGTTGAAAATATCTCCAAATTTACCGTATTAAACACATTAAAAAGATATTACAAGCAAATAACGCAAAAGTATAAAGACACTAAATGAGCATTTTGCTATCAATAAATTATAAAACATTCATAATTAAAATTAAAATGTATCGTTAACAAAATACGGCATTGTAGATTCTTCTTAATTTATTTATCAATACTTGTAAAAAGCAAATGAACTAAAAGTGCTTTATGGTTTTGTTAGCTCATTTCCTGTTTAAATTTTTTTATTGGTTTCAATATAATATTCCAATAGTACAGACACACGCATATATATATATTATATATATATATATATATATATATATATATATATATATATATATATATATATATATATA
Organism: Latrodectus elegans; assembly: GCA_030067965.1. NCBI lineage: Eukaryota > Metazoa > Arthropoda > Arachnida > Araneae > Theridiidae > Latrodectus > Latrodectus elegans. Next base: position 94,860,476 of record CM057811.1, on the reverse strand, counting down.
TATATATATATATATATATATTATATATATATATATATATATGATGCAATAATATATTATTCATTCATTCATTCATTGTTATTATATTTAGCATTCCTAGTAAACTGACCATGAAATAGGTTGTCTTCTGTCAAATTAAATTTATCATCGTAAAATATCTACGTTGATTCCTATTATAATGCAGTTGAAAACATATGGCAATTTAATGTAACCTATAATACAATCATTAGCATTAGAGTTATGCGTAAATGGGAATTTTGCATTAATTTATGCAATAAACATTTATGAATTAAATCGAAACATGAGAACACAATCTCAGGATAGATACACACACATTAACTTATCTTAACAAATTGAGTATGACTTCAATACAAATTATAAATAAAATTCGTGATTAGTAAGTCAGTACTTACTCTGCTAATTTTCGTAAGGTAAAACGTATTTATGTTGAATTAATATTTCTGTGTCAGCAAATATATTTAAGAAGCATCAAAAACTGATTAATTTATTCTAAAAGATGTATAGTCTTATGTTTAAAATTAGTTACAATTGCTGGCTTTGTACAGGTAATGTATACTTTAAGAACCTATACATTATTTCATGTTAATAATTATTTTTAGAAATTTACTTTTAAGAGAGAAATTAAATCAAAAATACTCGGATGCACACTAGATTTACTTAAAAATTGATTTAATTTGGGATGAAGAAATAAATAAATAATTCATTTTATATTCATCGTGATCGTTGGCATTGATTGAAATTTTAACATTATATAGTTTCTTTAATTTCATTATTTTCAAAATTTATTACCCAAATATTGATGAAAACATTTATCAGTTTATTTTCAACTGTCAGTTATACTTTTACCATAAAACTTCATGCTAGTAAATATATATATATATATATATATATATATATATATATATATATATATATATATATATATATTTGCAGGGACGTAAGAAGATGGAAGTTAAAACAAAACAAACATTTAATACAACATTATACATGATTAAAAAATAGTTGCAAAGAAAATAAACAATAATTATTAACAACATTACATAGTACCGTTACAGTAAAAATTATAAACAAAGTTGTTAATGAACCAGATTGTTGGACTTCCATTTCTCACACCTTTATTCTTATCTTCTAACACTCTTGGATATTGAATATTTTGTATTAGGCAGTAACCATCTATTGAAAGTGAAGTAAACATGGTTTATTTACTTATATATATATATATATATATATATATATATATATATATATATATATATATATATATATATATATATATATATATATATATATATAAATATATATATATATAATAATATATATATATATATATATATATATATATATATATATATATATATATATATATATATATATATATATATATATATATATATATATATATATATACAAATATATATATATATATATATATATATATATATTTATATATATATATATAGAGAGAGAGAGCGAGAGAGAAAGAGAGGGTGACCAAATTGCTTTTACATTTTGTATTATACAGAGATTTGATCAATAATTACAAATGAACTTATAGTCATTTTCCATTCTGAGGAGCATAAAAAATAATGATAAAATAGAAAATTTTTACATCCTAATTTTCAACAATGCCCGACAATTGACTGAACGATACCGAAAGTTACACGATCATGTGTATTGTTTAATGAAAAACTCCCAGCAACTGTATTACTTTTTTGCAACTTTTTGCCGCACTTTTTTTATCATTTCCCAGTATACCACGACAAAGAAATTATTGGCACACCCCCTTGAAGATCCCTTGTGTCCTGTTAATTTTTTTTTCCATGAGCAGCAATATTTGATATGAAGCTTTCAATTGCTTTTACTGTCATATCATTCATTATCGTGTTTATGCAATGCAAAAGGAAAAAAAAAAAGAAGGTTAAGGTCCAGTGAGTGAGGAGTCAAAGATCTTAGTCCGTAATTTCCGACGTATAGTCTGGGGCTCTATCATGCAGAAGTCATGTGTATATTTTGGGTGGGCAGTGAATAACCAGCAATAATATAGGAATCCACGAAGGTATATTATATTGAGTTGGTCAAGCATTCTTGTTTGAAGGCAAGCCTATCTGGTAATCAATAGAACAACTTGTTCAGATCTTTACTGTGTTTACTAGAGTGGTGCATCTGCGATTCCAGTAAAAAAAAAAACTTGATGATTGCACATGCTAAAATTCCCTTCTCTGATGAAAGTGGTCTCATTGCCAAGTATTGCTAAGTTAGGAAATCGTCCATAGTTTCTTTTCATACGAAGCATCCACTATACAATCGTTGCATGGTAGGAATAATCATCAGTAGGTAAAGAATGTACTTGGTAGAAGAGCATGAGTTCCTCGTTTAAAATATGCCACACGAAATGATGAGAAATATAGATTTCGTATGACACTGCTTATGTTCTTACGGAATGATTAGCTTCAAATCTAGCTAATCGCTCTTCAATATTTTTCCTTCGTGCAATTCCCGACTGTCTTGCATTGCTGTTGGAGATGAAAAACAACCGATTTCTATAAAATTTTCCAACTCTGAGGAAGGTATAGGAAAATGAGTAGGACAAATTAGAAACCGTTTATAGTCCTCGTGTTACACGTTATTTTTAAAGCATATTAGGTGAGAAATAGACAATTCCATGTACGTGTATCCTTGCATAGTATTCATGAAAACTTTAGGTCCATGTTACAAAAGTTGTTATATTTGAAGTGATGACGTAATGCCATTTTCAAAAAGAGCATTTGTTTTAATTGTTTTTATACAGAGCAAGTTAAGAGAAAAATACTTTTTCATCTCGCAGGTAATTTGTATATGATAAATTCATGATACTCTTAGAAGACGTGCTACGCAGTCAAATCTCTTAAGGCGATGTCGCGTACTATTTGATCACGCAGGAAGCATGACACAATAAATAATTGAATATTTAGAATGTATGATAGGTATCGAAACTATCATTCCATGGACTGCAAGCAAGAGGAGAGCTTCTATAATATGCATCGACCATTGAAGCAAATCGTTTTTGCCTTTCATTCGTCTTTCCTTCATTACAAATTTGCTCGTCTGGATGAGTGTCCTACCATGTAAAATATATATATATATATATATATATATATATATATATATATATATATATATATATATATATATATATATATGTATGTATGTATATTTGGTAGGACACTCATCCAGACGAGCAACTTTGTAATGAAAGACTACAAATGTTTGCAAAATGAAATTCAAATTCACAAACATCAATTTTTCTTAACTGTGTTTATAATTTTACATAAGTGGCAGTACTCTGTTTATAATTTTACATAATTGGGAAGGGTCAATCTTATGCATTCATTTCATGTAAAAAGCAATCAAGGGTCAATTTTTAATTTTTACGATTTATTAAACTCCTAAATTATTTAAGTTATGATATTTTAATAGTATTTTATTATTGATTTCCAGAAATTATACTTTACTTTAATCTAAGATAGAAATTTTATTAAAGTGTAATACTTTATAAATTGAAAACACTATTGCACATAAATGTTGGAGTTAAAACAAAATCAAGCTTAAAACATTTAATTTGAAAAAAAGCTCTTTCTAGGCTGAATGAAATATTATTAAATCAAGAAGACATTAAAAATGTAATTTTTTTTCTACTGTAGATGTTGTAACTATGATTTAAACTGTTTTCTTCACTAAAATATATTTGATTGAAAGTAAAATATTAAATGTTTTGCAATTTTGCTAGTTTCGCTTTATGTATAGTTTCTAAATCAAATATTTCAGTTTTTATGATTATGTTGTTTATATCCTTTCATTGTTTCATTCTTGTTTGTTTATTCCACCCCTCTCATAAAAAATTAAAAAAAAAAAAAAAAAAAAAAAACGATTTGCGTTTAGAGTCAGATATGAGAGAATCATAAGATATTACATATAAGTTTTTCTCGTTTTGAGTCTATCAGCATGATGTTATATTCTCATATACAACTTATTATTTTTACCTTAAATTAACTTTCCATAACACCAATTAATTAAATTTCCAACAATCTTTACACAGTAAATCATATCGGAACACTGAATCATGTTATGATTTTAAGAAATATTTGTTAATTAATGCTTGAACATTCTCATACTGTAGATACATTATAAAATAAGTCAATGTAAAATTAACCCTTCTTAAAATTTAAACTCGCAAGTTAGATTATAAAAACTAATTTGCTTATAATCACTGTCTTGATTAATATTATGATTGCTACCTAAATTAGAATTAGAATTTTGCATTCAAGTAAAAATTTGTATTAATTTGAAATACGTTTCATTAGAACTTCTTTAATACTGCTTTGCCATTGAGCCCATTGGTTTTATTCAAAATTTTCAGTAGTTAAATATTTTAAATCATAATATATTCCTCAGAAATCATATTATGAGCTATGTTCGTATCACTAAAAATCAATAGTACATTTCAATAACCGCTTTAAAAGAAAGCTTTCAATATGCAATATATTTTATGTAAATAATGGAGTAACAGAATAATGATTCTTATTTAATCAAATTTTGTTTCAAAAAGTATGATGTTTATAAAAAATTCGTACCTTAGGACAGAACAAATCAGAAAAAATCCAAAATAATCTTAAATCTAATAATAAAATATAATTGGTATTTTACTCAAATGTAATATTGAATCAGTTATATATTTTATTAAATTCTTCGAATTGTGCAGTAAAAATTATTGAATATCTCTCACACACAGTTGAGTTTCCCTTAAAAATAATTGGATAATTGAATTGTTTTGTACTTTATTTGGAATATATAAATGAAATGTTTCATGTTTGAGATAAGAAAAGGAAATGTCTCTTCAATATTTTATTTCAGATTTTAAAAATAAATATTTTTACTCAACGTATGAATAATGCTTTAAATAGTGTGTGTGTGTGTACTGAAAACTTTAAGCATATTAAAACTTTAACTATATTGTGTTGATACTGTTTCATGATTAACTTTTCTCGTCTGGATTTCCGTTACTAAGAAACTGCGGAGCGTGCTTACGAATAGCTGTAAAGTATATTGCATTTCAAATGTAAATGTATGAATGAACTAATATTTATATTTTTTATGTTTGGTTTCCAACAGCAAGAATTTTAATTATGTCTGTTTGATTTCTGTACACGAATGTATATACATTATTTGACAAATGTGTAACTAAACTAATGTCATAACTTTACATTATAAGTTAAAGAACAATTATATAATTTTTATTAATCATGATGTCTTAAAATATATACAAAATTATGATCAGATTTGCAATACTAAAATAGTTACTTTAATAATTCAATTAAAACCTAGAACAGCCAATCATCACAAAGAATTTTACAGAAAAAATATTTTGGAAAAATATTATAATCATTTTTTAAAACTGAAATCAGTGTACTATTTAAGAAATAAAATAATTTACTTAGATAATAAAATCAAAGTACAATATATCTTTGAATAATTATAAATATTTTATTGTAGAAACGTATTTTATAAAAGGGAGTGTATGCTACTCTTACATTAGTGAACAAGCATATTGAAAATTATTAAAAAATTCCTTGAAATACATAGCGCCAATATATTTATCAAAATTAAAAAAGAAAGTTAATATAATAAATTTCATTTTCCAAACTTAGCCTAGGTAACTAAATTTTTGAAATTACGATTAAAGTTAATTTATTTGTTTTTGCAGTTGATAATGTATTTAACTAAGCTAAATTTTATTGCTTACGTAGGATTGCATTTTTAAATAAACATATGTTGCCTCAAATAAAAGCGTTGAAGACTGCTTTCATATTGCACGTACAAAGATAAAAAATAAAAATTCATATCTATATCATTACTAATTATTGGGCTACATATGATTTTATGTTCATTTATTACAATAATATAAGTTTAGAAATATATTTTAAGTCACGCCTGTGTTTATGTGACCAATAGTCAAGAGATACAGCATTGAGAGCATGCCAGATTTATTCTGAATTTTATTTCTTAAAGTGTACCGATTGTAACAAAATGTTTTGTAATTTCCAAAGAGCAATTGAAGCCTGCAAAATACAGTTTTGGCTTAATATTTTCGGGTAAATTACACAAGATGTTAAAAACAGTTTTTTTTATTGATCGAATATGAAGTAAAATATCGGAAAATTTCGTTGAAAATTTATGCAGGAGTACAGTGCCAGTCTAATGTAAATAATATGATGGATAATTGTTTTAAATTAAGCGTACGATCATGCACATAGTTTATCAGGGTGAGACTTTTAAATATTGAATACTATAAGGAACAAATAAGAATTACCGTTAACAGTCTTTATTTACAAAAATTGTGTGTATCAATGTTGTATGTTTGTGCATTTAAACGTTGTTTTATCTAAAAAATTGTAACAAAATAAATAAAATGGGTACACGCATGCCTTTTAAAGATTCATTTTGTAGTTTAAAATTATGATATTTGATTAAACATCTACAATAAGACTATCTACTTCATCCTTCGCAAATATATTCACACTTCATGAAGGCGTTCTATGCATCTTGCTTAGAAAATATTGCGAATCATGAAAACTGAAGCACAACTGCACTATTATTTAATTTAAAAAGAGAATAATGGTGTATTTTTTCAGCCTTTCATAAAAGAAATGTACTATTTTATGGGAGAAAACTTTGATAGATTATTCAAAATGACAGCATTTTATAGTAATGAAGAGCATGATGATATATCGATAAACATGTGTAAAAATTCTGTACTTAAATAAAAATTTTCTGTTTTGGTATTAGGAAAATGCTGTCCGTTTTCTAGACGCCGCAGAAAAAGCAGTGACGTAATTTTTCTACAAACATAAATCTATAAGAAGATAAGATTTAAAATGAATTGAGCATCTAAGGAAAACAAATGGAATTCCATTTATTGGAATATTGGTGATCTTTGAACAACTCTCAACGGAGTTAAAAATTTCGAAACCATATAGTTTCAATTCAAAAAAAAAAAAAAAAAAAAAAAAAAATTATATTTTCTATAAATAAAGTATTTAAATTTGTTACTATACAAAATTAAATATTTGAGGTTATTGAAAACTAGCAAATTTCTCCTACAAATATTTCAATTAAAAATATACATTAGCTGCTAGAATCAATTAAAGTTTCATCGAATTCAAACATTTTCTATTTTTTTTATTCAATAATTTTTAAAATAAAAATCTCCATGACTATTTTAACCTGTCTGCTTATAAGATATGAAATTTCAAGTATGAATTTTAAAGTTACATATTTAAATTAAAATTTACTTTTTACCGAACGATTATTTTCTTCAATCAAAGCTCATTTATTTTTAATATCTATTAAATAGTACTTTATTTTTTAATGATTTTAACGTATTATAATTTAAGAGATCAGAATATATATTATTTTCATTAAGTTCAGAAATATTTAACTCATTCATAAAATATTTTCTATTAGCATTGATCTTACGATTATATATATATTCTTCCGAACTTCGGGGTTCGTGTCGATTGAGAGTTGACTAAAGCAACCATTTAATGAACACAAGACTTTTATTCGTAAAAATTCCACTAGATATAAGAAATTCCAGCTGTAACAAGCAAAATTATTCAGCTACAATTCGTCAGCTACAGTAAGAGACACGTTCCAATCATACGTCTCAAATACCTCAAGCCGAGAACAGCTTCTCTAGATAGCAGTCAGGACTAATCGTCTTCACTCACTGTCTTCACAAAACTGAATTTCTTCTATGTCGGGCATCGGTATTTAAACCTGACTGGGTGGAGAAATCTACCAGTTTCACCAAGGTTCTGGAATCTTCTAGGCTATCACTCTAAATATTGGTCCTAGAGCTTAGGTAATGGATGTTTTCAGAATTATCTAATTCTCTCAAAGTCCCCAAAAATCTCTCCAACTGTCACAAAATTGCCAGGTTTTCTCGCCAAAACATCGCCAAGTCACCAAATAATTAGAAAACCCGCTTTTAACGTACAACACATCGAAATACCGCAATTTTTGCCCAAAATGTGAGTATTTCCGTTCTGTCTGAGATATTTTAAGACAAATACAATTATTATTTATAAATTTGTAAAATATATATATATATATATATATATATATATATATATATATATATATATATATATATATATATATATATATATATATATATATATATATATATATCACGTATTTTATAATTAAAAATATGATGTAATATTTTTAGGAAATCTCTATACCCATTAAAAAAATCTTCAGTAAAATTCACTTTTTTAAATTACTGGAGGACACTAAAATCAATAAAACTTACGTCATTTGAAAAATAAAATTTTTCCTTTAGAAGAACGTTCCTCTTTTCAGAAAATCATCTTCAATTTTCCGTTCTATGTCAAAGGATTTGTAAAAAATTTTGCTCATATTCAATTTTGCATTGATATTTGATATTTTTGTACAATCAACTGTATGCAAAAGCTTTTCAACTGCATCGTATTTTCTTTTCGCTACTTAGAATATTTCACCATTTCAAATTTCACGACGGAATGAAAAGACAGACATGATTATTCCCTATTAATATAAGAGGATGTAATCTTTTCAATTTATTTTGTGCACTATTATGAATAAGGACATTCGATATTTGTTTTTTCAAACAATTTGTAAAAAATTATTTCGATATAAAGCTCCGTTATTTCTGTATATTCTGATTATTTATTTTTATTAATATATATATATATATATATATATATATATATATATATATATATATATATATATATATATATATATATATATATATATATATATATATATATATATATATATATATATATATATATATATATATATATATATATATATATATATATATATAATATATATATATGTATATATATATATATATATATATATATATATATATATATATATATATATATATATATATATATATATATATATATATATATATATATATATATATATATGAAGTATTCATGTTAATTTTATTTTTGTTCTGATGGATGTAGGATGTATTCAAATAGAATGAATTTTAGTATAATGAGAGAAATTTCAAAGGAGTTGACATTATAATTTTGAAAAATTTTTGTCTGATAACATTAAAGATAAATGGTATTACATCACTTAATTAGAATGTGTTAAAAGTAAAAATACCTTGCTCTAATATTCTTGATAAAGAGGTATCTCTCATGTCACTACAGAAGTCGCTATTATTTTGTACAAAATTAAAAGTATAGTTTACCGTAAACAAAAAATTAAAAGAGCCATTTTGTATTGTTATGCAGCTAGGGGAGGAGATGGAATGTATTACTCAACAAAAATCGTAGTCCCCAGTCCCTGCTGCGATCTGTTGGAACCTCTTACTTTCGTTTGCTTATTGAACATGATTATTTGCAAAAGTACTTACGTGTTGGAATTGTATTGTTGTCCTCTGTGCCACTTCGATGAAGATGGAAGGTGACCATAACAGGCATTGTCACACTGTATTAAAATTTCTAAAAGAGAAATCAACGGAAGTCAGATTTATTTGCTTCTATTCATTATCATCACTTTATTTGGCTGCTCGACAGTTATTGGCAGAAAGACAGAAGATGGGAGTAGAATAAAATTTATTCTCAGACTTCATATGCTAATTTTTGTTAATAAAAAGCAGAAAATGCATCAGACCTTAATGCATTATACATTTCATAAACTTTATATTTGTTAAGAAACATGTACTAATAAAAAAACAATTGCAAAATATTTTAGTTCTAATTTCTTAAATGTATAATAACACAAATAGCGTAGAAACTTTCATTTCTGATTAAAGTATACCACTCAATAAATTAATAAAATGTTTGAAATAATTGTATATCGATTGTTTATTCATATTCTTATTTATAGCCTTTTTAAAGCCGTCTTAATAATATATTTTACTACTTCGGGAACTAACATATAATGAAAATGAAGTGACCAATATATTTCCTTGTGTATGCCAACAAATAATTTATTAGATATTTATTTGATAGGATAACTAGCATTTTATTCATCTTTCTTTCAGTTATTATAAATTAATATATCTAAAACCGAAAACAATGATATTTTTTATATTTTGTATACATTTAAAAATTTTTCTTCTTGGTTCATATTTGCATTTTTATAAGATTTTTTTTTAAAAAAAATAGCCTTTTTTTACAGTAATTAAATATTTCGATTCCCTCGATGCTCAAACTTTCAAGAAATACCTCTAAAAATGAGTGAAATATATTAGATTTCCTAATTTGGGTGAGACTTATCAACACAATTATGAGAAGATTTTTTTTTTATTTTTGTATATGGAGCATTTACGAAATTCTCAAATAATCATTTGATGATAACCACACTTCTTTTTCCGTTAACATATTACTGATACTTATGTGAGCAATATTAGCGGGCTTAACTTCGTCATTAATCAGTTTGACGAATAAAATTATACGTAGAGTTTCATTCACAACTAAGGTCAAAAATTTTAATACATGAAATTAAGTATACAATTATTTTGCTATTATCACAAAATCATTGACTTTGTTATTGTGTAGACATTAAGCTAAATTATTAATTTTGATGTGTTAAAACCATTCACAAAGTCAATGTAGACATTGCCATCATTGACTTTATTGTGGTTTTGGCACATGAAGTAATTTGACTTTAATTCAAATGGATACGACAATAGCCAACTCTTTATTTGCCTTTTAATTTTTAATATTTCTAAAGAATAAAATTGTTCACACTCCCTTCTTTGATTCCATATTATATTCTACATTAATCCTTACCAAAATGTTCATATTGTTACAATCCATTTCATCACTGTTAGCATTTTGTTACAGCCATATCACATTGTTTGATAATTTCATAATTACTTTTTTTACAGCGCACGTTTAACGATAATTTTACATTTAAATTATTCAATTCATTAATTTATTAATTTTTTCTAATTTATTTTATACAAAAGCTTTAATAACATAAAGAAAATCAATAAATGTTGCCTAGAAATAAATAAACTGTCACATCTACATTTTATTTTTAATCATACTCTTAAGAACAATAACATAAAAACTATCTTCAAATCCCTACGAAAATAAGCGTCTTCCATGCAAATACAATATCTTTAAAAATTATTAGTGAAATACTTGTAAACATTAGTATAAAACATCATTAGTGCTTCGATAGGTAGTACGCATGAATTGGCAGCAGAATTTTTCTGTTCAATGCTTTCAACTTCAGTCGTCTCTTCAAAAATGATTCAAGATTCCTCAACGAAATCACTCGATATTTTCTTCCTCGTCAGAAAAGGGCTTACTTCATTTTTTGAGCATATTGAAAACGTCATTCACATCAATGCTTAACATTTCGTTCCATTACTTGAAATGTTATGCGAACATTCTTATTTTTTTTTCTCAAATTCTTAGATATTTTGTGAAAAAGTTCAATATTCCAATATCAGGTCCAAAAAGAATCAGATATTTTGCTTTTATTTTAATCAAATATGAGCTCTCATACCATTTATTTCTTTTAACATAATTATCAACCAATATGTAAAATTACAATATTTCATTATTTAGCATGTATTTCTATTATAACAATTATGTATTTTAAAAGTGATAATTCATAAAATTTACTTTACGTAGTAATTATAGAAATACTGAACTTTTTGAATAAGTTCCAACGTGTACATTACACGTTTCGTGTTATCATTTATAAATGAGTTCACTAATTTTTTCAGGAGTTCTTAAGAACTTCGTGAATTTATGACTCAATTATTTTAGTTTTTTAAAAGACAACTATCATAAATTTCTTTCATTCCGTTATAAATTAATTATATTTAACATATAAATAGAATAATACTAATATGAGTATAAATGTAAAATTATAATTAATTTAAAACTTAATGATTATATTTACATGTGTAAAACTGATGTATAAGAGCAGATTTTTAAAATTATAAAAAATAATTAAAATCATGTATTTAAATAATATATTTAATCTAAGTATTCATTAATTTTTCAAATATAAAATTTTAGACGCGTTAAAACAGATTATCATGTATATTTTTGTAATAAATTTATGCATCTAAAATGTATTTTCATTTTTTATAATATATATACATATATATATATATATATATATATATATATATATATATATATATATATATATATATATATATATATATATATATATATATATATATATATATATATATATATATATATATATATATATATATATATATATATATATATATGTATGTATGTATGTATGTATGTTTGTATGTATGTATTATAATATATATAAAATAAGAGAAGAGTTTTGAACTTTTACAAAATAATTTTTCGCTGCACTTATAAAAACTCATTTACAATCAATCAGATAACTATATCTTTAACAAGAAATTAACAGTATTCTTTATTACAATTAAAGACTAGTTTTAACCACATCATGCTATGTGAAAAAAGTAGAAGGACAGTTTTAAATATGGAACTTAAAAGCCTTGTTAATAAGGAATACTTCTGTCACTTGATGTAATTACTTAAGACTCTCTTTGGCATTGACTCATACGTCTTGCATTTCGGTTTGACAAAAATTGTTAAAAAAACAATTCAAAGCCTTTCCAATCTCGATGGAATATTCATATTACTTGTCCCCGATGTAAACAAGCCGAACAGTTACTGAATATATATTTTCAGCAATATTGAAGTTTATACTTTTAACAGGCATGATAAAATCCGAACATTATTTGTATCAAATCAATTTTCATTGCCATTGGCAGTGTGAATTGATAATCCATCTTTCTGAAAATATCCAACTTTCTCTGCCTAGCTTATTGCCTCAGGAAAGAAATTTTATATTTAAAACCTTATGTTATCTGTATGTTTGTTTCATCCAAAAACACAAGATTATTTTTCCCACCATACCCAACAGCTATTCAAATAATTAAACCGCCTCATCCCTCTGTCTGGTAGAACACGTTTTTCCTTATATATAAAAAACTGACAATAATATTGATAATTGTCTGGACCTGCAAAATTGAATTTTTTTTCATCTTAAAAAAAATAACTGAAGTCCATTCGCAGCTCCAAGACATGTTTTTCGGCCTACTGTTGCTGATTGTGTCTTTCCATTTAGGTAAGAACATTTTTTCTTGAATATGAAGGTTTCCGATCTTTTCCGATGATTTTAAAATATTCTCTTATATTTTGGATCTTCAAATCTTTGCTTCCTTCCAACATTTTGGATTTTTCAAGAAGTTAGAAACAACACATGGACTGACAGGTTGATGACTTGCAGTTTCTCTTACACTTTTACCAGCATGTTTATTTGCCACAATATAGGCCTTTTTGAAATTCATTTAAAGGTTTCCCCAGAGGCGCTTTAACTGTACAAAATTTAAGGATTTTTTAAACAAAATATATCTTTTGAAGAAAAGCAGTTTAAAATAACAAGGTTTCAAACATATTAAATTGGTACAAATTCCAGTAATTTTGCAAACGTCCTTCTACTTTTTTCACACATATATATAATATACATACATACATACATACATACATATATATATATATATATATATATATATATATATATATATATATATATATATATATATATATATATATATATATATATATATATATATATATATATATATATATATATATATATATATATATATATATATATATATATATATAGTAAATTGTTAAATAAATGAAGCCAGTATTTATTTATTATATAATTTCTTTAATCTTGAAATATTCCACCTAATATAGTTTATAGTTAATTCCCTAATGATAAATCAAAATTATTTTGCAGAAAAAAGTAATGTAAATATTTTATCGGATAAGTTAAAGATGGAATCTTTTTAATCTTTGAAAGTTAATTATAAATTTAAAATACTGATAATAATAAAAAAATCTTACAGTGAAGTCCTTCGAAAAAAAATAATCTGAGAAATATATTACATATTTCTGGTATATATTTAGCAGTCAAAATTATTAGTTATATGAAAACATTATTCTACATTATACGTAATTTTTTTCAGAAATTTTTTCAGATAAACTTTAATTATGACATAATAACTGATTAACTATCCTTTATGTAGTCAGTAAACTGTTCTCCAATGAAATCCTAAAATGAAACTTGAAATTTATAGTCAAATAATTAGTGAAAAACAAAAGTAACTTTGAATCCATCATCACTACTTTACAGTGGCGAAAACGCACTACACTCTCTTGATAATTTGATCTAAATATTGTTTCACAAAAGGAATCGAAATATGAGTTAGCTGCTATATTTACTTGTGGTTTTGGAAGTTTTAAAAAGTTAAAAATATGACAAGATTTTTCTAGAATACCACATGTTATTTCATGCTTGAGTGAGAAGGATTCACTTCTCATATCAAGAAATTATGAAAAGTATTTTTTTCATTACTAAGGGTTTATTTTAATTTCGTATCACTTCTTTTAAAGTTTAATTCAAATTCATCGAAGAAAATACGAATAACTTTGGACTTTAAGAACTACACAATTTGCAGAAAGTTGGTAAGCACTCAACATGAGTGTAAAAGCTGTTTGGTTTTATATAAATGTTTACAAATACTTATTCAAAAACATTCTGCAAACAATAAACATTTTCAGTGTAATTTTTATTAAGAATTTCATTTTCTAAAAAAAGAAAAAATAAACAGTTGACAAGAATAATAAGTTATATTAATAATTAATAAATTTAATATAGTTTAAATATTAATGACAAGTATGATTAATAAATATTTACCAATGGAATCTCTTTACAGCTTATCAAATAACTGAGCTGTTTGAAAAAGTTTCATAGAATAACTTAGAGTTTTAAATCATTGTTCGTCTCTGGAAATTTTCTACAGTAAATTAAGAATTTATCCCTGAATTTACCGTCATGACTAATGCAAACAGTTATTCGTCCTATGATTCTCTTGAAATTTAAGGCTAAAAAATGAAACAAAATATTAACAGAAATAAGTCATGCTTTTATTGAATTTTTATTCTCTGAGAAATATTGTTAGCTACAAATATTTCTAAAGTCAATAATATTTCTTTGCAACCATTTTTTATTTTTAGTATAATGACATAAGAAATATAAGTAATAAAAAAAATTTCAATAGAAAGAATTTAATTTAAATATTATTCGAAAGCTAATTATACTTCCTGAGTCAAAATATAATTTAATATATTAAAGCCAAATGGTTTTTTTTTAATATTTGATTTTATATCATATTTTACTGAATTATAAGACAGTGCCGTTTCGATTTATATTTTATAATCTATAAAATAACTTTACTTGAGCAGAAGGAAAACAAATACAATTGCATTAAAAAGTTAGTTATTTTTATTTACTTTGAAATTATATCACAATTAATTTAAGAAAACACATTAATTCAAGAAAATTAATTTAATAATACTTAATTTTATTCAAGAAAATATTAAATTAGTTGCTAATGTGCATTCAGAAATCAAATTAGGTTTAACATATTTTCAATAATTTTTTACGGATACGATACATAATTTTTGTTATTGATTAACATGAAATAACACTTAAAATATATTTGAGGTTATACATTTATTTGCATAGTCCTTTCATATGATAAAATGTACTTATTTTAAGAGAATCATACTTGAGTTGTAGTTAATAATTATAATTAAAGTTCACATCAAACATTGGCTTAATGCAAATAGATAAATGCATATTTCTGTACACCCAAAATGCAACATTAAGGAAGAACGTCGACATTATAGAATAATTTATTTTACAGATAATACCTTGCAGAAAGATCAAATGATTTAAATAATGGCATAGTGTGAGCTTTGGATGATTGATAAAATCAGTAGTCAATTTAGTTGCCTTTGTTGGCTACAATCGCTGGCACACACTGCGATACAGTATAAAAGGAGTTTCTAATATATCTTTGGAATACGACAGTCCGTTTGGCGCCCATGTGTTACTTCAGTTGATATTTTTTAGCAGCAGTGTCACCTTTCTATTCAGTTTTTGCGCAGGAAATTGTGTTAGTTTTTGTGCACGAATCAAATGTTTAGAGATTAGTAATCACTGCTCAGAGTGAAGAAGGCAGTTAAAACTCCGATTAAAAAGGGGTATATATTTATAACTGTATATATATATATATATATATATATATATATATAGATAGATAGATAGATTTAGATATATAGGTCTACTGCATCTCATAGCCGATCACGTACTAACTAGCTGGGTCGTTCAAACACTTCACGTCAAGTGGTCAACTGGAATGTCACGTTCTCTCTCGCTCGCCTTCCTACTCTCAAGGGTGAAAGGGGATCGAAAGTGCATTTCTTGTTAGACTAGTGCATCTATACCTTGGAATGGAAAAGTGGTATTTTCAATCTTACAAGACGGCAAAAAGGGGAAATTGCATATTTCCGTTACTAATTAGTACGAGAGAACGATATTACTGCATATGCATATCAGGCATTCAGTTAATTATAGATAGGGAGAGCAAGTATGTCAATGAAGCAATTCAGTCTAATTGGTAATGAAGACTTGCGTGCCACATAATCATGTAATATGTCATTGGAATTAACAGCTGGCAAACGCAGAATATTCTGGAGAAACAATGGCTCCAATCTCTGATATATATATATATATATATATATATATATATATATATATATATATATATATATATATATCAGTTTAATGTACTGACATATACTGGAGAAATGTGGGAGGGAAATGTAATACCACTGCAAGCCATGTTATTTGATGCAAGAAGAGAGTGTCATAAAAATGCAATAGTTAGACAATTTCTCACAGCAGTCTCTCAAGACTCGAATCCAACCCATCATGGTATAGCAGCCAGATGTGGCATTCATTATTAAAGACATTGCCTTCCCATTCTGTTGTCCATATCCGTCATTCACTGTATTATTTATGAAACGAAAATGGAATGAAGTTTAAAAAAAAAAAAAAACAATCGAACACTTCACTGATCTTCCACTCAACTCCAAACGACATCGAGTGGCATCAGCGGACACCAAAGGATGGATAACAGAGTAATATATATTTCATAATGCAGCTGAGAGATCCATGACTACCATGCGCACAATAAGTAGTCGCGTGCAGTAGTGCCATGTGAAGAAACGACTGGTTCCTCAGTCTATCGTTCTTTTCTAAAACCGATGGTTT
The DNA here is from genome assembly GCA_030067965.1 of Latrodectus elegans. Classification (NCBI taxonomy): domain Eukaryota; kingdom Metazoa; phylum Arthropoda; class Arachnida; order Araneae; family Theridiidae; genus Latrodectus; species Latrodectus elegans. The sequence goes on along the minus strand of CM057811.1, from coordinate 94,843,187 downwards.
CAGATCCGCATTACTGTTGCTTGTTTACATTCAACAATATCTCCTATTTTTCAGAAGGATGATTTGCAATTCTCCTATGAATTACAATTCTTCACCATCGACTCAGAAATTAATACGGAGATTCTGATATCTTTTACAAGATAAAGTTAAATTGCTTTCTAAAAGTAACATCAAAAATAATGCCATACTTCAAATCAGCTATAATATATAAATTTTTTCTCTCTTCATATAGCTCTTGCAGGTGGTATTACATTTGCAGTAATAAAATCAATCATTAACATTACAGAGTAGATTCTGCCCTGTAATGTTAATAAGTTGTTTTTATTATTGTAAAGGAATGATTTGAATTTTACATACTTCCTTCTGAACGTTGCATTTCTACTTTGGATGTCCAGTAATGCATACATTGTAAGCAATAAATGGTAAAAATAATTTGCAAACAATTATAACGATAATTTTGCAAAATCATTTTAAACAGTTAGAGAAATGTATTCAAAATATTTTGTAACATTTTCTATTAGATAAATTTAAAAATGGTTTTGTTATGCAAATTAGAACTTTCATCCAATATTTTTACACATCATAGAATTAGAATGTTTTATCTGAAGTACATAAATATTAAAATATAAATGGACTCTTACTATCCTTTGAGAAGGTAATGATTTAAATTAAATGAATTAAGTTTATATAATAATTTTGATTTATAAAATCAAACATTTCCTATTTTCCTTTAATGCAAATTATTATTAATAAAACAGAGATAGAATAACTGTATTAAGTAAAGAAATCTGTCAAGAAAACATTCATTTACAACCTCTGTTTAAACTAAAACTTATTATACAATATGCATATTTAAATATGCATATTGTTTTCATAACAGACATCTTCAAACATATGATTTATTCATTAATAAGGGTGCGAACAAAAATAGAAGTTCCTCAATTATTTATTTTGAGTCATTCTCATTCATTAATACCTTCACATAAAAGCGTATTCATATGAAAAGAATTAAACCAATTAATTTTGAAAAGATTTAATATATATGTCTTCCCCATTATGAATAAAAAAGACTAAAATTAATATTATCAGTCATTATTATTATTGAACAAATTCTTTATGATCTAATGAATGGTTTGAAACAAGAAAATGATTTATTTGATTGTCTAACATTTATCAAATTATCTGATTCATATATATATATATATATATATATATATATATATATATATATATATATATATATATATATATATATATATATATATATATATATATATATATATATATATACATAATGAATTTCCATTTTTTGAAGTAAATTTTTATATTTAATTTATTAAAATATTTATTTTATTTATAGTCAGTTTCAGAAATAGTCAAAAAAATGTTGCTCATTATTTAAATATGCATATTGTATAAATACTAAAATATTACATAATGTTTATCTGAACATTGAAAAGTATGCATTTAAAAAGTTTATTTATATTTCGTAGGAGAGTTTTTTTCAGATATGTAAAATCAGAACAATAATAAGGAAATGAGTTTAGTGCTAAAATTAATACGTTTTAAATACTTACAAATATCTATTTTGTTTGATATTTTATTTATACTCAAAGTCGACTCGAGGGAAACGTATTTTAGGAATGGATTTCCCTTCCAAGTGTATTTTTGAATCTCAGAAAACAATAAATTAAGAGAAATGAAGCCAATATTTCTAAGCTTGTTATAGAATCCGTTCCTTTTGCTTTGTATTGCTTATGTGTTTTTTGTCATTTTTTTCTATCTATATTCTGTATTCCTTTGAATTCTTTCATCTTCTCATTCCTATAGTTTCAATATGAGACATTTTGCAAAAGTTGCACAATTTTCTGCTGGATGCTTTTGTGACATTTTACTTTTTTCTCCTTTAAAACGATGATGTAAATATGCTTTTGAAAGCCTTTGTCTTAGTGATTCAGAATTAAATATTATTATTTAATTATATAAAATATAAATAATTTAATATAAATGCCCAAAGTATTTAATTTTTTTTTGTTTACAAGTAAAATATACTTTTTAGTAAATTTTAAAATTATATATCAAATTAAAATGAAATGTTTTAAATGTGATAACACTTTAACTTTATAGTTTTTTCTCTAGATTCAGAAATCAAATGCGAATGTTAATTTCTTCATTTTTCATTCATGTAATTCATTACTGGAAATTGATGGTCACAGTGGCCTGATTAGTTAGAGATTCGTTTTCATTATCGGAAGGTAGTAAGTTCGATTCTCTGCTTAACCAAAAATCCGTCATGCTCACTAAAGGTGGCTGTGCCTTGTTTAAACAATCATGGTTGCAATATCCTCCAAATAAGATTATATCTTTGGGGTATACATTTGAGGAAGGAATATCTGTGTTTCCACTAAATGAATAGAATATTTGTATGATTTCCAGTTAATTTTATGGTTTAATGTTTTTTGAAAATGTATGCACGTGTTTTGAGAATATCAATTTTTGTTAATTATAAATGAAGTTATTTTTCTTCTGCTTTGTCTTAAGAATTAATAAATTGTGTATTTGTGACATAATAATGTTACAAGCATCTGATAATTTGATTGTACTTGTATCTATAAAGAATGTATTTACAGAATTCATTTTAAATTTAAATGCAGGAAATTTAAGAAATTCTTACTATCAAAAATGTGTTCGTAAACATAAAATTTCACCTTCTTTTTAAATTCCTCTAATTAAACTAAAATCTATTACACTTAAAATTGCTAAACAATTATTTCTTTTATTTCACAAATGAGTTAATATTACCATAATGCATCCCATGTTTGTCATTACCGTGGAATAAAAACGCTGTAATTTTAATACTGAATACTGTTTTTAATGCAAATGCCTTAATTTTTATATTATTTTATCTCTAAAACGAATAATATTATTAAGTATATATATATATATATATATACATGTACAAAAAATTGTACATGTATTTTTAAAGTATTTTATTGTTTACTTTTGTAATGAGCACAAGTGTCCCATCACTTTTGTGAGACACTGTATATATATACATATATATATATATATACATATATATATATATATATATATATATATATATATATATATATATATATATATATATATATATATATATATATATATATATAATATATATATACAAATATATATATATATATATAAATATATATATATATTTTATATATATATATATATATATATATACAGTGTCTCACAAAAGTGATGGGACACTTGTGCTCATTACAAAAGTAAACAATAAAATAATTTAAAAATACATGTACAACATTTTGTGGATGTGTTTCATACTTAAATGTAGTAACAATTATTACACAACCTACATTTTGTCAAAATATTTAAATATTAATTAAATAAAAATACAATTGCTTAGAACGAAGCAGAGAAAAGGTCACATAAGTAATGGGACACTTACTTTTCTATCAAATATTTATCCAACAATTTTACTTTTTAAAAGGTTTTAAGATTTTGTTGGAGTTTCTTTTACTTTTAAAACATGATTTAATCTATGTGGGATGCATTTGACAGATTTTTTTGTGATTCCTGGATGGATTTTACCCCATTCTTCTTGAAGCACCTATTTTAATTGTTGTTTTGAAGAAATGGTGTGTTTGCGAATTCTTGATTCCAATTTTTCAAAAATATTCTCTAAGGGTTTTAAGCCTGAAGATTGTGGTGGAGTTTTTATTATTTCAGAACAGTTATGCAGCAGCCAGAGTCTAACATTGAAAGCTGTATGGCTGGGGTCATTGTACTGGTAGAATTGAAAATCGTTCTGAAGGTTTAATTTTCGTGCTGAAGATTTCAAATTTTTCTTTAGAATGTCAATATACTTGTATTTATCCATTTTATTGACAATAAAAACAAGATTACAAACACCAGCGGACGACATATACCCCCATACCATAACTCCTCCTCCACCATGTTTTACTGTTGGCACAAGAACTGTTAACGAAATTCTTCCCTCGTTTTTCCCCACACCAGATTCTACACTGTCAAAACCAAATATTTTAAATTTACTCTCATCAGCAAATATAACTTTATTCCAGTAATCAGAATTTTTTATGTTGGATTTTGCGAAAGCCAGTTTGACTATTCTGTTCTTTTCACTTAAGAAGATTTTTTCCTGGCTACTCTACCGTGATACCCAGCAGATGGATTTACACCTCTATTAGAGTCTCTCAGGACTAAAAATTATACTATATTACACAAATTATTGTAAATCAGCAGCAACTTTAAGAGAACTCATACTTGAATTTTTTTTAATAATTCGAACAACAATTCGCTTTATTCTATTGGGGAGCTTTGATGGCCGACCATGTCTTCATTTATTCTGAATCATATGATTCTTTTTATGTCGTTTAATTATACTGAAAACTGTTGAATGACTCATGTTAACTGTTTCAGCAATTTCTCTAAGAGAATTTCCATTTTCAATATGCAAATGAATAACTAATTTTCGAATTTCTGGCAAAGTTTCTTTTCGTTTATCTTTCATGGCTGCACACAGCTAAAAACACAAAAATTCCAAAACAATCTGGAGAGAAATACTTCAGACGATTTTATAAATTATCGCCATTTGCTTTTGAGTAAAAATAAAATATCCAAAAAATATTTTTATTGTTTATTTCAGACTACTTTTTCTGCACATCTAACGGTGTCCCATCACGTATGTGAGTTATTTTTTGGTCCGTTCTAAGCAACTGTATTTTTATTTAATTAATATTTCCACAAAATGTATGTTATGTAATAATTGTTACTAAATGTAAGTATGGAACACACCCACAAAAAATGTGTACATGTGTTTTTAATTTATTTTATTACAGTTTCCTTTTGTAAAAAGCACAAGTGTCCCATCACTTTTGTGAGACACAGTATATATATATATATATATATATATATATATATATATATATATATATATATATATATATATATATATAGTTCATAAGAAAATTCATTATTTGAGTCATATGTCATTTAAAAAAATTAGTTTACATTTTCTTTTGTAAATAAATAACGAACTTAGAAATGCATTTTATAATATCTTTAAGGTAATTCATTTGAAATTTCAATTATTATTTTTCAGTAGACACTATAGAATGATTTTATAATAATATTTTACTTTAGCAATAAATTCGATGGCAAACAGTGATAAGAATTTAATATATATTAAAGTTAAATAACATAGCTTTATTTCTAAGGCCTTAATTTTTTTCCTTTCATTTTTTGCCGGAAAAAAGTAATTATTACGAAAATAAAAATTAATGTCTCAGTGATTAACCAATTCTCTAAGGAAACAAGGCAAACACAAAACCATAATTAAAGCGAATGAGTTCATTAAGATGATATTGTGTTGCTTTCAGCAATGGTAATTAAAGTATAGTTTATTCAATAATTGAGTATTCCTCATTTTTATTTTATGTGTTAATCATAAAAAATACATAAGCAGGTAAGAAAAATTTATATCTCTGGATGTTGTCTTTTATTTTATTAGATAAATTCATAAAAAAAGTTTACTTATTATATAAATTTTGGATTTATAGCTATTGAACTTTTCACATTTACAAAGTATTCACATAACATATACTATAATGCCTAATTAACATAGTATGTAATCTAATAGTAGATGAAAAAAATTAAATAGATATATTGATTGACACAATCCATTACTTTGAGTAAAACTTGAAAAAATTTTGTTTATATTGTACAGGTTAATGTAAATCCAATAGTTGGGTTTTTTGTTGCGTAATTTAATAATTGATTCCAGTCGTAAGTTGAGACCATTTTGCAGATCGAACATAATGAATTTTTATAAAATTAATATAGTAAAAAACAATTTTAATGTGAGAGAAAAAGTAATTTTAAATAGTTGTGAAATTTAATTAAAATGCTGGCAGAATAGTTAATTAAATAGAATAAATTTTCCTGATAACAAACACTTTCATAAATGTATTTCAAATATCTTAAATCCACAACGAAATAAGTAAATGACATCAATGTTAAAATGATATTCTAATCTAATTGCAGAAATAAGACTTTAGTTCAAAAGTAATAATTGTATAGACTTTAGTACAGAAAAATAAATTGTCCTGAAAACAAACACTTTCATAAATATTCTTCAGTCTTTCATGAATGTTCTTTCACCAAATATCTTAAATCCACAACGAAATAAATAAATGACATCAATGTTAAAATGACTTTCTAGTCTAATTGCTGAAATAAGACCTTAGTACAGAAGTACTATACATTATTATATTTTATGTGTATATAACTGTATCACTATATTACATGATTTCTATTAAAATATTAGAAATTCAAACATAATTCTCATTAATTGATAAAAAAAATACATCAAATTGTATTTAACACATTCATTTAACGAAATGCATATAACATATCCATTTCATGTCCATGAACATAATAATAATTATAGCTAATATGAAAGTTATAGGAACTGATCGTTTTCTTTTCTTTTTCCTCTTTCATATATATTATTTTAAATGTTGGATAATTTACAACATTTTTGTAATAGCAAGAAATATTTTTATGAAAAAAAAAAAAAAAATCAGTGATTTGCTTTAAGAGGTAATATGACATCTGTTGCATTTATCTCTTGACATCTATTGAATTTTTTTTTTCGATAAAATATAAGTGAATTTCTGAACACTTAATTACCATACTTAATAGCACATATTTATAAAGTGACAATATTTTTCTTTTTAGTGTTCATAATTTAAGTACCATTTAACTCTTCTTTTTACAATTTATGTATATTTTTACATATTTCTTTAAGAACCATTTTAGCTATATTAAAAAGGAATTAGCAGAAAATGTTTGGCAAAATCTTTATTTAAATGTACATTAGATTAACTCACTCAACTCAACTGAAATACCTAAATAGGATATGGTCGCAATACCTTTCTTGTGAAATGATGTGTTTTATGGTGGCAGGCTAATTATAAGAAAATTTTTCTTGATTTCTACTTCTAAAGAACGAACATGCGTAAATTCTTTGCGCTGGTTGTGGAACGCTCTCGGGTTGCTACATAATATATATAATAAGTTATGCTTCTTGTAGAGCCATTAATAAATAAATGTGTTAGCCAAACGTTGGAAAATTAAAGATCTCAAATTTTCAAATTATTACACATTTCAATTTACAATTTTTTAAATATTCAAATGATTTGTTAGTAAAATATTCAATGAAAATAAACATGTTAAAAATACCTTAAAAATATTTAAATATGTTGGAAATAAATCATAGTATAAAAAAAATCTTCCATTGAATTTTTTAAATAACTAAGGAGAAAATATCATGTTTTATGTATTTCCTTTCAAAATAAAAGCATGACATAAAAAATAGCATATGATCAAATAAAGAGAAAATATTTTATAATTGGGACACAGTATTTTGAAAAGAGTAAATTCTATTTTACCCTGTTTGGCATTAAAAAATGTAAAATATGTTTAAATATTAAGATAAAAGGAAATAGAATATTTTTATTTGTTCGATCAAAAAAATTATAAAACTGGCTTCAAAATTACTATCAATACAGAAAACAACATTATTTAAAAAACAAATTATACAACTAAAATACAAAGGTTCGAAAATAATCAGTTTGAAATTTAAAAGTATAATTTAAAGAAAGTATTAAAGAAATGTTTTGTTAAAAAGAGTTCAATGCTTATTTTTCCCGATCAATAATGAGTCAATGAACTGAATTTTTTTTTCGTAATTTATTAAATTTATGGTCTTAAGTGAGCTAATCTAAAATGTTTCTTAAAACTCATAAAATATCTGAACTCTTATTTAAAAATACTAAACAAGAAAATCGTGTAATTGGTAAAAATCTAACTATTAAATAAACTTAAATTACATGCATTATTTTAAATAATAAAATATATGATGAAATTAAAATTTTCACTTATTAAAAAAATATTTAATTAAAAAGAAGTTGAATTTACACTCATGTCCATAAATTAAGGATAATTCAGAATCACACAGAAATTGAACTTTAAGATAAAAGTTTTACATGTACAATTATCACACAATCTTGAAGAATAATATGCAAATTCCAAAAGCCACCGAATGGCACCAACAGTACGTCACCATGACGAGAGTGTAAGAGAGGGTTATATAAGGAATGGTTGCAAAAAGAAGTAAAATTGTACACAAGTGTTTTAAAACCCTATCACAGCAATAATCGCATAGTTATGCCACAAAGGAAACATTTGGATGATGTTATACGTGGTAGATTTATCGGCCCTCTGGAATATGAACATAACCAGCTGGAATTATTCCAAGAACTTAAAATAGCTCAGAGTGTCATTCTCCAGGCTTTGGCAACGGTTCCAAGATTATGGTAATATGAGTAGACGTTACAGCACAGGTCATCCCCGAGCTACAACGCCAAACGAAGATCGGCATTTGGCAGATACTGCCCAAAGAAACAGACGGAGCGCAGATTCAGAACTTTTTCATTAGCTCTCTTCAACTACCCATGAGACAGTTGCAAGGCAGACCATGTACAGACGCTTACGGCACATTGGTCTATATGCTCGTAGGACTGTCAGATTGTTTTACTTACCGCAACTCACTGTCTCCTGCAGTTAGCTTAGAATAAAGAGAATGCATTGTAAGCACCGCAACAGAGGTCTTGTGTGATGAATTCCGACGAGTCCAGGTTTAGCTTTCAGTCTGATTCTCACCGGACTTTCATATGGAGAGAGCCAGTTACTCGTAACCAACAAGGGAACGCCACTGAACGACACCATTACGGTGGTGCAGGATTGCTCATCTTGAGAGGAATTACTCTAGGTTATAGAGCTAACAAGCATGTTCAGAATGCAACCATGACAGGCCACATCTACCGGGATGTCTTTCTGGAAAAACATGTATGTTAGTTTCAGACGCCATGAGTGCAGAATTTCTGTTTATGGATGACAAATCCCGTCCTCACCATGCAGAAATTGTAGGTGGATGGCTTCAATCATAGGATATCACATATTCACTGGCCAGCATACTCACTAGACTGGAATCAAATAGAGCCTGTGTGGAACATGCTTGGCCCGTCCCAGATGTCTATTGGAACTTCGGTTAACATTGCTTGATGAGTGGTGTAATATTCCAAAAGATTGAATCAATAATTTGATACTCAGTATACTTAGGCGTTTTACGGCCTGAATTGTATCGTCTGGGGGCAAACTATGTATTAACCACTATTTTTAAAAAAGTATGTTTTTGTAAAAAAGTTATTTTTTGAAATTTGCTCCAGGGAGTAAAAATTGCAATTTTTACTAATGATGTCAAACATATAGCATCTTTTTGCTCGTTACCTTTTGTTTTATAAATAGATTTTACAAACATATCCCGTTTGTTTTGTTTCTGTCTCTTTCTTTGCCTGAATGCATTGTTTTTAATATATGGGCATTGGTGTATTTGAAATAACCTGATAGCTACCGCAAATGCAACACCTTAAAAGAAGCATGCAAATAACATGAAATTTCCAACCTGTGTTAGCCTACGCTAATGTATGTTACAAATGATTAAGAAACGCATCACGTGCGCCATTAGTGTAACTTCAAAAAGCTGTTTAAGCCTTGGATATTTCGTCAATTTACAATTCAGCAATTATGTTTTTTTCATCTTATTTTATTTTTTGAAAAACGATAAATAATGCCTCGTGAAAAACATCGATCATTTTTTGATCAAATATCCGTGTTCGACAAAGGAAGGATAGTGGCCTACCGAGGCTGTGGGTTACCTTTCAGGGAAATCGGGTTTCTTGTTGGACGAAAAGAAACAACTGTAGTGCGGATATGGGATAGTTGAATGTAGGATGGTAAGAAGGACCGACGTGTTCGATCACATCCACATCAGTGTACCATTTGACATGATGACAGGCAAATGTGCACATGATTTTGAGGGATGACTCAGCCACATCACGAACCATAGCACAACACATAAAGTATAAAATGCATCATTTAGTGCCTGCACGTACCATTCGAAGATATTTATTGCTGAATGGTCTATTCCGAAGGCATCCATTGCTTCGTATACCCTTAGCAGAACCACAGACGTCTCCACCGCCAATGGTGCTTTGGAAAAAGAATGTGAGAGGCACAAATGAAATTGTCTTTACTGACGAGTCACGCTTCTGCCCGCAACATAAACAGAGACATACGCGACGGAACATATGGTCTGTAACTTAGATTATCAGGTATAGCTCCACCCTGTAATTCCGTCAGCATCACCACGATGGTTGCTTTAGAGTCTGGACACACCGTGGAGAGAAGATGCTGAACAGCTGTGTTACGCACAACCACACTGGCTTTGCAGAGGGTATTATGGTATGGGGAGGTATTGAATATCACTCTCGCACTTCACTAGTATGCATTGCCGGTACTTTAAATAACCAGGGACACATCTTTGAGGCGTTAGAGACAGTTGTCCTTCCTTAATCTCAGGACTTACCCACAGCCATATTTCAACAGGATAATTTGCGAGCACGCGTGGCACGCATTTTCCAAAGGTTCTTCGCCAGCCGCTAAATTCATTTGCTTAGCCGGCTCACTCTCCGGATCTTTCGCCGATAGAAAACATGTGTTCCATAGTTTTACAACTACTGACCCAGATTACATCTCCAGATGCCACACCGGATAAAGTGTAGCAAAATGTGGAAGCTGTTTGATCTCTTGTACTCTAAGAATACGTGCAAAATCTCATTGAATCAATGCCGAGTTGTGTAGTAGCTGTGTCCTCCAAAAATGGCGGCTATTCTGGCAAATGATATTTGGCAAGAACCGCACTTCACTGACGTCTCTAAATTTAATCATTTGATACTTGGCCAATATGTTATTTACAAAATAAATTTTTTTGTGATATCTCTTGTATTTCTTAGTTTGCAATTTGGTTGGCCCACAGTGTATTTATGTAAATTCATATAAATAGAAATTTATTTTAATTACATTATTTTTATTAAGAATTATGGTTATCGAAAATAATTTTTACGAAATTTGGTAATTACATTGACTATATGTGGCAATTGAGTACTGTATTCCTATTTCGATTTTCCAAGTTCGATTCTCATCCTCATCTTTCTTCTCAATATGATTGAAAATCCTGATTGAAGAATGAATAGGAAAGAAATATATAACTTTTAAATTGCTACGTCTTCTCAAGTATTTCTAATTTGATTAGAACACAAGTATTCTAGCATTGATCCAACCGGCAAAAATCAATGTCATGCTTTCTCATGCAACAACACACATTTACACAAACAAATTACACGCATGCACCGTTTACCCTGCAATTTGTTACACTGAGTATTTCCCTTTATTATTCATAATTTGACAGGTTTTTTTTCTCAAAACTCAACTATCAACTCACTATTTCAAAAATTCTCAAATTTTCAAATTTCTCTAACTCTTTACCTCAGAAAATTATTCACACTCACTTCATTTAATTGATTTATATAAAAATATAACTGTCCTGTCTGTCACTCACATTTTTTGGATATTCATAGCCTTGCAAAATAATACTTCCTTTATTGCAGCTAACATAGCAATTTATAAAAATTACAGCTTAAACACACTTTAATGTAACGAGATTATTTTGAAGAGAATTTAATTGAAAAATTAAATATTTACTATTCTCTTATAATCTGGAATCGTAATTTGCAAATTATTCCCTATACTGACTTATCAGTAAAATACGATTTTGCCTGTAGTAGATATATTCCACTGTTTAATTAGATTTACAAAACAACTTTGCTTTATCGATTTTAGAAACATAAAGTGTTGAAATTAATACCCTAAACAAAATCTAGTATGATGTAATAAAATATCTAGCAAGATGTAATAGGTAATATTTTAAACTTAAATATTTTGGCTCATCATACATTTAACCTTGGTAAGTTATGTGTGTGCTATGGAATGAAATCATTCACCTAAAAATAAACAATCTTTTTGCCACACTTTTGTTAAGATTTGTAGATGCCTTCACGTAAACACCATTACTTCAAAGTTCGAATGATAAGTTATCAAAATTAGAATTTTAACAAAATTTAATAAATCTAGTATAGTCAATTTTGAATAGTTAAATATTCATTTCAATGAACTTTTAGACTTAAATCATTTCTTATGAGCAATGCAATAAACAAGCTTATTAAAAAAATTGTAAATTTAGTCTCTTATATAGTTTTTCTTTTGTAATACTGTGTTTATAAATCAAACATTAGTAATCTCTAATGACCATTAATAACGTGCTATTGATATCTGTGGTTTAAGGGGACTCATTCCCCAAAATAACCTAGAAACGAGCACCATTTAGAACAGTTGTTTGAGAGCCGTCCTTCTTAAAAAATCTAAAAGAACTGATTACTGAATTTAAACTCATAAGCCACGCCAAACACTTGCTTACGAATAAAAAAATAGTTCATAACTCAATGGGGATGAATTTTAAGTAGGGAATAAGTCGGAGACCACTTTATCGCAATAGGGATAACGGACACATTATACCCCCGAATCCTAATTTCCTTCCGCATGTTCCGACGCAGATTTTCTCCACGTATGAGGTCACACTGTCTCCTCTCGACTGCCCTCTGTAGCCTCAGGGTATTCCTTTCAGGAACTGTATGTCTGTAAATCTCAGGGGTGAGGAAAAAGTAGGGCTGGCTCATAAATGCTTCTCAAATTGGACACCGGAAATGTCCGCTATGGGCTTAGTCAAGCAATGAGAGAGGGAAAACTCTGCTCGGAGATATTGAGAAGAAACATTTTTCAACTTACTTTTAGAGTTCAGCAGAAGAGCTATACAGATGCATAAAAAAATTGAACAATTTTGTTATTATTATTTTTTATTAAATGATCAAAACTTAATATTAATGCTCAAATTAAATTAAAAATATATTTATTTTATTTTTCTTGATATAATTTCGATTTGCTTTGACTTTATGATGTGTGATTCTTTTTTAATGGTCTCTAATAGAAAGAAAAACAGTTGAGAGAAGCGCAACTGTTTTTCTTAAAGTATTTCACTTTTATGAATATTTTCAAATAAAAAAAATGTGAAATTTCTTATCTTTTGAAAAAAGAAAAAAAGAATTTAGTTCATTTTTTAACTCTGCAATAATTTTTCTTCTTTTATAAATTATTTCGATACAAAATTTACGGAAAATTCCGTACATTTGGTTTACAGTTCTATCAACGATTTTTGTAGCAATAGAAAGTATACCTTTCTCTTTGGATTGATCAGGCTTCCTGACGTTGTTTCTTGATATAGTTTTAAGCAAACTTTAAAAGCAATATAACCTAGTACATAATACGCACTTTTTTTAATTCAAATATGGCGATATCATCCTTCGTATCTAAAGAAGGGAACTCACCTCAAGAAACATGGGGAGCCTTTAATTTAAGAATTAGATAATTTTCATTTTGAGAATAAGCAAATGTATAATTTTTCGTTCTTTTTTGAATTAAGTAGAGTTTAGCCTCACAACAAATTAAAATAGAATGTGTTTCTCAATAAAATCATATAAACATTAAAAAGTATTTTGAATATTTCATTATTTGAAATGTCGTAAAATAGTTTAGGTTCTTTCATCTAAATTCAATGTAGATACCATTTTCAAATTTCTTAAATTTCCTTCATCTGTAACAAAATTATAGAAATCCAAGTATCCAACATCAAAGTTCCGAGCTTGCAATCAAATTTATAAAATCAACTTTAAGTGTTTTTTATATTAATTTTTAGCGTATTTATTCTCATTTTATAATTATCCAACCACCATAAAACTTTGACGATTATGATCGTATAATGTTCATTTTAAAAGTATCAAGCGACAATTTAGCTATACATTTTTCGTATCTTTAGATATATAAGTGAATAAATTATTCTTCTTCATCACCTTCAAATTTATATTTTCCTATTAAAGTATTTTTGAACATATCATTGTTTTTAATTTTTGTGCTTCATTTGAAAGTGTTTTTTCATTTGATTTTAATTTCTTAATCGTTTTCGCAATTGACATAAAAATTATTTTAGAGGATTTCAAACCATTTTTAGCACATAATTATCTACATTTTAAAATTTTTCAGTCTTACTATTTATCAAAATATATTAAAACTGGAAATTTGAAAATGCAGTTTTTAAGATTGTTCTATCATATATATATATATATATATATATATATATATATATATATATATATATATATATATATATATATATATATATATATATATATATATATATATATATATATATATATGTGTGTGTGTGTGTGTGTGTGTGTGTGTGTGTGTGTGTGTGTGTGTGTGTGTATGTATATATATAGATGAAAAGGCAAACTGAATGAAAAAATAATGATTCCTAAAGGCTTTATACTACTATTCTGAGGTCAAGGTGGGAAAGTGTATGCGTGATGAGCGACGGCCAAGATCACGGAGCCCGTCCTTCCTCCCAAAACGTTTTGTTGGAAGTGAAAACGGGAATAGTTTGCTAAGCCTGTTATTTTAGAATTACCATTCAGAGTTAGATAGTTAAATTATTTGAAATAAAAATTTTGAATTTAATATTAATATTTTTTTAAGTTCATTTTTTCAATGTATTATAAGTCAAAAATCTGAAATATTTGAAAAAGGAATAAAATCTGAAATATTATCTGCTTATCGTTTTATTTTAAATCCGAAATTTATATATACTTAAAAAACAATTTTCAATTTTATTAATTTAATCAATTGTGTCCATTATATTTCACTTATATTAATATGAGAAATATAAAGAAAGTAATTCTGCAAAATAATTTTACTATTTCTTTCGCTGCATTTTTGACTGAAATTTTTTCTTTACTTTCCTTCTAATTCACATTCTGTAAGTTGACAAATTAAATACACATATTAAACTATCCTTCATACAAAACCTGTATTCATTTAAGAATTTGGAATTATTTTATTCATAATATAAGACCAGAATATAATATATAATAATTCTATAAGTGTTTTTTTTATCTCTTCACTTGAAATCTGTAGTTTATATACCCTTAAAAAATAATTTGTGTGAATCCTTAACTAAGAAGTTAATCTATTATATCCTTTATATTTCATTAGTTTTAGTAACAGAAATATACAGAAGGTAATGTTACAAAATAATTTCACTACTTCTTTAAATGTATTTTTGAGTGAAATTTTTTCTTCGCTTCCACTCCAGTTCATAATATGTAAGTGTATGAATCAACTACCCATATTCCTCTATATATCTTTGGTACAAAACATGAATCATAAAAATTATTATAATATTATGATAAAAATAAACTAAGCGAAATTGAAAAATAAGAATAAGAAAATTTCATTGGACATCTAAATTTATATTTTAAAATAAATACCTTACTTTGCGTAAAGAATTATAAAATAAACAAATTAACAAAAAAAATTCTCAAAAATTTCACTCAGCTACTTTTTTTGAATTGTAATTTAAAAATATTTTCTAAAGTAACGTTTGGTCTCTTTAAAAATCATAAACATAGTAGAATCAAAACTATGCATCAAGGTTTGATGTAAAAAAAAAAAAAGGAGTTTCTTTTTTTATCTTAATGATGCACTTATTATTACAGAAACATATTAATAGTTCAGATATTTAACTAAATTTATTTTCTTATATACATATATCATTTCTTGCCTTGTGTACATTTTAAGTTAAAAAAGTAATTATATGCTATACAGTAAATTCAAAATAATTTTTCTTATTGTCTTAAAAGAAACTATAAATTATTTATATTGTTATTTGAAGTTTGTTAATTCTAAGTGCAACATTTCAAAACTATGAAATGAACTTTTTAAAATTAAAATTAAAATATTTGTGAAATATTTATAATGTATAATTCTAAATGATAGCTATATATTTCTTCTTAACCATTAAAAATGCATGTTTAAATATCTTGTAAATGTAAAATTCTCAAGTTGGCATATAATATATCATAAGACTCAAAATTTTCTGCCTTTGTAAATTTTTAAATGTAAACATCCTTCTAGTGTATTAAACAATTTTTCAATCCAAGACTCACAATTTAATATATATATATATTAAACACTACAATGTGCAAGTAATAAAATAAATTAGAGATAGCTAATCATTGAAATATTAATCAAAACATACGCAACTTTTATAGTAGCTTCTGCACAAATAAAAGGTAAAACTGTTAATGATTGTTAACAATGTTTTATTTAGAGAGTACGTTTATAATACTGCTTTAAACAATAAACTTAAATATTTCAATTTTTTTGCATAAAAATACTATCAGCAAAAATATTTTTACTAACATTTTATTTAATTATCAAATGTAAGCATATTTTATACAAACTTTCAAAAAAATTTTTAAAAGAAGCATTTCCTTTCACTCATTGACTCTTGATTAGAAAACCATATTACAAATAAAATATTGCTTTTCAGATTAATTTTGTCATATAGTTCAGTACTACATTGGATATTTTATAACGTAAATGATACAGTTTTTAGCTTTTAAAACATTATAAGTATCATCAATGACAGATTTCAATCCAAATAGATTTTGCATTAAACAGCTTATGATTAAAAACATTAAGTTTTAAGAATACTCATACATACCCGCAAGAAATTGATCACTAAAAACAATATACTGAATTTTATAAAATCAAGATAATATATTAGATGCAGTATATATACACTACTGGCCATTAAAATTGCTACACCAGGAAGAAATGCAGATAACAAAATGATATTTATTGGACTAATATATTATACTAGAAATAGCAAGTGATTATATTTTCAAAAAAATTGGCTGGGTAGATCCTGAGAAATCAGTACCCAGAACAACCACCTCTGGCAGTAATAACAACAGTTATACGCCTGGGCATTGAGTCAAACAGAGATTGGATTGCATGTACAGATACAGATGCCCATGCAGCTTCAACACGATGCCACAGTTCATCAACCGTAGTGACTGGCGTTTGGTGACGAGCCAGTCGCTCAGCAACCGTTGACCAGACGTTTTCTGTTGGTGAAAGATCTGGAGAACGTGCTGGCCAGGGAAACACCCGAACATGTTCCGTATCAAGAAATGTTCGTACAATACCGGCAACATGCGGTCTGGCATTATCCTGCTGAAACGTAGTTTCGCAGGGCTCGAATAAAGGGTAGAGTCACGGGTCGTAACACACCAGAAATGTAACGTGTACTGCACAAAGCACCGTTAATACGAACAAGATGTGACCGAGACGTGTATTCAATGGCACCCCATATCATCCCGCCAGGTGATGGGCCAGTATGACGATGACGAATGCACGCTCCCAGTGTGCGTTCACCACGATGCCGCCAAACACCGATGCGACCATCATGATGCTGTACACAGAACCTGGATTCATCTGAAAAGATGACGTCTCGCCTTTCGTGCGCCCAGGTTCGTCGTTGATCATACCATTGAAGGCGCTCTTGTCTATGGCGCAGCGTCAAGGAAAGCCGCAGCCATGGTCTCTGAGCTGAGAGTCTATGCTGCTGCAAACGTCGTCGAACTGTTCGTGCAGACACTTGTTGTCTTCCCAACGAACCCGTTTCTTGACTCACGGCTCGTGACGCGGTTGCATGATCCATTACGGCCATGCGGATAATATGCCTGTCTTCTCGGCTGCTAGTGATAGGTGGCCGTTGAGATCCCGCATGGCGTTTCATATTACCGTCCTGAACCCATTGATTCCATATTCTGCTAACAGTCATTGGATCTCGACCGACGCGAGCAGCAATACTGCGATAAGAAAAACCGCAATCCCGGTACACTACAATTCGACCTTTATCAAAGAAACGTACTGGTGCGCATTTCTCCTTCTTACACGAGGCATCACAACAACTTTTCACCAGGCAACAATGTACAAATGCAATTTGTGTATGAGGAAACGGCTGCACAATTTCCTCATTTAAACACAATGTAGGAGTCGCTACTGGCGCCTGCTTTGTCTGAATGCGCAGAAAAGCTAATCATTTGCATATCACAGCACCTTCTTCCTTTCTTATAAATTTCACGTCTGTAGCATGTCGCCTTCTTGGTTTAGCAATTTTAATGGCCAGTATTGTATAATAATTCTAGGGTTGATTGGCCAAATCTTGTTTCCTGGTGGTTTTTAATTCTAAATAAACAAAATTAACCTTATTTCTGGATCATTATGCAAATTTACTGAGGACCCTAGGACTACGTGAATGTAACTTTGTATTCACAATGGTACTGGTATAAATATTTTTATATCAGTACCATTGTGAATATTTTACTGTTATACTATTTTGGCGTATTCTTTCATTAGTATAAATTTACTTTTATTTCCAATGCTTGTAATGCCGAGAAAAGGTGAAAAATTCCCAGTGGTTGAACATTAGTAAAACTGTAATTTATAAATAATCTAACAAAATATAATGAATATCGATTACCAAATTACTGTATTATATTTTGATTATACAACAAATCGAAGAATAATTTGTTCAAGTTTATATCTTAACATTTTAGTTCTAATTTACTTTGAGAAATGAATACTTAGAAAATAATTAAAATTCATTTTTAAAAATAGACACTAATTAAAACTTGTAGATGAATACTTGTAAATGAAAACTTACAAGTATTCATTACACATGATTCAGATATATTTAATATAATTTTCTGCTGGCATTCTCAAGAAAACACATACATTTTTCAATGCAATAAACAATTTGCTTAGTTAGACACATTTGCATTAAAAAAATCTGGAATCACTATGAAAAGATACAAGTTTTGAGGATTTTATAAAATTATAAAAATATTTAGTTTATTGTTGTGCAATATTTTAACAAGAAGATATTTATATAAACTGGCTAAATGGAAATTGAACTGTTTTATGGATAACTTTCAAACTAACACAAAATTAAAATTATATTAATGAAAAATTTGAAATAATATGTAAGCATTTTTATAACTTTAGAAAATTTAATCATTGACATATTATACGAATCCAATCATCTTTATTTAAAAAAGAAATTTGTGTAACCATGCTATAATATTTGAGTTACTCGAGCAAAATTTTATTAACATTAAATAAACAAGTGAATTACTGAGTTTATGATGGAAACAAAACTGTCCACACACATATTAAAACCATTCAGTATCAATATAGTAAAAAAAATTTAAAAAAAAATAAATATAGTTTATAAGCATTTAATTGTGATTAATCAGTATAAAATGGATAAAAAGCTCTCTGAAAAATCTATTTTAAACCCAATAATTTTAGTAACTTATCTTGAATCCTTTATTGCCAATGATTACCCGTGCACCAAAATCAATTGGTAAGAATTTTGTCCCCTTTAAAAAGCCATTAATTATTTCATATTGATTTTCAATGTTGAATATCAAAGATTTTTGCGTAAAAATCTTTTCAACAAATAAGAAAATATTGAAAAATAAATTAAAACCAAATAATTTGTAAGTAGAAAAATAATTTGAACAAATAAATCATCTCTAGCAAAAAACAAAAATATCAGAGTAGAATGTCGCTGTACATTAATCCCATTTCGAATTAAATAATTAGGAAAGAACAGCAAATTAATCATATTTTGTGCTTGGATGCTATTCTCAAAGTACTGAAGATTTAGCTGAATAGGTATGATGAATGGTTTTAATTCTTGCCTTTCTTTCCGAAGTTAATCAGAAGGTATATTAATTCAATGTAAAATTAATTATGCTCCTTTCTTTTATTCATGTAAAATCTTTTACGTAAAGGTATTAATTAATATAAATGACCCACAATATGCAAGAAAAAGATTTCTTGGGGATTTCTTCTATAAATTATGTAGCTGCTTGGATTAACTATAAATAAAAAATAATAAATAATAGTACATGAATAATTTATTTCACTTAATAAATATTTTATATTTGTCATAAATCTATCGAAAACTAGAAATTAAATATGACATAATCTATGAATTATGATGCAAATAAAGCAAATTATAGATATTAAGCAATTCAATTACAAAAACGCTTAGCATAATTTCTATTAAATATCACATATATAAATTTTTATTATTGTTCATGCTTCTATGTAATTAATTATAACTATTACAGCACATCATACATTTAAACTATTATACCATATCACTGGTAATATCTAGAATAAAATCTAAAGTATTTAAAAGATATCGGTTTATACCATAATAAATATCAGATTATGAACAAACTTTTTCTTAAATTCATTTTTTCAAAAAATGGTTTTCTAAATTCAGAATTTTTATGTTAAATGAAATATTGATTTTAATTTTTATAGAAAAAATAGACACTAATTTTAATTAGCTTTATTGTATTCATAAGAAATAATTTGGACTATACATAACTTTATAATTTTATATTATGCAATTTTTCACTATTATATATGAATGATTTAGTTTTACCTCATTTTACAAAATAAAAAGAAAATGAAATGCATAAAAAACTTCATATATCACCAATAAAAAGATGAACTACTTCATAAAATTAAGCTGATGAAAAGAACTTGGCCTTAAGGTAGGTCAACAATAAAACTGTCCTGAGAATTATTTCCGTTAAAATGATGACAATTCATTAAAATAAAGAAAACAATTTTGAATAATCTTATGCAATGTTTTTAATGCAAAAAGTGACACTCATAAATTATTTCATTGATTTTCCGTTGAACTGAAGTATACTTTGATTATTATTTGTAGAATGTTATAATAGAGTTACGGATAAGGAGATACGTTGACAAGGAAGGCTATTGATGAATATATGAAGAGTATCTTTCCCATTACTTTTTTAAAAAATAAAGTAATACATTTTTAATTAGTCTAAAAGATTTTTGAAGCAAGAAATGCTGTGTTATATTATAAAAAAATAGTGATTTTGTTATTCTAAAATTTTAATTGCTATTGAAACTTTTGTTAACAGTTCCAATATATAGTGTACACAGCAAACTCTGCATTGGAAATGATAGATACACATACATATATATGACTGTAATTGTAATTAAAAGCTTAAAAATGGTTAAAAATGAAACATTTATGATTTATTCTGCATTAGTCCACATGAAACATAATCGCATAATTATAGTAAAGTTGTTTAAAGATGTTTATTACCTGTAACTTAAAAATTTAACTGTGAAGTTAAATTTTTAATACGTCATAGTGATAGTGATCTTAGCAAAATTTGTTGACTTTCAGCTTAGATTCGAAAGGTTTCTAAAATGTATTCGCATAGAAAAACGTGTCAGTAAAAGAAAAATGCAATTATTTTAAAGATAATGTGGGAAATATTTACGATTCTTAAAATAAGAGTCACGCAGAGAAATAATGCAAAATATTAAGAAAAATAAAAACTGTTACTAAAATGGCATAAGTGAGTAATTATACTCTACTGTGGTATTCTTTGTTGCACGTCACAATCAAGATGCTATATAGATTTTCAAAAAAAATGTTTTTACAAATTATTAAAAAAATAATATTCTTTTGAAAATTAGAAAGTAAATAATTGAAATTTTTATTTTTATTTAGATAAAATTATATGGGGTTTATTCAATTTTGATTTGCATGTTTCCTTAAACCTGAAGTAGGTATTTTTCCATAAAAGAAAACTCTTCTCAAAACAACAGTTTATTAAGTGCTTAGTATACTCATCATTTGTTGTTTGCTTGATTTATCATATTACTGCCGCATCTTAATGACGAAATTTTATTTGACCAAAAATCTACAGCTTTTATAAAACATTGTTCTATAAATATTTAAGATGAGGCCCAGATAATCGAAGTAGCGATTGATGAAATACCAAAGAGTTGTTTTAAAATCGATTAAATGAATTTTTTCACTGATAAAATAAAACACTTTGTATTTATTTATGTTTTAATAACTTTTAATTTGCTTTCATTACATTTTACAAATTTATCCTTCATTTCACGTACATCAAATGTTTTTCTTTCTTTCTATTTTTCGATATTTTTAATGATAAAAATATTTTCCCATCCATACATAAGGAGGCAGGAATCTTAAGATATTTATAGTGTATTGTTGATGACGCAATACATTAAAAATACATTTAATTTGTAATGCAGATGTTAATATACTCCTAAGAAAACTGATGAATATAAGAGTTACAATTTTTATTCACTAAAATACATTGAAAATATGTGTCATTAATAAAACATATAAATAATTTATAATATTTTTAAACTAATATATATATATATGTGTGTGTATGTGTGTGTGCGTATGTATATATTAAATATTCTGATTTAATGGAAATTTTTCCTTCTATTTGAATAAATTAAATTCTATGTGGATTCTATATTGCGGTCTTTTAGTTGCGAGAAACATATCACTTACATAATTTCTTGAAAGTTTCCTTTAACTTTTATTTAGTTTGTCGTGCATTTTAACAAATTTATGTTTGCATATCTCTACAACATTAATGTTTCGATAAAATTTTATAAAATATTAAGCAACTGGATAACAATACTGATGAATTCCATTTCAGAATAATAAAAAAAAGATTATATTTCAAAAAGTATTTAACATGTAAGATGCATTTTAATTTTCTCACTAGAATATGAAAGCATTTTCTGCTTAATGGAACTTAGAAAACGTCATATGGAATTTCAAATAATATGTATTTCAAAAGAATGTAAATGTCTGCAAACTCATTAAATATAATTATATGTATTATGATAAAATTTATGTAAATTACATTTTGTTTAAATCATGTTTTTTTCCAACTTTTTAAATAGAAATGAGGTCATTATATACTATTTGTATTAAACACCTACATATTTTATATTTGTTTTAATTTTGAAAGTACAATAAGTTATTTACATAATTTTCAATATTTAACTTAATGTTTAGAAGTGTATTTATCCTGATAAACATTGCTTGAAATGACTATTTAAGTGTGTATGTGTTTACGGGACTATAATTTTTTCCTTACATTTGACTGTAATGTAAAAATAATGTATATCGTTTTAATGAAAATATTCTCAAAATTCAAAACGTTTATCTTTCTATAATTACTTGTTATAAAATGCAACAAAGGACACTTTTCTAATTCAATACATGCAAAAACGTAAATTGCATATAAAGAAATTTAATAATTTACAAATTAATTTATGAAAATATTGTTAAAGAAATAATATAAATATTGAAACTAAGAATAGAAAGAAAATTGAAAAATATTAAATACCCTTCCTTCTTCATGAAGTACTTTCTAACCATGCGGAATTATGGTATTTTCTCTAAAATCAGCATCGAATCTTCACCCTATTATTGATCTACTAGAAATAAAATATATATTTTATGCAGAAATTTAAATACCATGGACGCATATGTGGTAAACCGTTTTTCTAGTTTTAAATAAAAATAACTTGTAATATTTAAAATTTGTTGTTATACATTAGTGATATTGGTTATAATTTTTTCCTATAACTGATTTTTACAATATCAAATCCAATCGAATTTCAAAAGTAAGTTCTAAAAGGTTTTCAGAATTTTTTTCTTCTTTGGATTATTTTGGGTAATATGAATATTAAAAATTTCCACCTGAAAAATTACCGATTGTTATGTAGGAAAAATAAAATTTTTTAAGCATTCTATGACAAATTATTCTTAATGTGTTATTAACTATTGTGGTATTTTGAGAGGAAAATCATCAATTTTTCAATTTGAGAAACAAATTTTTCTTCGAAGAAGTAGAAAACTGAAATCTGGCTTAAAGCTATAAAAAATTTCTATTTGAAATTCACAGCTATTCGCTTATTTTATGTTGAAGGTGTTTAGTATCTTCAAGGAAGCTTTTTTTCACAAAGAGTTTTTTGAATTTCGAAGGAGAATTTAAATATTTGATCAATCTCATGTTCGTCTCTGACGAAAAGTCATGAAAAAATACAAATATCAGTGTCTAAAGTAAAGAAAGAAAATTCTTGAGCACAAGTCTTCATATGTTATGAATAACAGTGGTAGACTTTCTATTTCTGTCTTCCGTAATGGGAAAAAGAAAGAGGTTGCTCAGATATTAATTAAAACTTAATACAGTATTATTCTTGTTAAATATGAAAAACATGTAAATCCTACTTTTATAACTGCATATTAAATAAAAACTTGAAAATATCGATGATTTTAATTTTTTATTTTCTAGAAACTTCATTTTCAAAGGTCTTTAAAATGAACTTTAAATACTGTCAAAAAGAAGTGCTATTTGGATACAACATTATCAAATAAAATGGAATCGCAGGAAGGCAATGAATATTAACCCTCCAATAAATGCAAAAGCAGAAAAATAAAGGAATATTGTACCTAAAACGCAAATGTTTCATATATTTGGTTTCATATATGAAAATTTCAAACATGTTCTTTTTATTATATAGTTTATATTAACTGTGTTATATTAATAGGAGTGCAATAAGATAATATATGATATTAAAGTTATAAATTAGTGAAGAATATTTGCTAAATGCCCGATATATCATTCTGTAATATACATAATATGCAGGGTGGCTATAGATTTTTAGAGATATTGCTGATAAATAATTAAATATGTAAATAAATAATGATTAAATAGTCTCAAAAAGCTGCATCGTTGTTTTCAAAAGACTTTCACGCGTATACCGTTTGCTTCATTGATAATGTTAAGACAGCACTCAAAATCTGTCAAGATATGAGCAAGCATGTTGGCATGTGCAGCACTGATGAAATCATCGCCTTTAAATTATTACCTTTTATTATTTCCTTATTATGAACGAAATTACAAAAGATAAAACCCACTTGCATTATATGGTGTAATCTCTGTGCTCAAGGAATCGGGTCCCTGTCGCAGACCATCTTTTTGGAATAGTGTATTTTCAAAATCTATGAACAATTGTATCTTAGTTGGTGTCGTTTTTCTTAACTTATAATTTATTAAAATAATAAATAGAATAAAGCATTGAAGGAACACGTTTAAAAGTAAATCTGCATTATTATAGTAGAGAAAAATAAATTAGATAAAATATAAAATTAATAGCTCATATAGGTGATATTTACAAACGAAAGAAACTATAAAACTTTAAGCAAAAGTAGAAGATATTTATAAAATTTGACAATCTAAATTCGAAAAGATTTTCTTATCACAGCGTTTACTATAAAGGAAAAATGTTAAGTAATTATTCCTTGTATGAATGCCATAAGTCTGATAATATCTTTATTATTTTATGAATTCTTTAACATTAAAATGTGTCTCTTATTTTGTAGATATCCTGTTTATCATTGCAATATTTGGTATTCTGCTATTGAGATGTATTTGAAGAATCAGATATATTGTTTTAGAAAAACTTACTTTCAGTAAATTAACAACTATTTTTAATGTAAGAAATGATAAAACACAGAACAACAAAAAATAATCATTTTATAATAATATTAGTTTTTAACGAAATATTCCCTCATTTTTTTTTAATAAAGTTAGGAAAGAAACTTGAAAGCAATACTTTTCGTGTGGATAATAATCTCCACCCAAATCTATGACCAACGTATGGTAGTTTTACTGTAGTTTTTTGCTGTATTTTTACCAACATTATAGCAGTTTTTTAAAACTTAGACTTAGAAAATTGACCTTGAGTACAAGAAAGGTTTACTTTAACGGGCTTTCCTTCGTGGAATCAAAAATAGCATTTGGAAGATATAACTGATGGTAAGAAAAAAAAGCTAGAATATTAAAGAAGCGATATGTGTCGATCTATATGGTGGGTGAGAAAAAATCCATTTGGAGTACCTACTTCCACTGGTGAATGCGTGACACTTTTCACATTATCTTCTTGAGCCAAACTCATTTCGTTGGTATTGGATAGCAGAGCCAATATGGAATAACATCTCGCTGTACGCAAGTATCAATGGTTTTATCGTTTTCTAGATATATTTTGAATTAAATTATCAAGACAATCCCACTTGATATAAACCATGATCTTTTTGTCAGGCAAATGAAATTTCCTGAAGTAACTTCCTAATAACTTCCTAAAACTTCCTAATAACTGATTCAACAGATATAGGTCAATCTTTTTTTATTTATGTTATTGAAGTAAATCCCTTTTTCATCCCAAGTGATGATCCGATTCATAATGTTGTCCATGCAATGATATTCAAACAAATAAGCGCCTAGATGAATATGACTGTTCTTATCTGCTTGAGACCGCTCATGTGGCACCCAATGATTTAATGTGTACGTCAGATTTTTGCAATGCTTAGTATCACTAATAGTCTTAGCACTAATGTCTACCTTTTTAACTAACTTTCGAGTGCTCAAATATACTGATTTCCTTCTACAAATCCTTCCTGGTGGAGCTTTTAAATATTATTATGTTGGCCATTAACCACTGTTTTTTGAATTTCATAGGCTCAGATTTTGAACTTTCGGTACCACTCCCCTTTCACAAAGACATATGGTACAAAAGTAGCACCATTTGTACATCGGATTTTGAGACATTCTATAACTGACATTTTGAAACAGAATAGAAGGAAATGATAGTTCCAATCTGAAATATTAATAATTCCATTTCAGAACCCTGCATGTAATGATAATGATAGGCTTATTCAGATTTCGCAATAAACTGCTCTAAAGCAAATACCTTTCTTTCAAATGCCAAAAACGTCAGACAAAATATAAAACAGATTGCACAGACGATGCTAGCGGTGGAGGAAAACTTTCGTTGCAAACTTATATTTTGCTCTTCATTTTTATCATGCACAGTATTTTTATGAATAAGATCCATTAAAGTAGTCCCTGGAAAAAAATAAAGAATGAAAGCTGCAATTATTCAAAAGCTGTTAAACTTATTCTTGGTACAATACTTAAGACTTCCTTCATAATTATTAAATAAAAAATTTCTGATGTGTTTAGCTTGAAATTAATACTTCAAAGGCGATAAAAAATTAACTAATGTTTAATTAATTTAAAACTGCAAGATTGTATTTCTTGCTATGTACAACATTAATAATAGAAAAAGTTGAAAAGTCTATATTCATATTTTATATAAAATGAATAAGAAAACATAAGTTTTAATTCAAGTGTAATTAAAATTTTGAAAATAAGGAAATAATGCATGAATTAAATTCTTATTTAGAAACCGTAATTGAAAGTAAAAAAAAAATTGCTGATAAATTTGTCAATTTTCAACCAAGATGAAAACTATTTGTTAAACTCAAATTTATGAGAAAACATTCTTATTATTGATCAAATGAAGTTTCTTTCTTGATTTTGTTTTAAAATTTATTCCGAAATTATAAAGAAACATTTTATAAATGGTGCAGCAACGAATTTATTCTGCAAAATATTTAATGTAGTTATGAATTCACCAGACTGAGACATCTGCAGGGATACTTTTAAGATTGGGATAGTTAAAAAGTTTAACCAAGTGGGGAAAAACATGGTTTAATTAAGAAAACAGAATTTTTGAAAGAAAACAGAGGGTGCTTTTTTCATTATAAAATTTTAAATAATGCTCTTTGTAACATACTATTTTTAAACAACATTATATTAAACTCTTTTTATGTTTAGATATAACTGGGTAAATTTCAAAATATATTATATTTATGTAAGTAATTAATTTTCAAACTTTTTCCGGTCTTCTCTCCAACATTAATAAGTCGCATGTAGTTTATTTTGGATACATAATAGTGTATAAAACAGGTTTCAGTATATTTTAATCATTTTATTTGTCTTAACGAATTCTAAGCAATAATGATACTCTGGACACTTTTAGAATCTGGATTCAAAATAAAATTGCTTATTCATTGAGGTTTTCTAATATCATGGGAATAAATTATGGATAAAATTTTTTCATGGGAAATTATTACAGTACATTTGAAATTTGTAAATATTTCAAGCAATATATTTTCTAGAATACTTTTCAAAACATTCTATGTGGGTTACTGAAATTTTCCTTTAAAAGACTTAAGATGTTTCCAGAGGGTAGTTGAAAAGATTAGCTTGTGAGCGAGTATGTGGAAAAATGTTAATAGCTGTAAATATGCTTCATATAGTATGTTTGGTTTCTTGGAATTTCAAAAACTTCATATTATAAATACAGACGGAAGAATGCACACGATTTCATTATAAAAAAAATATCTTCATAAGCAGTGGTAGTACTTTCTGTCTTCAATTACAAAATTAAATTACAATAAATAATGATACCATATCACAATATTTAGAAATAGAAAAAATATTTTAAAATCGCACACAAACCTCTATTTACTCCATATTATTCCATAGGTAACGCAATTCGTGTATTCATTATGAACAAATTTCCCAATTCTTTAGAAATAAAGTTAATTTCTTAAAAGAAATGTGAACTTTAATACATTCTAGACAGTTTTAGAAACAGCTGTACTGATTTATATCATTTTGGAATAAAGAGAATAAAAGAAAAATAAGGAATGTCCTTAAAATAGTTCAATACACGCTTTTATAAGAATAAATATGTTAAAATTATTTTAAATAGTGAATATCTTATACTATTGTACGAAATAAGAAGTAAATGTTATTATTTATATTATAAATAAAAATTATATATATATATATATATATATATATATATATATATATACATAAATGCTTGCTTCTTTTAAATATTGTCTCAAGAGTACCTCTTTTGATACGCATCGATTCATAACTTAAACAATCGATTTAAAATAAATACATAGAAGCCATAGTTTTAAACACTATATCTATGTTTTTTTAGGAGGGAGGGTTTATGCACTTATTGTCATGCATAGGCATTTGTATTTTCGAAATGCAAGCAAGATTAATAAAAAAAATTACGTTTTATTGCATACCCAAATCATTCACTCCATTCATATAGCTAAATGAGGTAGCTACTTAGAATAGTAAAGTTATTAACGTGTAGAAAATCGCTTTGGTTGTTCCACTAATAATACGTATAGTTACGATACTACTCCTATTTGAGACAGAACTTTAAATAAATTTTATATGTTTTATAATGAATGAATTTTTGTTGCGCACTTGCTTAATTTTTTTTTTGTGCCAATCTAAGTAAGTACCTAAATTTTATTTGATACAGAGGTTATGCGATCATCTTGAAAATAATTTTATAAGTTATTATTTTGTGTTTTTAATTTAACTGCCGTTTTGAAAAAGCCAAATAAATAAATAAAAACCAGAATGTTTTAATATTTATTTTTTGTATTGTCAACAAATCAAGAATATGATTTTATTTTACTATAATTAGAAAGTCATTTTTAAATATTTATATTTAATTTGTAATGTTTGTGAATAATATTTGTACTTTACTTTTTTGCAGTTAATTTTTGTAATTTAGTTTAATATTCATTAGATGCAAAGCCGTTTGTGACAATAAATATTTAGCATTTAGTTTGAATGAATAGACAAGACATTTTCAGGAACGAATTTCACTTTCCAATTTGATAAACTATAAATTTAGAATATTTCCTTATTATTATTAAATTTTCAATCTAGATTAAGAAAGCAGCTGAAAATTTTCATCATGATGTACGGATGTATCTAAGGCTTAATAGGTGATTTTAATTTTGAATTTCGTTGAGAATTTATTTTTTAATTTTATAAAACATTACATACTTCAATATAACTTATTTATTAATTTTAGTTTTTACGATATTATTGTTTATTTTACACTGCCATTAATTTTTATAAATTAAACGATAGAAATAGTTAAACATAAAATATATCTATTTCAAATAATATTTAATTAAAGAAATATATATTTCAACTTTTATAATTATCATAATTAAATAGTTTTGATTATCTTGTTTCAAATTTCAAATATCTATAAAATGAAATTTGAGGATTATCATAAATCATATACTCATTTATTATTTTAATATATTTCTTACGCAATTAAAGCTTTTATTTTTGCAATTGATATAACGTTTGGAATCCTTTTTTTTTGTAATTTAAGTTATGAATAATACCTGAAAACACTGAGTGAGAACACATAATGTAATTTTTCTGAGTATTACTTAGTAATAGAAAGTCATCTCACGCTTGTCAGAATAAGTGTAATTACAAGTTTGGCTAAATCAAGACAGTTTTATGCATGGTCTACTGCTTATTATCCATGAGAATAAATTGATTATCACGGCTGGTTTATTTGGAGTTGCTTTACCAAATATGATCCTATAAATTCAGGCAGTATATCACAATCTTCTCATAAAATTCATTAAAATATTTTTTTTCCAAAAGAAAATTAAAGTTATACCTTTGTAAAAATGTTTCTTTGATTACATTTTTACTTATACTTCAAAATTTTAATTTAAATAAATTATTTATTTATTTGATATTACATCAATGGAAAAACGCTGTGGATTCTTAAGTAATGAACAAATATGTGATAATAAATTATTATATTAACTATTATGTGTAATTAAATAAGGCCTGGATTGATTGTAAAAATGAATTCAGAGGAGTCTGCTGCATTCATTAAATTCTGTAATCAGAGATTAAAAAAATGGTAAAACAAAATTCTTATCAGAAATTTTTCATTACGTAATATTTTTAAAATTAATTTTATAAAAAAATATCATGAAACACTGGTGTAGATGCATATAATTGTGTGTAAAATTTAAAAACAATTTGTAATATACAATTTATGTTAAAATGTTTGAAAATAAAAGATGTTGGCATTTTAATTCACACAAAACATTTTATTAGCAAAAATGAAACATTATAAGCAAATCACAAAAGATTGATTACGATTTACAAATTAAAATATTAATAATGAATATTTTTTATAATAATTTAAGTTATTATATAGAAATGTAAATACGAAAAAGAATATTTCGGAACCTTTGAACTAGACGATTTTTGCCCGAGATTTTATAAATATTAAAAAACAGCTCTTAAAATTGGTCTTACTTGGGCGAATAAATCACACCAACCAATCAACTAAATGAAAATGGAAAAGAAAACAAATTGTGAAAATTTATTCATATTGTTAGGTGTTCTTTTTTACAGAAGTCAAACTATTTAATATTTTTCCTAGGAAGAGGTATGTTTTCCTTCCTAACACAGGTATGTTTTCCTTTGTTCCAAATATTGTGTCTTCCTTCCTTTTTTATGTTTTAACAAATTAAAGAAAATTTACATATATAGTGTTTTCGACAAGCAATATTCATTTTCACTTTTTGCTTAAAAGCAAAATAACAAAAAGGAATCAGAGTAAAGTTAATTACAAATAAAGTAGCACAAATGTAGATGATACAGAACACAACAGTTCGTGGAATAATCTATATTTAAGAATAGGATGTCCCATGGTAGAAACAAGCGATTTTTGCAAAAGAATCTCCTATATACCTTTTAAATTCAAAACTAGTTGAATTATAATCAAATTTTCAAAAAATGTAAATGAATATTAAAAAGCATATTTATTTGAATCAGCATTAACAATGGTCATTATAAAAATCGAATAAATATAAGCATCAAATGATGAAATTTTGATAGATGTTTATCTTTGCTTATTTAACAATATTCATATATTTAATTACATAATATATATTTTTAATGAAAATGCGAATTCATTAGGAAGAACCAAATCTTTATGAAAGTAAAAACGCCAGTTTTCCCTTATTTTGATTAATAGTTTTTTTAACATTTTCAGTGTATCATATTTAATCAATGCTCTAAAATTCTATAATTTTCAATCATTAATCATACAATGGTTGGATAACTGGAGTAAAATACTAAACAATCAAATTTTATTCCTTTATTGATAATTAAAGTCTATCAAGTATCAAAAAGTATTTTAGATATTACTTGAATGTGTGAGACTAACACATACAGTAATTTGGGATAGACATGACGCAATAATGTTAATTCCCCACTTCAAGAAAGTGACTCGGAAATGTTTTAACATAGGAAGAAACGATAGATTACTATAAGCGGCAAACATTGTTAAAGTCTTAACGGTACTACATCTGACATCATAATCACCGATTTTAACCAATAATATAATAGTTTGCTTTTCTAATGGGAAATGCCACCAAATTAAAAACAAAATCAAATTTTAAAAGAAAAACGCTGAAAATATGTTTACATTAAAAAATGCGATTTTATTTATTCCGTCCAAAATGTGAGGAAACAAGATTGCCATAGGTAATTCATTCGGTTTTGAAATGGTTATGTATTATATATTGTTACTCACATACTTGTGAGAGATATTTAAACAGAACCACAATCGTACTAAGTTCGTAATGTGTATTCCTGGTAGGACAAATGTTCATTATACTTCAGATCGAGGGAAGGAAATCCAGGTAAATTCCAGTCGAAAATGGAGAGTAAGTAGAAAAATATTTTTGTTTCCGACAGAACTATAAGAGATGTGGTACTGGAAGTTATTCTTGTGTCATACATGTTAAAGTTGTGTTATACCCTTTCAAAAATAAGTAAAAAAACACAGTTTTAACAAAATGTTTTTTGGTGGTATCGCATTCCAACGATAGTAGTTTCCAACGATTCATTCCATTCCAACGATAGTAGTTGTATATTGTAAATCGAATGCAATCGATCATCTTCTAGACGACTGTCTTGCCATCAAAAGCGACATATAAAATACTTTTGCAAAAGGGGTATGAACTTGGTTATTTTTTTGGTGTCTTTAATCTATCTTTTATGGTGTGTGCTAATATTTCTGAAAATATAGCCTTTCCAAAATGAATAAATGTAAACATAAATGTTAGTCTTATTCAACATATCTTATTTAACTTTGTAGTAAAATTAGGTATTACCAAAATAGTTTAAAAATAAATTTCTGCTATCACAAGCACGTGCATTGCAAATAGTTCCCTTATCAACATTTATTTAATACAAAAATTTGTTAAGATTTATTAGTTCAGTATTTGTATATTTTAAGCATAACTCAAAATTAAAAATATATAATTTTTATTAAGAAAGAAAAAGTAGTCTTTTAATTTTATTTTAAACTGAGGCTCCAAACAGGGAAGTATTACAAATCTTAATATTAAATAAAGTATAATAAAATGCAATAAAACAGAAATTTTTTTTCACAATTCTGAAGAAAAATACTAAATCACTAGAAAATTAAGAGCATTCTGAATCCACTATAAATTTTTAATGATAGAGAAATATAATAAGATATATATATGAAGAGAGGAAAATTTACATTCTAAAGTAAGTTCTATTTTTAAGTCCAGTTGTAGTTATAGATTCTCTTAACGATAAAACTAATGATGTATTTTTATAACTTCTATTTTTCCGTTCTAGTTATAAGAATAAGTCTCATTTGAAGTATATTTTAATCTGAACATTTTCGTAATTCATTTATAGCAATTTCATCTCATAATTATAGATCAATAAGTTAAATAATATTTTGGTTTTTGGAACTGTCGGTCATAACATTTTTGCTTTTAAGATTATTAATAATTCTAGTCAAATATTTAACGCGTTCTATTAATAAAGAAAACGATAAAATATTGGTATAGAATTATTAAATATTAATAAACATAAAATCACATATTTTATTTCTAATTAATAATGATTTTGGCTCTAGCTGCAATGTTAATATCTAGAAGTGAATTTGGTAATTGATAGGAAAAATGCAGTGGGGATTATTTAAAACTATTTTAGCATCACTGAAAAGTTATTCGCAAAATTGATTAAATATCCTCTCAATTATTCTAATTTACTTTCTTTCATCTCATTTCCTTTTTTTACTGTCTGAAGTAAGTAAATATTCTTTCTTTGTAATAAAGAATCACTGTTTTATGAGATTTGATAATTACGTTATTCTCTAAGGAAAATGAAAAAATCTCTATTTTTAGAGGATCATTTATACAATAATAATTTGTAACAAGAAAGAATATGTACGCTAAGATATTTCAATACAAGTATATTAAATATTTCAATACAAGTAAAATAAATATCACTTGCATTTTTCCCATAAATAGTTTAAACTTTTCAAATTTTATCAGATTAAATGTTCCTTACGATAATGAATTTTAATATTACATATATCTATTTGTAGCCTTATTATCTAAATAAATAATTTATATATATATATATATATATATATATATATATATATATATATATATATATATATATATATATGTATATATAATTTAAGTATTGAATAAATTATGCAAATTTTGCTTTTAACATTTTGAAACTATAGGTTTGTTTTGAATTATAATTTTGTGGTTGTGTGTAGTTTCAAATCTAATTATAAGCAAGCAGAGTAAAATACAAATTTTTTCTTTGGTAAAAACGGAACAAAAGTGCTTATTTCTGATAAAATATATTCATCGATTGGATTCTATGATATAAAATAATTTCTAATTTTGATAAAAAATAGTTATATATAAACTGGGATTTCTTTAAATTAATTTTTATCAGATAAAAGGAGCTTTAGAATTCATACGGTGGAAAAATTAAATAAGTGATGACATAATACAATATCCCTTCTTAGTTTCCGAAAAACATTTTTAAAAAGAGTCTAATGATAATAATATAAATTTAACTCTTAAGAAATCCATCAGCGATTTATAATATAAAGATCATTCTTTTTTTCTTTATTTATATTTATTTTCTTACATTAACGATTAATTGAATATTTTCACAATATTCTGGAAAACAATATAAATATTTAGTACGGCTGAAACTTCTACATTATTATCTCTAAATGTTAACACTGAAAAATTCAATATATTCCTCGTATGATTTGTTAAATGTCAAATAAATTAATGAAAATATTATGAAATAAATTATTAGTATAATTTATATGAAGATAATATTATTATCAGTATTAAATGACCTTTTATGATTTATTCCCCATTTTGAAAAACCTTGAGTTTAATTTCTTTTTGTTCTCCAAATGGATACAATTATAACTTATTTTTTTAACTTTTTTTTTGCTCATGTAAAGTTCTCATTTCATTAAAGTATTTCCAACCATTTTTTTAACTATCAATATTTTTTTCGATCACCAAATTCTGTTCAGGAAAAACATTGTGCTCTTTTTATTCAATGTGATTAATTTTACGGTAAAAATATTAGAATTACATGTAATTATTTTTGAATTCAACAGAAATGTGTTAAATAAAATTATTTGTAAATCTACTACTTTCTTTTAAATGTGGGAAATTTAGATATTTTGTATACTTTGTTCACTATAACTCATATTTTATTGCTATTGTAAAAACTGAAGAGGATTAAGCAATTTTATTTTAAATAAAACAATATAATTTTCAGAAAAACACTGCATATTAATCAAAATCTAATTTTCAAAATATTAATTTTCATGCTTAGTTTTAAGATTGATGCTGGATCCTGTTGAGCTCCAGAAGCAAAATTAAATTATATTAATATTTTATTTATAGAGCTCAACCAGATACAATAGTGGGGGATCTCTTTTCAAACAAAAGTCTCTGATTCAATTCCAGTGGCAACTAAACATTAAGAGATTCTTGTACCAGTAATGCCTTTTGCATGCACATCATTTGATGTTGATTTTTCGACATTTTTTTTTTATTTTTCTCCTTTATTGCAATAAGAACTGGCAGTTTTCACAGACTATTCAAAATGGAAGAAAAAGTGTAATCCGGAATAGTAGTATACTCTTATGTTGACAAAGTACTTGGAGAACTAGGCTATAGCATGAGAACACAATATTCAAAGCTGAAGTCTATGCTCTGCGAAAAGCCACAGAAATAGCTGCTTCACAATCTCTTCCAACAAAGATTTGGTCAGGTAGTCAAGCATGCCTTAAATTTTTATTCAAATCTTTTAATAAAAGTACAATGGTACGAGAAATGCAAGCTCTTCTAACAGCAGTAGATAATACCAAGACTGGTTGGGTAAAGGTCCATCAAGGTACATAAGGAAATGAAGAAGCAGACAGACTTGCAAAGCAAAAGTGGCTTCACTATAAAGTAATTCTTCTTAGGTCCTACCATTAACACGTTGTCTTACCAAATCCCTACTTGATAGTTGTTGGATAATGGATCACTGGAAGGAAGAATGGGACAGAGGAATGACTTGAGGGAAAGGTTCACCAGATGATATCAAAAGCTAGAAAGAAAACCGTTAGCTGCACTAGCAATGGTGTGCTTTTTTAAGGCCCATGACCTATTTCTATCTTAATTCTGCAGTTTCTACATGTCTGATACCAAAAACTGCTATTTTGGAAAGAAGGGCAACCCACTCCACTTGTTGAATATCTTCACTTTGACATCATACTGTCATATAGCCATCTCTAGCGAAAATTGGAAGATCATCTGGCAGAAGAGAATTTTGAGAAATCTAACATCGAGAGCGAAATTAAATAAAACACAGTTGAATTCCTAATTAAATATGAAAGCTTAGTTTGTTGGATTGGGAAATCTTCTACATCTTAGCTTAGAACAAACGGTTACTTGTCTTACATTGTTTGTGACCGAATTAACTGACCGAATCCTTATAATTAACCAGAATCTGACTGTATATTTTAAGTGATATTTTAAAATAAATTCATTTAACTGTTTAAATATATATATATATATATATATATATATATATATATATATATATATATATATATATATATATATATATATATATATATATATATATAATGTTTTTACCTCCATAGAGCTTTGCGGGTTTAATATGAGCTTCTGGGTATTTTTAAATAAAAATCCCAGCAGATCTCATTAAACATGTAAAGCTCTTTGGAGTTAGATACAGGGGTGCTCGCTGGTGTCAACTGTCAACGGCCCATCCTTGTGCCAGTAGAGGAAACATAATAGGAATAAAAATATGGAAATAAATATCTATGAAAATAATCCTAGAAAAATAATTTAAATATTGAATAAATAAACTATTTCTTTAGTCTGTTACACATAAGTAAACTGTAGCTTTAACCATTTATATATAAATAAACTGTAGCTTTTGTCCTTTATGCAGTCCACTATACGGTACTAACGTATTTTGTTTAGAATAAAAAAATATATTGGGTACAGATAATGAAGTAAAATGAAATTTCTCACGATTGTAGATACATTTCAAATAAGTTGTACATTTACGTAAGCCGAATGGCTCTAAGTAGTTCGCATTGCTCTAGATTATATATATAAAGCATAGAAAAATATCTATAAAGAAAAAGTATAATCTTCAAACAAAAATAAATGTCAATCAGATACAAAATTCATTATAAATGACTAGAAAATAAAATAATGCATGCATGCTTTATAAATAGATAAGTAAAACTGTAAATATAAA
Source organism: Latrodectus elegans (assembly GCA_030067965.1). Lineage (NCBI taxonomy): Eukaryota > Metazoa > Arthropoda > Arachnida > Araneae > Theridiidae > Latrodectus > Latrodectus elegans. Next base: position 94,805,874 of record CM057811.1, on the reverse strand, counting down.
AAATATCATAATTGCGGCACTTCTATAAGTTGAACTGGCAGAAAATACTGTGAAATTACATTCGTATATTTGCTAGACTGAATATATGCATTTGAATAAGTATTGTCATTAAAAATATAAATTAATACTGTATTAAATTATAAAAAAAAATTCATTTTTATTCGTGCAAAATGAATGATTATAAAACATATTTTGTTTAATTTAGCTATCTAATTCGAATAGAGGAACCTATTTAAAGAAAAATTAATCTTTTAAATGCTTCCTCAGAATAGAAAAATGCTTTTTAATTTTATATCAATATTTTGGCAACAAGAATGCACTTTGACTTTACATAGAAACTGCATTTGGAATTTCTTGGGATTTTCCTGGAAATTTTAAGGGTTCAATTCTATTCTTTACAGTGTGTTTTTCAAAGAACTTTTGTTGAAACATCCATTTATTTCCATGGAATACAAGAATTGCTGGGCTTATTATATTTCTCAAAGACTGTTATGTATATTCATATCTGTGTTGTATATATCATATCTGTCTGTTGGTATTTTTCAAAACAGGTCTATAGCATTTTTATTTTCATTTCATTTATAAGCCAAATTTGAGAATTTCTTTCTATATAGTGCATAAATTTCGAAATAATCAACATGACTATTATGATGAAAATCTGAATTTGATAAGTAAAATAATTTTCGTTTTTATCTATAAATGTTTTATAAAATGATTTTTATAAAAAATTTTAAAAAAATCTAGTTATATCAATTTAACTCAAATAATTACTAAATATTAGAAAAGAAAAAGTTTCAGCATATTGTATATAACTCATAATGACATGGGAAGTGATATAAATGAATTATTTACTTTATTAAAACAGGAAAAATGCATAGGTTGTAAAAAAAAATTACTCATGACGTAACAAAAGCAATAATAAAATGAAACAATTAAGAAAAATAAAATATTATAAGATTTATAAATTTAATTATAAAATATAAGATACACTATATATATTATAATTTTATTATATTACAGTAATATATATATATATATATATATATATATATATATATATATATATATATATATATATATATATATATATATATATATATATATATATATATATATATATATATATATATATATATATATATATATATATATATATATATATATATATATATATATATATATATATATATATATAAATGAAAAGACACTTAAAGTCAAAACTAACAAATATTTGAGTATTCTCTCGCATGTTCGTACAAAATATGTAGCGATTGAACAAGTTTTGAGTGTTGTAGCATAAATTTGACTACGGCATGACTTTGATCATATTTTGATCATGGCGTGGCCTTGGACTATGTGGTCCATGTGGTAATCAAACTGTTTAGTATCCAATAATCGTAATTACCAACGAACAGTTTCCAAGTCTAAGAAAGTGACTAGAAATTGAAATAAGTATAGATAGTTTCTGGGGGTATTTATATAACTATGAACGGATTTTGAGCTCTATGAAATTTGAAGTCTCTTCAATTTACTCTTCCATTTACTCTTCCCCATGACAATCGTTGATGGTAATATCTTTTAGTGAATTGTGTATTATTATTCATAAAATTGTAAATATGACAAGTCTTAAGCGTACATTTTGTTTCTCGGTGTTATAATCTTTATTAAGTTATTTTCATACGATTGATGTGTTAAAATCGTCATTAAATTGAAGGTCAAACTTCAATCGATATACCAACAGAAGTATCAAAGTGTTACCTAGTGAAAAGCAATATAAATGAGATGCTGTGGACATAGCTACAACAAACTTAAAGGGATATGCAACAGGTCAAAATACATTAAAATCCAATGCAGATCATGTAAAAACACCACTAACTTTAAAGAATATTTGAAGAATAAAAACATGAAAGCCAACGACAAAGCTCCTCAAACTAGTAAGGTCATAGTTTTAAACCTCCCAGTGAATACATTAGAAGAAAACTTACTTAATGCAATAAAAGAGGACCTGCAAGACACCAATCTTGATCCGGAAATTAAGCTTAAGAAATTTAGAAAACATTAAGTAAATACAATCTTTGGAATCATGCAGTCGAAATACCTAGATTCCTAGCTACATGATTTCTCAAAAACCGGAGAATCTTCTTGGGATTCAAAAGCTACAGAATAGATTGCTAAAAAACATAAAATGACAAAATTGCCAGGATTTTACCCAATCAACACATAGTTTGTACATAGCCCACACAGATTAATTTACTGTGGACGCTGTGGGGAAAATCAAATAACGCAAGACTGTAATACACAAAAACATTTCTGCATAAACTGCCACTTAGAGAATAAAAAAGGAGAAAACATCAGAATTAACCACATGGCATACGATAAGCTCTGCCCAAATTTCAAAAAGTTCAACGTATAAACACAGCTCGTAATTAATTTAAGGACTGCAACATCAACCCAACTTCAACAACCCCCGTATCCAATTCTGTTAAAAGTATACCACTCAACTCAGGTAAAAACACGCTAAACTTCCTTCAAATTAACCTACAGCGAAGCCGTTCGGCACAAACACAACAAATCCAGCACATCCAGCACAAATCCTACACCTCCAACCACCTCATAAATGGGTATCCAATTTCTGGAAAATCATCTTTGATAAATCCATGACTCAAGCCCCCCGATCAGCAATTGTCATTGCAATTCCAATAAATCCGATCATCCAATACAGCCATAGAGATATTACAGATATCCAACATAATTTCTCAATTCTACCAATAATTCTAATATATCTGTATGCCTCGCCATTTGAAAATATCAATACAACTCTAGAAATCATTAATACCTTGCTTAATCGATTTCATCACCACCAAATTATTATCAAGGGAGATTTCAACGGTCACAATATCCTCTGGAACTAGCCTTCAAACAACAGCAAGTTCAAATCTTGGAACAATTCCTGGCATCAAACATCTAATATCTCATCAATGACCCCAACAGCCCCCCCCCCTATTTTCATTGGCCGGATTGACTCGAGCTGGCCAGATCTAACTCTATGCAATAATCAGATCCTTCAAAGCCTCACTAACTGGTAAGTGGAAGATTCGATATCATGCTCAGACCACAACTACATTTCTTTTAATTACTCAAAACCAACAGCAATAACATTTAACAAAAGATACAATAGCACCAAGCACCAAAATAAATTCATCAAACTAATCCAACCTCAGCTGTCTTCTCTGCAAAATTACTTACAACCAATATCCTCAGCCAGCCAACGAGATGACTTTACTGACATTTTAACCAAAAAAATCATAGAAACAGCCGAACAATGTTTCCCTATCAAGAGAATAGGAAGATCATTCAAGCTATCATGGTGGACACCAGCCCGACGAATGTAATGAAATCAAACCCCACAATCCCTAAGAATATAAATGAAATCAGACCCTACAGTAAGGTCCATACGCCATCAAAATTACAAACAAAAATTAACAACTTTCAAAAAGGACACTATCGAGGCGAAACTAAAAAGTATAACTTATAATCGTCTAAAACTACAGTTGTGATATGCATTAGGAGTACATTCTGGTTGATTTCAAAGGCAATATACCGATCTTTCACGAGTCGTGTTGATGACCAGACATGGTTCTTCCGACAAATGTTTGCTTGGTTTGAAAATGCTTACACAACCATAAAATGGTCAAATTATGAAATTTTGATTGAAACTTATTACATAGTGCGTCCTCGGTGCATTTGTTTCCTTATCAAATTGCATCCTGAATCTTCTATTTCAAAAAGCAAATGAAATATATTTAGCATATAGACAAATGGCTCTCCAATGTAAGTGCTTTTAAAAAAGTTATCTGCAGTGTTAATTCTAATTTTATTATTAAAATTATAAATCTAATTCCAATATTTTTGGTGTTTAACTTATATGATTTTTCATTTAAGTATTTATAATAAGCATTTTATGTATAATAATTAAAGTATACTTAATATTTACTGTGTTTGTATGTAATAATGTATATTTAATATTTACTGCAACACATAAAACTTCATAATTACTTATTAACTTAGAACATTTTTCAAAACGAACGTACTGAATATACAAAGAGAAATTATTCCTTGGCGAATATAAGTGTTCATATCTTACTGTCACATGAGTAAAATAGTACAAAATAATATATATATATATATATATATATATATAAATGTTCATAATTATACTTAGGTTTTAAAATTTGATTCAATCAATACTTTGCGTTTCATTTCTTATTCTGTCATTTCAAAGAATAATGCAACAAAAATTTCTTCATCTGCAAATATATTAATAGGCCTAGCTTGGTCTAAATATTGTAATGGAGCAGTTTACAGTATTAATATCTTTCTTAAATATTTTGGCTATATTTTTATAGTTTAGAGTTTAAGGATTATGTATTCATTTCAACACATTATATTCTACAATATAACTTAATGAACATTTTAGAGATAATGAAAAAATTTTTATAATTGTGTATGGTGAGCTGTAGAAGCTTTTGTGCTAAAAAATAGGATAAATAGTGAATTTAAAGTTGAAAAGTTTCTAAACAAATAAGTTTATTTTTTGCGTTTTAATGTGTATATTTAATTTTACCTTTTCCACAATAAATCACCAAAAACTGCTTACCTCACAAATTGATGTTAATGTAAAGAAATTTAAATATCCATTCATCTGACAAGAACTGAAGAGAAAGTAAAAATTCATTCGATTATTTGTATTTTCGATATTTCTAAATAATTTTTCTTATGTGATTACATTGCTTCACTTCATTTATATCATTTTTTAAAACTATTTTGACATTTTAAATTAATTTACTTGTGAGAAATTAGCTAATTAATTTTTGTAATTTTTTTAAATTTTATTCCAATAATCACATACGTAAATTTATTTTACCTCCATTTATCAAGTACGCTAAAATACTCTGAAAAGAAAAGAAAATAAAAAATCACCCAGATATATATATATATATATGTATGTATGTATCTGTATAAACATTAGTAATATTTCTATTAATTTTCGTCTTAAGTAAACGGAAAATAGATATGTACTTGCATATGACATCAGGGATGAAATTGTTTCGTTACTTTAGACTAGGAAATTGCAAATAAACATGAGATGGGATTAATCTTGCGAAAATCCTTGACTTTTCAGCTTTTGTGTGTTTCAAAAGGTCTGTTTAAATGTTTAGGAAAACATGTTTTTAATGTTTAGTAAAACATGTTTCCCGTCCTCAGTTGTTTTTGAAGTGAAAATATCTATTTAATCATATCACCAAATCTTCGAAAGCATCAACTGCATTAATAATCATAAAATACTCATTAATTTAGTAAACACAATTAAAAACTAGGATTCCCTCTGTTTATATTTTAATGATTATAAGAATCAATACTATTTTCATTAATTTTCGCCGGTAAATGGAAACTAATCGTATTACCAGTGTTTCCAAAAAATATATTTAATAAAAGATTTTTTTTTTCTAAAAAATAAAGATAAAGTTAAAAACATTAGTAAAACTTTTAACCTAAATTAAAAAAACATATCAGATTTCCATACATATTTGTGTTTGAAAATAATATGTTTAGAAATTTAAACCAAACATCAACTATTTGATTCCTTGCTAAACATATTGTAAATATTAACTGGGACAGCAAAATGGATTTTGTGATGCGATAAATTATCAAAAATGTGTTTTTAAATTTAACGTTATTTTTTTCAACTCGTAAACTTTAAAGGCATGTCAAAATTTGATAGGATAATTAATTTTTCTTAAAACGCTTGCTTTCATCATAGATGTAATCTATAGCATGGTTTCTGATTTAACTTATGAAACACTAATTACAAAACCATCAGATGCAGGATGAAAAATGCTTCTTCTGATTGACAATTTATAAAAAAATTTACATTGACTTTTTCCATCTTGTTAAATCGTTTCATGTATAAGTTCTCACTGTACAAATTTTATTATAAAATGTAAAATTTATTTTGATAAACAAAAGACTCTGTTTAAAGCCAGTTTTTAACAAGTTTTCTTTGTGAAAAAGTAAAAAATAATTCTTAAATAAATAAAATAAAATGTTTCATCAATTAGAACGAAATATAATTATGAAATTGAAGCTCCAAAATATTTTATCATCCAATTAAACATCTTTCAATCACTTGAGTTCATGCAAGAAAGAAAAGACTGCTTTTTCTCTGCAAATATTTCGAGTTATTTTTGAACCTTACTGTAATTTCATAAGGCAAAGTTTTGCCATGACATTTACTAATTACATCCTTAATTTCGAGCATTTTATTTGTCTAATTTAAATGAAATTTAAATGAAATTTAAATCTTGAGTTAATTTTAAAAAGTCGACATTCATAAACATTAACTTTTACAGCATTTAAATTTTCTGCAATTTTATCTCAAGGAACTTAAAAAATTCTACGTTTGAAGCTCTCATGTACGATAAAGTGAGAACTATTCAACTTATCAATTATTATTTGAAGAGAATCAAAAGCTATATTATCGTATTATCTTTTAAATTTCTAAATACTGCATTATTCCTAATGAAACGAGATAATTTAGGTTTTAAGTTATTTTGAACGTTTGCTTACATCACTAATCAAAAAGTAGTAATTTAAAATATCAAGTACAGTAATAATTATCAGTATATATGTCTTGTACATAAGATTTTATTTAAACATTAGCACAAAATTTTACGTATTTAAGAGCGTTTAAGTAACACTGTGAATTTTCTATATTAATAATCTAAATTAGATTTTAATGATATGATAGAATATTTTGATTAAAGAATTAACAATAATAAATTAATTTTGATTCATCTCATGCAGTATTTTGATTTAATATAAGTACAATTAACTATATCTCAAAATAAATATTTTTTTGCTAAAATATAGTTATAATATAAATGATATGCATATCTATAATTGTTTATCGTTGTATAATAAGAAAAGAAGAATTCATATTCAATGTTTGGAAGATATATTCAAATATAATAACAGAATGAACATTTAAACAAACTTAACTGATAATAATTAATTAGAGAAATCATATACTCCCATTTATTTTACCAAATTTAATTAAATTAAGTTTAAGCATTCGTGAAACATTTAAAGTATCAAAATATAGTCTAATTCTGTAGATAAATAACATTTAAAATTTTTTTTCTGCAATATTTTATAAGGACTACATATAGTAAAAATGTTTTATTATTTATCCTTCTTTCATAATAAATTAATTAGTAGTACGATCAAATACTTTTGTTCTCAAATCAAAAGTGTTAAATTTAAAAATCTAATTTAAAATTAGATAAAGCATATAGAACATTAAGGTTTTTATATTAATGTTATTTTCTTAATGCATGCATATAAGATACTTTTTAAAAATAAAAATATCACTATTTGAAATAAAAGAAACGTATTGAAAATAACTGTCATATACAAATGATTATTCAATAGCAAGATAATTACTTTTTTATGCTAATTGTACTATTTATGACATCTATAATATAAAAAATCTACTTCTTTTACTCCAACCTTGATTTAACTAATGCTTCATATAATTTCTTATTTTGATCACACAGAGCTAGACAGACATTTAAAAATTAATATAATAAATTTTGTACCAATTACATGAACAGTATAATCATAAGCAAAAGTATTCAAAATGAAATAAAAAATAAATAAACCATTAAACTAGTATACAGAGTGTATTAACACATTTTTAGAACGATTTCGATAACGAATTAAAAAAAATGTAAATGTTTTAGAATAAAAATTTTTGGCAACAGCTTATTATTTGAAATGAAAAATATCGTCTGCTACATTTAAATTTATTCTTCTTTCAAAATGTCACATCTAAACATGGTGTGAACTGAAGGATATGTTTTTGCCCTTTCCGAAGATAAACGGTCTTATTTCAGAATTCAAAAACGTTGTGAAATGCATGCTATTAAAATTTCTAAGCGCAAAATAAGCAGTATTATTAATCGGACAGGTAAAAAGTGTCAATCATTATTTCTACATAGAAAGAAGACTCCAAACGAATAACCGTAAAAGGTACGTACAGTTTCAAATGTTTCTAAAGTGAAATCGTTGGTAACAAGAGAAAATCTGCCAACACAGAAATCAATTTTAAAGTCTTCAGATACATCTGTATCAACAATAAATAAAATAATAAACCAGTATTTCAAACTAAAAAATGCTAAAAACACAATGTTCTCACGCTTTTTCCGAGACATGTGACTCAACGCAAAACATTTTGTAGAATCCTGTATGAAAACCACTTAACAGGAGATAAATTGTGACCCATTGGGACTCTTGATGAAACATGGGTTTACCTAAATGACTACAACTAAAAAAGTACTTTTTACTATAGAAATTGAGGGCAAAAAATGTACAAACCAGTTTCCATCAATGTAAAGAATGTTTCAGTAAGGGGTTCATGATTGTTCCAGGTTTCTCCAACAATGGGAGATTAAAAATAAGAAGAGTGGAAAGAAATATTGAAATCAAGTCATCGTACTATCAGGAGAAGGTTTTATGCCCAATATTTACAAAGAAAATTCCACTTCTTTATCCCAATGACATTCAAAGAGACAAACTTCATCAAGACAAAGCTATAAGTCATACTTCGAGAACTACCAATGGATTTCTTTGAAAAATGATGACTAATACAGACATTGCATGAATACATTTTCAACATATCCCTGCGATGTCTCCTGGTGTTTCACCTAAGGACTATTGTAACTTTGGTCTGTTAAAAAGAAGGCTCTTTCTAAACGTAATCCCGCGATAGATGGAATCTGGAAAGTAGTGGAAGAGGAATGGAAAGCAATACTCCTGGAAATATTACGAAAAATCTTCTATCATGGAAAACACTATGCAGACTTACAGTCCAAAAAAAAAAAAACGCTATCAGACCGAACATTTAAAAAAATAATCTTTACAATTTAAACATTAATTAAACGAACGAGAAATTGTTCTAAAAATGTGTTAATACCCTCTGTATTTACGAGTTCCCCACACTATAATCATAATATTTATCAATATTGTTTTAAACTAACTATCAAAATTTTATTTTATTTCTCCAACACATGCCAAGAATATACCAAGTCAGATAAAGTAGTTATACAGTTAAATCCACTTTGGGAGTTACATGGTAGAAAACTGGAGAAAAAAATCTTCGCATCTCAAAAACAGAATGAAGTGGGGTAAAAGTATTTTTTTAATTAAAAAGAAGCATCACAGATTTAGCACAAAGAGTTACCTTATTGGCATTTTAATTGAAAAAATATAATAATCAAATTGCTTTTTTTTATTTTTTATTATTTTTTTTATCGTGATATCCCGTTATGTTATTTGAGAAAACGATATGAGAAAGAAAAAACAGGTGATTATAAAAGCATATTTTATTTGGGATTATCAAATTCCTTACTGTCAACTACACTATACGTTTGGATCTTCATTAAATATTGCGT